>OY759155.1:600000-1200000 GCA_963662125.1 Diplazon laetatorius | reverse complement strand
ATTTGGAAGAGGATCTGGGTCCGGGCGACAGAGTTCCTCCCGACGCTCTCTACATTCTCCAGAGCATCAGAGTATTCGGTCATTTTGAAAAACCAGTTTTTCTCAAACTCTGCAAACACACGGAAATCATGAATTTGCCAGCGGGCACTGCGCTATTCAAGATCGGCGATCCGGACGAGAACGTTTTCATAGTGCAACAGGGTTTGGTCAATGTTTACATAACGGGATCGGACGGTTCGCAAATTCCGTTGAAATTGGTGAAAACCGGCGAATCTGTGACGAGTCTGTTGAGTTTCACGGACGTCCTCACCGGTCACTCGAGCACCTACAAAACCGTGTCGGCCAAGACGGTCGAGGACAGCATAGTCGTGAAATTGCCCATGCAAGCGTTTCAACAAGTGTTTCAAGATCATCCGGACGCGTTCATTCGCGTCATACAGGTTATAATGGTGCGTCTGCAAAGAGTGACTTTCACGGCTTTGCACCAGTATCTCGGACTTTCCGCGGAACTGGTCAATCAGGGAACCCACAAAAAGAAACAGAGTCCGTTCTCAGGTTCGCCCGTGCGTTCGAGAACCCGTGAAAATTGTACCGGTCAAAACATTGAGGTTATGTCGACGTCTTTCACCAGTCCGACCGATCAACAGCATCACGAATTTCCGTTCGACGTTAATAATCCATCGTTAAACGCATCGCAACCGGTTCCAATAGCGACGAATCGCAAACAAGCGCATCCGACGAGTTTGAATCCCAGTCCTCAGTTCAATCAAAACACGCCGGACATGGTGCCCGAGTGCGATCATCATTGGCCGACTTCGCCCACCGTCGCGTCGCATCAACAATCGTCGCAAAAAAGTTCCACAGGCGCACCGGACATAATGCAGACTTCGGGCATCGTCATCGGTTCGACGACCAGCAGAAAACGTTCGACCAACGAAGGTCCAGCCCAACCGCCCATCGACGAAGCTCAACTCGTTCAAATTGCAACCGACGCTTTCGTTCGCGAATTGGGTTTGGAGGACGACAGTTTGCTCCGAGACGGAAAGATTCAGATACGCGAGGTACCCGCAGGCACTTATCTCATGAAGGAAGAATCGCACAAGGTACACATTTATTTTATTTTTATTTTTTTTCTTGTAACAATTGTATTTATTTATTTATACGTTTTGTCAAGTCGCTGTGATTTCGAATGATATTTTTTGCTATAATAATTGATAATTATAATGGTGAATTCGTGCAACGATAAATTTGTATTTAGAGATTTACGATGGTTATTGCAATTTTTCTGATGATCAGTCACTCGTAACAATGTATTTCCATTTTTCATGCGATTTGGAATAATATTTTTTTTCGTTTGCAAAACGTGTTAGCAACGATACATTTTTATTCATAGATTTGCCATTATTACATTTTTATTTATAAATTTGCCATGATTTTTACAATTTTTCGATGATCAATCGGCTTACGCTTTTCGCAATATTCGGAAAGGACAAAATTTGAAACGGTCAAGATTCGGAATACTTATATACAGGCACAGTCGCGTACCTCGTCCGCGCGGCCGGGAGATTCCCCGACTTTCGAGCTTTCCCACGCGTAAACCATCGATGTCAGACATACGCCGTCCCGAACCTTTTTTATAGAAAATTTAATTTTCCACAACATTGTTCCTGCAAACTTTCGTCTACATAGCATCGTTCAGTCAGGATTTACACAAGACCATAAAAATGTATCGATCGTCTTCAACCCACTTTTATCATCCGCGTCCAAACGCTGGCTAAACAACGCCACACAGACCAAAAGTTCTCATAAACAATGTTGTAGAGAATTGAATTTCCTACAAAAAAGTCCCCGACGGTCTACATCCAAAATCGATAGTTTACGCGTGGGAAAGCTCGAAAGTCGGGCAACGTAGTCTCGCAGTCGACGGACGTAGTAACCATACCTATATATACGTATTCCGAATCTCGACCGTTCCTAAATAAATGATCGAATTCATCGTAATCGAATGACAATTCCACAGGACGTTGCCCTGGTGTACGTGGTCTCGGGTTCGCTGATAATCAGCCAAAAAGTGACGGAGGGTCGTGAGGTAGGTCACGAGGTTCACATGTTCAGCGCTCATCAGGGCGAAATAGTCGGTGGATTGGCCGTTCTCACGGGTGAACCATCGTTCTACACGATAAGAGCCAAACACTCGAGTCGCATCGCCTTGTTGAGCAAACAAACGTTTTTCGCGATAATGCGTGAAAAACCGACCGTCGTGTTGCACGTGGCGAACACTGTAGTCCGAAGATTGAGTCCGTTCGTTCGTCAAGTGGATTTTGCTCTCGATTGGCTGTTTCTGGAAAGCGGCCGAGCGGTTTATCGTCAGGGTGACGATTCCGATTCGACCTTCATCGTGCTGAGCGGTCGTCTCAGATCCGTCATAACACACGCCGATGGTAAAAAAGAATTGGTCGCCGAATACGGTAAAGGCGATTTGGTCGGAATCGTGGAAATGGTCACCCAGACACAACGTTCGACGACTGTAATGGCCGTACGTGATTCCGAACTCGCAAAATTGCCCGAGGGACTTTTCAACGTTATCAAACTACGTTATCCCATTGTCGTAACGAGACTCATCAATCTTTTGGGACATCGGATACTCGGCACGTGGCAACAGGCCACTGTGAAAACCTGCAGCAGCAGACAGTCAGTATGATTCGTTATTATTCGTGCATGATTTCAGGTAGTATCCCACAAACTGTGAGAGTCAAAGCAAGCCTAAGATATACCATCTCCTGATTGAGATACGTAGTACTTTGATGTGACAACGTCGCGTGTTATGATGTCGATCAGAGAGAGAGAGAGATAAAGAGAAGATGGGGAAACAAACGCGCAACGTTGCCATGTCTACTGGATCACGACCGACTCCTCATACAAACTGTATTTTCCCGATGTTCATTTGCTTATTATCATCATCACAGTCTCCCGATCTCTACCGTCAAGTGCCCAAAATGTTGTCCGAATATTCAACTTGCGGCTCAAGTGTTTTCATTAAAATCTGACGAGGACTTTTTGTATTGTATCAAATTGAGCGTGATTGTTCATAAGGCTCGCATGTTAAACGTCTAAAAACAAAAGTGTTGATATATTTTTTCACGCGCTCCGGAAAGCCATAAAAATTTAACTGAACCGTTTTTCTCATCGATACCTATAAGTATGCCGAGTTTCGTGAAAATCTGACGAGGAACTCTCTTATGGAGGGTACATAGAACATTTAATAACATGAACATTTTTGTTTTTTTTTTGCAGACGACCGGCTGCAACAGTCGACGCGAGACCTTCCCAAGTTAATTTCTCGACGGTGGCGATAGTTCCGGTTTCCGAGGACGTTCCACTAACGGCTTTCACGTACGAGCTTTATCACTCGTTATGCGCTATAGGTCCCTGTCTGCGTCTCACCTCGGACGTCGTGAAAAAAGTAAGGATCCCATTTCCAACCCTGTGAAGTTTCCATCGAAGATAGAAAAAAAAAAAACCATAATTGTAATAATTTTTTTTTATTATTATTTTCTAATGATTTTTTTTTTTTTCGGTTTAGACTTTAGGCGCGAGCATAATGGAACCGTTGAACGAATATCGTTTGACCTCGTGGCTGGCACAGCAGGAAGATCAGCATCGTATATCGTTGTACCAGTGCGATTCGAATTATTCGGCTTGGACCCAAAGATGCGTCAGACAGGCCGATTGTATTCTGATAGTTGGGCTGGGCGATCGTGCTCCGACCCTCGGTCGTACAGAGCGCGAGGTCGAACGTTTGGCCATGCGCACGCAAAAGGAATTGGTGCTTTTGCACAAGGAACAGAGCGGTCAAAGACCATCGAACACCGTTCAATGGTTGAACATGAGATCGTGGGTGTCCAGTCATCATCACATACAGTGCCCGAAGAGAATGTTCACACGACGATCTCAATATAGAATAGTGAGTATAGCGGGACTTTATCCAGCCTCGTCCCGAAGACACAGAAAAAATATATATATATATATATATATGAGGCATTCCACATCAGCCAGTAAAAAAAAATGTCCACAAATAATTTTCAAAGATTGACTTATTTTATTGAAATATATTCACCGAGTGCCGATTTTTTTCTAAATTTTTCTGACGGTTTTATCGTTATTTAACGTTTTTTTTTTTTTTTAATTTTTTTTTATTTTTCCACTCAAATCGCTGTATCTTTGGCAGGATTTGACGTATTTACATTTGTAAAAAAAAACGAAAATGTGCGTATTTTCACAGGCTTCCGGAAAAAAAAATTAATTTAGATTTTATTGAGCAAGTTGAACGTCCGTGTCATGGCAAAATATGCCAAAAATATTTTTTTTTTTCGTCAAAAAATGCGGTCGTTATTTTAGTTTGCAGAATTTTCCCAAATTCCGAATGCCGAAAAACGAATTTTTGGTATTTTTTATATATTGTGGGATCGGTGATCGGCAATACGTAATTTTACCTGTTTTTTTTTTTCTTTTTTCTTTATTTTCGTGTGCTCCAGCCGACTTACGCGATTCAACGAGCATTTTTCCATCATCGACCAAAATTCTCGAGTTCAAACTTCAAAATTGATGTACTTTCTTCAAAGTCCATAAAATTCTCTATATTCATTTCTCAAAAATATAATATCTCAAGAGTAAAACGTCGTAAAATTTTTTACCATATGGCAAAAATTAAATTTTTGCACGATTTTTTTTTTTTTTTTTTTTTTTTTTGTATAAGAAAGTCAGATCTCATCTGTCAAAGTCAGAAAGCATCTCTTTTTAAATTTTATTTGTTTTTATTTATTTATTTATTTATTTATTTATTTATTTATTTTTTCAGAACGAATTGTACTCGAAGGTTTTGATGTCGGAACCGAACGTTCACAGCGACTTCAGCAGGCTCGCCCGATGGTTGACCGGCACTTCCGTCGGACTTGTTCTCGGAGGTGGAGGAGCCAGGGGCGCCGCGCACATAGGAATGCTCAAAGCCATACTCGAGGCGGGAATACCGATCGACATGGTAGGCGGTGTAAGCATCGGGGCTTTCATGGGAGCACTCTGGTGCATGGAGAAGAACATAACGACCGTGACGCAAAAGGCACGCGAATGGTCACAGGTAAAAACCCAATCGATATCAAATAAATATTTTTTTTCCAATGAAAAAAAAAAAAAAGTAAATAAAAATGATGACTAATTTGTTCGAAATTCGAAAATTTAGATAAACGGAATAAATCAACGATATTAAGATCAATCTTACAAATCATGAAAATTCAGATGAATTTCACGAATTAAGATTGAGGGAATGCATTCGAAAATTAAGGATACAAAATTGATATTTAATGTAAATAAAATTGAGTCAGATCGAAACGACATTTTTTTAAGTTTTTGGTACAACTTTTTGAATGTGAAAAAAAAAAAAAAAAAAAATTGTTGCACCGAATCGATAAAATTGGTAAAATTTGAGAGTAAAGAGACACAGAAGTCTGATATTTTTCGAGAGTTTTATAATTGTAGTCCAGAAGTAACTCATTGAAATGACTATTCTAATTTTTATTTTTTTTAAATTATTTCTTTTTTTAATTCTTAAAAATTCCAAGTTTTGCTTCGAAATATTTGAAAATCCATTTTTTCGATGGCTCTTATAAATGAGCGTTTGGGGAAACATGGACAAAAATCCATAATAAATATTAACGTTTAAAAAAAAAAAAAAAAAAAAAAAAATAAAAAATTGAAAATCACATTTTTTTTCGCTTACTCGATAAATAATCATTAAACTCGCTGAATGCAGTTTTCGGTTACGATTATCCCGGCTGTGCCCATTCCCTCGTCAGTCGTACGTTTGAATTTTACAAAAACTCGTTGCTCAATTTTTCGTTCAGAAAATGACACAATGGTGGCGACAAATATTGGATCTGACTTATCCGATGACGTCAATGTTTTCCGGAAAAGATTTCAACAAAACCATTCAAGGAACTTTCGGCGATACTTACATCGAGGATTTGTGGCTACCGTATTTCATAATAACCACTGACATCACCGCGTCCTGTATGCGCACGCACACACATGGTCTGTATCAATATACGTCCCTAATGTTCTATCCTTATTCGTCAATCGTTCGAACAAACAAAATTTGTCAAAATTTGTTTGCAAGAACAAAAAAAAAAAAAGTACCAAACAAATCGTCAAGCGGTTTTTTTTTAACGTGAACCGATTATTTATTTGTTTAATTTTTTTTGCACTCGATTATCGTGGTTTATGTACCCCCGAAAGTTGCTGTCTATGGGTCTATGGGGTTCCGTAGTAAATTCTGCATGAGCCATTGACGTAAAAATGTAATCACGACAAAAACGTCGATGGACACATTTTGTTTTTACATTTCTTCGTCAAAATATTTTTGCCAAAGTGTTCGTTATAATTTTTATTTGATGTACCAATCAAAAGCTACATTCTGGGTTTTTTTGCGATTTTTCGAATCGACAGTTTAGAAATTAGAGGAGGGGGAAGGGGGGAACTTTTATGACGACTTCAAAATCAAATATCTCGTGACTGAAAAGTTGAAATTAAAAGTTCTCAGGACATGATAAATTCCATTTGAGGAGACCTATCAATGGACACCACACTCTACAGGGTGACCATTAAAAAAAATGTCGAGTTCACTTTTTTTTAATCTGTGACGGAGTCACAAATTTTTTTAATTTTTTATTTTTCCATGTTATCATTTCTGTTTTCGAAAGGGAGGACTTGTCACTTACAGACAGAAAGTCTGACCGACGGCTACGGAACCCTAAAAACACCTTCCAAAATTGAAATACATTTATCACGAATTTTTTCTATCATTTTTTTTTCCTTTTTTTTTCTATACAAATATTTTTTTCTATACAATATTTTTTACATATAAATTTTTCTATACAAATTCTTATTCGATGAAACCTCGTGGCCGGGGGGTACGTAAACAAGGTAACGAGAAAAATGTTTTTGCAACTCGATGTCGTTCGTGTTCATTTTTTTGACCCCATTGTTGGTTAAAAAAAAAAAAAACACCACCAAAGAATCACTTTGTCAAAATGCACGCTTTCCACGTTTCTCACTCACCCCACGTGTCGTCGCAAAAACAACCTGAACCGCAAAAATAATCGGACCGAAAAACAAACAAAAAAAAAAAATCCCCCAAAAACAAAATATTACAAATTTTTCTTTTCTCTTTTTTTTTTTTTACGACAGTAGAATAGTTGGCTCTTCACGTGCATCCTTCATCTCGATCCTCCATCGATCCGACGACACTAGTCTCGCACCGAGCGTACATAGCAACATTTGTTCACGAGCTGTCAGAAAAAAAAACACACACACACAAAAAAAAAAATTGCTTACAAATCGCTATCATTCTACTGCGGGGGCGAGTTTTGTTTCGTTATTATCTTCTTCATTCTTCTTATATCCTTTTTTTTCCGTCGCGAATGATCGTTGTTGACGTACTCACCGTAGAGGAATAAACAAACAAAAAAAAAACGAAAATGAAATAAATATCGTGAAACAGAAAAATAGAAAAACGAAAAAAAGCCAACTGAAAAAAATTGGAATTAATTGAAAAAAATGTTTAGCAAAGAAATATTGTCGAATAAATGAATTGTTAAATTTTTCGACAAAATTGTAGTTCGAGCAAAAAAAAAAAGCAAAAAAATTAGGACGTCGAAGAAAGTTAGGTCTTGGGTTTGAGATTTGTTTCGCGTTAGGTTCGTCCCTTCGCTGCGTGGTGTTATCGTTTGGACTGGCCTGGGGAAAAAAAAAGTAGAGGGCTCGAAATTCAGAACGAGCAAAGTTCCGAAGGTTCGAAATTCCAAACGCGCAATGGTTTCGAACGACAATGTTGACGAACGGTCGCGACGTAGAACGACGTTGCATTGAATCCGCAAAATTAAGAATGACATTGCAGCGAACGTACGAATATTCCGAACGTCTATCAATCGACGCGGTTTTTCAACGTTTCCCCGACTTTCGAGCTTTCCCCACGCGTTGATTATCAAAGTTCGATGTATGCCGTCGGTGACTTTTTCATAGGAAATTCAATTCTCCGCAACATTGTTTATGTAAACTTTTGGTCTACGGAGCGTTGTTTATCCGGCGTTTGGACGGGAAGGTAAAAACATGAAAATCGATGCATTCTCACCTTCCCGTCCAAATGCTGGATAAACAACGCTACACAGACCAAAACTTCACATAAACAATGTTGCAGAGAATTGAATTTTCTACAAAAAAGTCCCCGGCGTCATGCATCCAACTTTGATAATCAACGCGTGGGGAAAGCTCGAAAGTCGGGGAAACGAAAAACCGCGTCGACTGGTAGACGTTCGGAATATTCGTACGTTAGCTGCAATGTCATCCTGAATTTTGATCATTCGTAACATTACGCGTTCGGAATTTCGATCCCCACCAAAAAAAAAAAATAAAATAAATTAAAAAAACACAAAATTAAATACCGAATTTTAGTTTTGTTGGGTTCGTTTATTGCGTATGGAAAAAAAAAATGTTTTCACCAAATATGTTGTGATTCCATCGTGTTTAGGATCGCTGTGGCGGTACATTCGGGGTTCGATGTCATTGTCTGGTTATATGCCACCCTTGTGCGACCCGACTGATGGCCACCTTCTCCTCGACGGCGGGTACGTCAATAACCTTCCAGGTAATTTTCATTATGTGCAACCAGGGGTAAAGCTGTTATTTTTTTCAACGAGCAAAAAAAAAAAAAAAAAATTCATCGCCGATACATTTATTTTTATGTCGCGATAGATATATATATTTTTTTTAATTTCTTCTCATTATTATTATTATTTATATAATTATTTTTTTTTTTTTCAAAATTATTCGAGAAGATAAAAAAAAATGGAAAATTCATTGAACTTATGTTATGTCGATGATCCATAAAAAAATGTATTTATTTATATTTTTGTTATTGCGAAATCCGAATTTTTTCGAATACGAAAAAAAATGAGTACTCGTGTAAAATTGTTTAATTGTTTACAACCGCGTTAAAAAATTGAAAAAATTGATTTAAAAAAAAAAGAAAACTCGCTCCCGTTGATGAAAAAGATGCATCGTTGAGATAATGAACGGTCTGAGTTTACTTGTCGATCAGGCTTACTTTGGAGATACATTCGGTCCAGTATGACCATAGCCGGCGTTTTTCCTCCCGTTTGCGATCCTCACGATGGGCATCTTTTGGTCGACGGTTGTTATGTTAACAATGTTCCAGGTATTGAGTTTATTCACCAAGTCGTTATTCATTCATTTGTTGGTTCATTAATTTTTAAAAAAAAATTTTTGTTTTTTTAAATTTTTTTTAAGTTATTCGTTCGTCGTTTATGATTGATAATAATAATGATAATGAGGTGGGTGTCGAAATTGAGATGGAGCTAAGTTCAGAAGGGTCGAAATTCCGAACGCGCAATTTTAGAAACGAAATTTTAAAAGCGTACGAATATTCCGAACGCCTACCAGTCGACGCGGTTTTTCGTTTCCCCGACTTTCGAGCTTTCCCCACGCGTTGATTATCAAAGTTAGATGCATGACGCCGGGGACTTTTTTGTAGAAAATTCAATTCACTGCATCATTGTTTATGTGAAGTTTTGGTCTGTGTGGCGTTGTTTATCCAGCATTTGGACGGGAAGGTGAGAATGCATCGATTTTCATGTTTTTACCTTCCCGTCCAAACGCCGGATAAACAACGCTCCGTAGACCAAAAGTTCACATAAACAATGTTGCGGAGAATTGAATTTCCTATGAAAAAGTCAACGACGGCACACATCTAACTTTGATAATCAACGCGTGGGGAAAGCTCGAAAGTCGGGGAAACGTTGAAAAAACCGCGTCGACTGGTAGACGTTCGGAATAATCGTACGTTCGCTGCAATGTCATTCTGAATTTTGCGGATTTGCTGCAACGTCGTTCTACGTCGGGACCGTTCGTCAAAATTGTCGTTCGAAACATTGCCGCGTTTGTAATTTCGAACCTTCCGAACTTTGCTCGTTCTGAATTTCGAGATCCACCCTTAAAATGATAATATCGTCGGTAGTCAATGTGTACACATAAAATAATCTAGATCGTTGGATGTGTAAAACATCCCAACGATAAATCGGGGATCCTCAATTTCAATTTCTTTTTTAATAATAATTTTTCTTTGTTTTTTTTTCTTTTTTTTTTTCAATTTTTTCTTCGAACTTTTTTTTTTCCGCATCGCCACAAGCTGACGAAATGTTGAGGCGAGGTGCTCATCACATTCTGGCGATCGACGTGGGCTCCCAGGACGACACGGATCTCACGAATTACGGTGATTCGCTTTCCGGTTGGTGGCTATTGTGGAAAAGATGGAATCCCTTCGCCACACCCGTAAAAGTTCCAAATTTGCCGGACATACAATCGCGATTGGCTTACGTGAGTTGCGTAAGACAACTCGAGGAAGTCAAAACTTCGGATTATTGCGAATACATAAGACCGCCGATTGACAAGTACAAAACTTTGCAATTTGCGAATTTCGATGAGATCAAAGACGTCGGTTATCATCATGGTGAGAATTATTCGTGAAAATTTGTATTAATTATTATTTTTAACCTTCAGTCTGGAAACCTGGGTCGTTTTTGTCCGACGAAAAATCAAATGTAGTTACAAGTAAAATGTATTTTTACAATTTTATGATCGAAACTCCAAATTTAAGGCTCGAAAAATTCACGAAGGTTCTTTGTGATTTTTTTTCCGATTTTTCGCAGCACTTTAACAACTTACAATTGAACATAAGGACGAAAACGACCCACGTTTCCAGGCAAAAGATTAAAAAAAAAATAAATAAATAAATAAATTTAAAAAAAAAGTTTCCAGACGATGGGCTTCAATAAAAATGCATTTGAAACATTATTCTCAAAATAAATTCATATTTGTCTTAATAATTGTTATTAATTCAGACGAATTATTATTCAACGATGAATTCCAGTTTCTCGAAGATCTTATAATTCAAGATTATTTAGTCTGTGAATTATTTCAAATGCAATTTTTATTTTTAATCAATGTAATCATTTTCCATCATTCGGATCGTGTTTAATTTTACATCGATGACGACAACATTTTTAAAGAAAAGAGAAAAAAGAAAAAAAAATTTTTGGATTCACTTAAAAAATATCTAGAAAATTATGATTAATTCTAATTGTATCAATAATTATTATCAATAATAAGATAACATTCTAATTGAATCAATAAGCAATATTAAGATCAATTTGACAGATAATGCAAATTTAAATGAATCGAATAAATAAACAATATTAAGATTAATTTGACCGATCATAAAAATTAAGATAAATTTAACAAATTTAGATTAATTGCATCAACTTAAAAGAACAAAAATTGAGATAAAATTCAAATAAAATTGAGTCGGATCGAAATTACATTTTCAACATTTCAATGAAAAAAGAAGGAAAAAAAAAGTAGATTCGGTTAATGATTTTTTTCTCGTGTGTTCAATCAAGGAAAAACTTATTTCGAGGGCCAATCGAAGGCGGGAATATTGCCGAGATTCAACGCCGATCGTGAAAACGCGAGAGCTCTGCGAGCCAAGTATCAGGCGTCGAATCAGGAACCCGTGTCGTCGTACACGTTCACGGATCTCGCACAAATGGTTTGCAAAGTTTCGCGCGGCAATCGTTACACCGAAGCTTTCATGGATTCGGATTCGGACGAGATGGAAGAGTACGAGGCGGATTTGGAGGAAGACGCGCAGGAAGTCGGTTACGCGTCCGAACCTACTGCCGGAATTATGGATCAGGTAATTCATCGGGCAATCATCATTTTCATCACAATCATAATTTTGCATTTCATTCGAACAAGAACAACATATAATTATAAAAATATAGTTTTCAAATGTTCTTTGAAAAACAAAAAAAAAATCTAATATATTCGTAACATATTTGTAATATATTTTCCATTAAAAATATACTACAAAATATTATCAAATTTTTTTTTTTTAGATTTTTTTTTAAAATTAATTATCGTAACATTGTTTTTTTTTTTTATTTAACCTAAAAATATAATTATATAAATACAGTTTTTAAATGTTATTTGACACAAATTTTGTAGTATATTTATAATATATTTTCCATTAAAAATATAATACAAAATATAATTAAAATTTTCTTTGGATTAAAAAAAATTTTTTTTTTTTCAAATTAATTATCGTGACATTGTTTGTTCCTGATTCAATGAAAATCTAATTATATAAATATACTTTTTTAATTATATTTGAATAAAAATTACATATTTGTGATATATTTCCCATTAAAAATATATTACAATTTTTTTTTCTTCACATTATCGTGACGTTGTTTTTTTTTTATTCAATCAAAATATAATCATAAAAATATCGTTTCTGAATATTATTCGAAACAAATTTGTCGTATATTTTCAATATATTTTCCATTGTAAATATATTACAAAATATAATTAAAAATATTTTTAAAATAAATTTTTTCTTCTCAAATTAATTTTTTTTTTTTGCTGTTTTTTTTTGTCTTGTACACAGAGTCCCGAAGACAGCCGTTTGAGAAGGCGTGCCGGAGTTTCTCTCAGTCTGTCGGACACGGAAATCGAATCCGAACCCGATTACGATCCGAAAATATTTTAACCTCCACGAGGCTCGATAAAATCGTCACGATTATTCATCATCGGCAAACGCTTAATTGCCAAGTTTACTATCGTTTAATATCGTGATTGAACGTCTGACAACTGAATATAGGTACGAAAAACGTGTCGTATATCGCATAGCGATACGTCGCCTTTTCAATCGGCCAAAGCGCACGTGTTTACCCAAAGTACAAACAGAAAAAGAAAAAAAAAAGATAAATAAAAACAGAACTGATTAAGTCATGTTCGGATGACCGATTTGTATAAAAAAAAAGAAAGAAAGAAAAAAAAAGAATGTATTGTTAAGATACGCCTACCGACTAACGCAATTCGTCTGTTGATATTATTGTATACTTGTAAAACTTTGAGCTAACGGAATACATGAAGATTCTATGATTTGTAAAAAAAAAAAAAAAAAAAAAGTTTCGTTTTTTATTTCACAAGCCCGATTAACTGTTCGAGGCGATAAACGAGAGATTCCTTCTTGAGGTAGTATATAATTATTCATTTTACAGCAAGAAATTGGCTGATTTTCATAGCGAAAATCGGTTTTTTTGCTTCCAAGTGCTACGAAAAAATCAAAATTCAAAACAAACAAAAAAATCCCCTCGCGATTACCTCGAGAAACATTTCCTCCAACGAATGCATTTCTGTTTTTTCGAGTCGCCTACGGAGATTCACTGTCACCCGCTCAATTTCCAATATCTTCGAACGAAAATTCATAAAAAATATCGTTCATCATTCTGTATAATTATACATAAATTGATTCACCAAATTTACACCACTCATATCGCCGGATAACAAATTTTAAAAACCCCGCTTCTCTTTCACCGTGATAATTAACCTCACCCCGCCATCAACAAACAAACAAACAAAAAAAAAACACAAATATTTTTTAACATCACAAAGATTACAAAAAAATCTGTTTTTGGCTAATAAATTATCGCTCGACGATAATAAGAATTAAAAAAAAAAAATGGGTGCAAAGTAGAATCTCGCACATTGTTTCCTCACAATTTTGTACAGTTTTTAAATGATTAAGATGTAAAGTAGAACCTTGCTCACGGCTTTCTTATAATTTTACAAATTTGCCAAAGCTTCCTCCATGAGTGTCGATCAATTTTGGCTTCCACACATTTTTTCTAAATGTGTGTTTTTTTCCAGATGTTTCGAGACACACTGACCACGTTTTCATCATCTCAAAAAAAAAAAAAAAAAAAAAAAAAAAAAAAAAAAAAAAAGCTTCCTCCACGAGAAAGCAAAACTTCTAATTTCAGTCTTTCGGTCGACAAAAAAAAATCACACAACGAGTGACTTTCACAACAATAGTACAAACTTCACATCCAAAAAACCCCCAATTGGCAAAATTGCGTAAATTCACAAAGCAAATCGCTCATAATTTGGTACTCATAGTCAAATCTGGATCGAGAACAGCGAGAGCAGCTCCAACAAGATGCAAAGATCCGGTAACAAGCACATTACATCTTTCGTTTGAACTATTATTCTCGTTTGAGATTTTTTCGATAGCTTCGCTGACATTATCCGCAAAAACTGCTCCATCGCCCCAAATATCGCAATGTCTCCGACACCTGATCAACTGTTGTCCCTCAGGAATATTGTTATTCACCTGATCGGCCAAAATTCTCGTTCCAGCGACATTGGGCACGAAATAAGCTTTTCGAAAATTCAACGACCTCAAAATCGTCAAAGTTTTCACGGAATCACGATCGCCGGTCATGTTGAACACGAGAAAACATTTTCCGGTTGTCGAAATCGTTGCTCGACGAAACCACGCGACGCAGGATTCGATGCTCTCGACGGTGTGAGCTCCGTCGAGATAAAAATCGATTTTTGAACCTCGAAGAAATTGTGATCTGCCGGGCCATCTGCATGTGGACAGAGCCGAAGCTGCGAGATCCAACGAAAAGTCTTTGCGATCGCGTGTCCTTGATGTAAGCCAAGTGGAGGCCAAGTGAATTGCCAGGGAAGCGTTTTGTGATTGAAATTCACCTCCAATACCGAGAATCGGTGATTTACCGTTTTTCCAGTCGTGACTTTCCAACGGACCGACAAAACTCAAACGGCAACCCTTTTCCCGAGCACGTTTTTCCAACATCCTCGTGGCTTCGTCCGGCTGTGGCGAGCTGAAAGCCGGTGATCCGGGTTTGAAAATTCCCGATTTTTGATAAGCTATCTCTGTCATCGTTTTGCCCAACAGAGACGTGTGATCAAGACCCAGACTCGTTATTCCCACGCACACGGGTCTTCGCAAAACGTTCGTGCAGTCGTATTCGCCGCCTATTCCCACCTCAATTATCGCAACGTCGATCGACGATTCCAGAAACAAATGGAACATCATTATCGTCAAAAATGTGAAGTACGGTGGCATGTCGTTTGCGTTTTCACGTTTCATCTCCAATGTTCGATAAATTTTGAAGAAATATTTTGCGAATACATTCTCGTCTATGGGTTTACCGTTTATTCGCATTCTTTCCCTCACCGATATCAAATGCGGTGAGGTGAACAAACCCGTTTTCACGCCGTGCGATTGCAACAATGATTCCGTGAACACGCACGACGAACCCTTTCCCTTTGTTCCGGCCACGTGAATCACCGACAGATTGTCCAAATTGTCCAAACTCATTCCGCTTCTGGACGAAAAAAAAAATTAACAAATTCACTATCGGTTGAATATTATTGATGATTGAAAAAAATGATAAACTAATATGGGTTGCAATCAATTTTGTATTTTCTTTTTTAATAATTTTCATGATTTATGGATATCTAGAAAATAAACGATTTCTAAAATTCTAGAAGACGATTTTTAAAATTCTAGCAGTTAGAATTTCGCAAATTCTAACTGCGTTTTTTTTTTTCTTAATTTCTTGTCCGATATTGAATTCACTAAACTAAAATATAAAACTGTATAAACTAACGTACTGAAAAAAAAAACAAAAATTATCCCATATCAACCCTTTCGGTGTTAATCTGAAAAAAAAATTCATACATGTAGCTCAGGGTTTCTGCTTTACAACAAAAATGTTCCATATGAAGTTTTTCATTATTTGATTCATCATGAAATTATTTGATTCATTTTTATAATGAATGAATATTTATTATAATAATAAACGATAAACAGATGAACTCCAGGAAAATTCGACATGACATTCGAATTCGAAATGAATTTTTTTCATGAACAAATTGCGATTGAAATTAAATCTTATTTTCAATTGCGATTGAAAATAAAATCTCATTATTTTTCAATGGCCAATAAATGATTCAACAATAATTTCATACCTTTCGAGATATTTCTTGACGTTCCTGAGACCAAAGTTGGAATCTGGATTTCTCGCTTTGTTCATGAGAACCGAAGCGTTGGTTTGCAAGCCGTTCAATGCCTTCATCGCGTCCTGGATCGACCGATAACAAAAAAACAAAGTTTGAATGAAATTTTATCGTCAAAAATATAAAAAAAACTGTAAATATTGTCCGACGCGCAACACGCAGCTGCGAGATAAAAAAAAAGACACCGAAGGGCCTACCTCGAAAGTGGCGGAAGCGTAGGACGCGCATCCCTCCGCACCGGCGCGTACCATTTTCCTGGATAGAATAAACATCTGATGCAATACGCTGCGTAACGAATCGAGATAATTGTGACGTTGCGCCTTCGCAGCGTTACGAATGGAAAAAAAAATGAAATTCAACAAAAAATAAACAAATAATCATAATAAAAAAAAAAACATTTCTATCGGGTGTCAGAGATCAAAACGTTGGGGTTATCGGTAAGTGTTACGTGCGTCGCAGATTGTAACCGGCTAGAAAGAGCCGGCACGCAAATCCTATGGTTTTGCATTTGTTATTATTTCCCACCAACCAATCTGACCCCCCGAATTCAACAATTTTCGATCAACGCCATAATCGTTTCACACGACCGGATGTTCGAAGCGTTCGAAAAAAAATACGACCACTTCCCTACACGATCGTGTAATTAAAAAAAAAAAAAAAATGATATAAAATGAAAAGAAAAAAATTCACCGAACCGCGGTTAACATATTCTGGACAAGACGTCACACGACCACAAATATGTAATTTTTCAGTTTTTAATTTTTCTTACTGATTATCATTCGACAAGCAGATGTTTGTGGCACAATTGTTTCTCAATTCTTTATGTTTATTCATTTTTATACTTCGTCGTTTGTTCATTTGTTTATGTTTTGTTTTTTTGTTTTTTGCCCGATAAATATTGAACCACGTGTTTGTAGATAATGGCGGGATAACCGAGTCGCTAGCAGACGACGCCCAAGATTTCATCATTTTTTGCTTGTGAAATTCTCCCGCCAGCTTGGACGCCCCCCACCTCGCCCGCCGAACGACGCGCGCCGCGCAGTGACGCTCATTCGTTATTTTTGGGTGATGAAAGACATAAATTCTATCCTTCTCTCTCGCTCCGCAGGCCGCAGCGAGCGCCAATAGCGCTGTCTCTCTCGCACTCGGAGATGTCTTCCATCGCCTTAACGACATTCATATCGCAATGGAGACGTTCGAGAACTTCGATGATCCATCGAGATTACGAGCGTTACAAATGAATCGAAAGATAAACAAAAACTTTCGACATTTTTTTATCGTTGTGAGAATAAAAACGGCTGACACGGTCGAACCCATTCACGCCTCTATTCGGGTCGCCATTTTTGTTGAAGAAACTCACGAAACATATAATTCGAGATTTTACATCGTCACTCATTGATTATCCAAGAAGTACATACGTATATTTGCAACAGAATTGCGTTCAATTTGTTATTATTTATTATGTCCAATTTGCATTGCGTTTGTTTTTTTTAATTGATCAAGACACGGCGAGGTTGGCCTCCACTGGTCGATCCTCCAGCTCGTGCAGACCCGCTGACGATCGTGTGGCACCGATTCTCGATTGTTATCAATCGCGTTATCACAAATGCCGAACCTCTATGACGAGTGCTTTGCATTCTCGTCATCCTCTTTCTTACGAAATCCATTTTGTTTTCTTTTTGCAATCGCACGCGTGGTCATAACCTCAAATTCGACATACGAACTGATACGAACATCAGAAAAGCTGCAAGGTGTTCGCATTACAAAGGAGTTGAACGCCCATAGATGGTAGAATCAATTTATTATCATAGATAAGGCTTATCGAGAACGTGTGAAAACGCACGTACCAAAAAAAAAAAAATAATAATAATCGAAAAAATTATTTCTTTATTTTTTATGAATTATTATTTAAATTGATCTGGACATTACATACATAGATGAGAATAATCGACGTGAAATCATGACACAAAAGTTTCTACAACAAATCACACACACACACACACGTATGAAACGTTGTGGCGTCGTCGTGACCCAACGTTCTTCAAGGTTGTTCCGACAACCGATGTGACCAAAAAAACTCGTTTTCGTTTGTTCAATCGTGTTTTTTTTTTCGTATTTCTCTTCGTGTGGAAAAATGCAATACGCATTTAAGTCAGGCGCGCGCATGCGCGCTACGACACGATCGTCGACGGCGGCCATTTTCCATTCGCAGTCGGTGATAATTTTGTCGCGAAGACGGTCGATGTATCGTCACGGTCACTCGATTGCATTCTTGTCATTATCGATTATAACTCGTGGCAAACGGTGGTAGTCGTTATCACGTCGTGCACTTGCATTGAAAAAGTGTTGTCCCCCCCCCCCCCGAAATTTTGGATAAATTATTATTATTATTATTTTTGTTTTTATTTTTGTTTTTTTTTTGTTTCGGTGACAGCGTCGGGTTGTCGTCGGATTGGGCAGGTTCGTACAGTCACGACGAACCATGGCCGACGTGTCCATGAATATCAATACGATTGCGATGGGTACGTCGCGAAAAATGTCTTACGGTCTTAACGGAAAATTCAATGGGATAGAAGGAAAAACTCCATTTCTCATCGGTGTTTCCGGTGGCACGGCTAGCGGCAAAGTAATCATATCATTATTGTTATTATTATTGTTTCAGGATTCATGATTAACGATTACAAACGGAATTATCACTTTTATCGGTGAAATTTCACGTGATATCATGAAAACCTAACCTCTCAACGTGATTGTCTCGTACCAAACTCTTCGACGATTCATTCGCAACTAACCTCGTTGCTTTTGTTTACAGTCGACGGTTTGCAAACGAATAATGGAGAAACTCGGACAGGTCGACATGGATCACACGCAAAGACAAGTGGTTTGCATATCGCAGGACAGTTTCTACAGAGATCTGACTGCGGCGGAAAAAGTCAAAGCCGAAAAGGGACAGTACAACTTCGATCATCCCGACGCTTTCGACAACGACCTCATACTCCAGACTCTGGAGGACATTCTAGCCGGAGTGAAGTGCGAGATTCCGGCTTACGACTACAGAACTAACAGTCTGTGAGTCTCGGATAATGACAATGGGGTTTCTTTGTTTGTTTGTAAGTTGCGGATGTTGAGGCGCGGGGCATAACGATAGCTACGATTTTGGTTAGGATTTGACAATTTGTCGTGGCGGGCCTGAACAAAAACAGTTGGCTTTGGGATGCACGGTTCCGATGTGAATCTGGAGCGTCTAAGCAGTCAGCAAAGCAATTATTTTGTTTGCATACTGTAGTTCATTTATTCATAACAATTGAATTGGAGGTTAGGAGTTCTCATAATTATATAGTAACGGATTAACAGATTATACATCTCTAATTTTCTCATTTGCTGCTACTTCTGTGCAGAATCTCATCATTCCATGTATTTCCAACGATTCGACTCGTGGAAACAAATCCGCTTTTTTTTTTTCTTCCAATCGTCGATTACGCTTGCGTCGGATCAGCAATTTCGATAACGGCGATAGTTTCTGCGCGGTGAGCGTCTGCGCGAGTATCTGCGATTGTAGCTACGATCGTTCTGAAAATTTCGAGTCAATTAAATACACCAAAATCCATCGACGCAACATAACCACAAAAAATTTCAAGTCCACTAAATAAAATGAAATCAATCGATATATCTCAAATATGAATTTTGATTGAATGACGCACGATGAATAAAGAGTAAGCTCACCTTCGAACAACAGTTGACACATGTTCGATCGTCGTATCCGCCGCAAACGTTGCAAACCGGTCTCGTCGAACATGTTTTCTCGTAAACTCGCATCGCGTTCGGTTCAATCGCGTCGACAGGAATTCGAAGCCCTCGCGGTCGATAACTCGACCAAGATCTTCGCGAATTAGGCAAAAACGCTCGGCTTGGAAAATTCGATCGTTCCGACGGGCAAGAGCAAAACGAAGATTCGCATCTTTTGCAACCGTTTGCCGTACCGATCGTCGCGATCGCAACGATCGAAACAAAAATCCAAATTAACTTCACCGTCATTGTCACTCGTTTATCGTCGACAAAAATTAATAATCCAGTTGCAAATATTTCGTACGATCGATCTTCCATGCAATTTTTTTTTCGTTCGTGATATCCGATCTCTCATTCGCTTTTATACCACGTCGGACGAATCATTTTTCTTTAATATTTTTCTTCCTCTATTATTTATTTATTCGTCGACGATTGAAATTGATATACGATTGATCACGATCGTATTATTAAATTGATAAAAAAAATTATTTTCATTTGTTTCTTCTTATTTTTTGTTTAAACAAACAAAAGGTGACTGGAGAAGTGACGAAGCGCTGAATCTCTGTGTTTATCGATTGTGGAACACGTTTCGATATTGCGCAAAGCAAAAAAAATTGAATCGCGAGATTCCGGATGCGATACGAGTGGAGTACGATTAGTGTTGCAATGTGCTCGATGTGCATTTTTTCTTGTTATTGTTTTTTTTTTTCAGTCACTGCTCGTTGACGGGATATCGTCGATTGTTGTCGTTCAATGTGGAAACGTAATGACGAAGACAGCCATTGACTGTCGTCCTTGTGTGTTTCAGGGTAAAGGATCAAATAACTACGATTTATCCTGCGGACGTTGTTCTTTTCGAAGGCATTCTCGTTTTTTACTTTCCGAAGATAAGAGATCTGTTTCATATGAAACTTTTCGTCGACACGGATTCGGACACACGGCTCGCCAGAAGAGGTATTTTACATACAAAGAAAATATATAATAATAATAAAAAATAATAATAATGATTTCAAAAGTCATCCTTTCGTTTAAACGAAAATGAAACCATTTTTTTTTTTCAACGTTTTAATGGGAAATTGATGATTTCGACGCCTTGAGATAAATATGCTTTATTCAATAAATTAATAATAATTTATTTTCAAGAATTTTCATTCGATCAGAATAATTTGCAACTGAGTTTTGATTTTTCAATTTTAGTCTTTTATTTATTTATTTATTTTTTTTTTTTTCAGTCCTTCAAGAATAAACTGATGGGATAATAATGATGATAATTGATTTTTTTAAGCACATAAATTTTATCCGAATAATCTGCAACGAATATTGGGTTCAAAATGTTATGAATCAAAATTTAAAAAATAAGTTAATTTAAGATTGTGCTGACCGAATAAATTTAAACTCGTTCAAAATAGTATTCGCATGAGTAACGCATGATATTAAGTTCGTTACTGTTGAACGTCGAATCAGGATTAATTCTTCTGTGGTCGTTGAAGTTTTTTTTTAGCGAATCATGAAAACATTTCTCGACAATTTTCATCGATATCACTTACGTTTCAACCTCGTCAATATCGAGAAAACGTCGTTCGACCGACAAACACTTCAGAATTTATCGATTTAATCGTGCAATCGTAATGCAGAAAAAAATGTTCACATTTTTTTTTTTTTTTTTTCTGATTTTCAGTTCCCAGAGACATAAAGGAAAGAGGTCGTGATTTGGATTACGTGTTGAATCAGTACATGAATTTCGTTAAACCCGCTTTCGAGGAGTTTTGTTTGCCGACGAAAAAATTCGCCGACGTTATAATACCCAGAGGAGCGGATAACACAGGTAACTAAATAAAAAAAAAAAAAAAAAATAAATGAAAATGCTAATAAATTTACAATTATATTGTGATAATGAACGAACGTGGAAACACGTTCGTCAAAAATGGTTCATAAGCTTGACATTATTTCGTTCTTCGGTAAACAATACAATGGGAATTATTCATCCATCGTGTGACGAGGAAGAAAGTTAAAAAAAAAAAAAACATCGAAGCAAAATAGATGAATAATATTTCATCAAAATTTATTTAGCGAAAATATCATTGATTCATTTCTCACGTAAACCCACTAAAACGATTAATACATCATCAAATGGCACAATCCGACCGACCGACAGTAGAATTTATTATTGTTCGATAATCAGATATATCTATTTGTTTTTTTGTTTTTTTTTCACAAATTATCAGGAAACGTGAATTTTTCCAAAATTAATTATTGCAATAAAAATGATAAATATTATGAAAGATCAGCGTCTTATGGCACGTCTGTGAGAGAGAATATTCTTCTATGGGTGCTGCCCGGTTATTCGAAAAATAAAAATGATGATATTAACTTTAAAAAAATATTAAAAAAAAGCAATATCAAATAATTCCGTACTTAGCTCCGACTTCGGTTAAGGTAGTATCCTAGATACTGTAAGAGTCAAAGCAAGCCTAATATATACCATCTCCCGATTGAGGTACGTAGTACTTTGATGTGGCAACGTCGCGTGTCACGATGTCGATCAGAGAGAGAGAGAGATAGAGAGAAGATGGGGAAACAAACGCGCAACGTTGCCATGTCTACTGGATCACGACCAACTCCTCATATAAACTGTATTTTCCCGATGTTTATTTGCTTATTATCATCATCACAGTCTCCCGATCTCCACTGTCAAGTGCTCAAAATGTTGTCCGAATATTCAACTTGCAGCTCAAGTGTTTTCATTAAAATCTGACGTGGACTTTTTGTATTGTATCAAATTGATCGTGATTATCCATAAGGCTCGCATGTTAAACGTGTGAAAATAAAACGTGTTGATATATTTTTTTCTCGCGCTTCCGTAAAGCCATGAAAAATTTAACCGAACCGTTTTTCTCATCAATACCTATAAGTATGCCGAGTTTCATAAAAATCTGACGAGGAACTCTCTTATCGAGGGTACTACCTTAACATTTTATTTCGGTGTCGCGTACCAGGTTTGGATGGTTCAAGTCCACCTTCGATCAGTCCTACCATTCCCAGTTCTGCATTTTCCAGTTCTACTTTATCCAGTATAACTCCGCCATTGGTTGGTTGGTTGGTTCATTTACTTGTCGCTGGCGCGAGTAAATGAACCAACCGATCAATCAACGATGAGTTACACTCCAAAAACTATGACTAGGCAAAGAGGAACTGAGAAAATTAGAACTGGGAAAAGTAGGACCGATCGAAGGCAGTCTTCAGCCATCCCACCACGTTCGGCATAGAAAATACGAGTGAAAACAAAAGAAAGAAAGAAAAAAAAAACACGAAAAACGAAGGAGAAACGTGATTGTGGATATGACGAAGATGAATGAACAAAGTTGAGAGGGAAGTGATGAAGAAGAAGAAGACGAAAAAAAAAAAAATTAGAAAAAAATAGAAAACATACATGGTTTGGTTATTGTATGTTTGCAGTGGCGATAGACCTAATAGTGCACCACATCTGGGACATTTTGCGTTCGAAAAAGGCCGAAACTGCGTCCGGGCAGCATCCATACATCTACCAGCGTAGGCGCACTTCGGGTTCATCCGACACCCTCAGCAGATGACTGATTTAAAACGAGAAAAAAAAAGAAAGAAAAGAAAGAGGAAAAAAAAACTATCTGAACGATACAGAATTACACCATCTTATTTACCGTACACCGCATTCCCCCCCCCCCCCCCAATCTAAAAATACACACACACACACACACAATGGTCCTCCTCATGATATGCATTTCTTTTTCGAGTTCCAAAAATAATTTTAAAAAAAAATGAAGCAAAAAAAAAAAAACCGGTTGCCCACCGTATCAAGTCCTTCCCGCAATGAAAACGGCTGTAAACGTTTGATACGTGTCAATTGCCGAATATCCTGGCAATAACGATAGTAAAAAACAAATTATTTCGATTGTTAACTCGTAGTTGAGGGGGCTGGAGTCACCTTAAAAATTAGAATTTTTTTTTTTTTCGTGACATGATCGATTGAAATTAAAAATCGATTTTATCCTTATGAAATACTTGTAGGCAGCTATCATTTGAAATTTTTTCATAGTTATATAGAGCATCTGGACGCTGTGAGATTTATTGCAAAATGTTTTCACGAGACGTCACTTTTGGTCCATACGACTCGACGGATTTTCAATTCCGACGTCTCATTTTCTTCGTAACAGACTACATTCTCGGATGAGTGTGGGGGATTGTTTTTTTCCACGCTCTCTGGACATTGTGGCGACCTGTAAAGTGAATGAAAAAACAAGTTTTCTGTCGTTTTTTCGGATAAACGGTTGGACAATAGGTCGCCATAAATTCATTTCACCTCGCATCCGAAATTCCCCAAACTCATTCGAGAATGTAGTCCGTTACGAAGATAATGAGACGTCGGAATTGAAAATCCGTCGAGTCGTATGATCCGAAAGCTGCGACGAGTGAAAACATTTTTGTGATAAATCTCACAGCGTTCGGATGCTTCTCGTGTCTATGAAAAAAATTTGAAATTATAGCTGACCATAAGTATTTCATGAGGGTAAAATCGATTTTACATTTTGATCGATCATGTAACGAAGAAAAAACAAAAATTCCAATTTTTTTATCTGACTCAATTCCCTCAAACGATTCCAAGTATTATTCCCATGATTCCTAAACTGTGTAGAACCGCTCGATGTTTATCGTCGTGACCGTTTTATCCTATCATTATTATTATTATTATGATTATTATTATTATTATTACTATTATAAAAATTATAGTCTGTCGTCGGAGCTATTAAAATATCGTTATCGTGTAAAACTAATTTAACCTTCCTCTCATTCATCGATGGGCATCCATTCAGTGACAATGTGTTTCAAATGCTTCTCCAAAACAAATAACTACGATCGATTATCATGCAAGAATCAATATTTTTTTCACATTTCTATAATAATTATGACTAATTTACGTAAATGATTATTTTACAATTAATTGAAATAATTGATGAATCTGGTGAAATTCATTATCATTCGGTCCGAAAATTATTTGAAATGCATTTTCATTGAACGAATGCCCAGCTTTGCTCTCTCATTATCCTCGTCGTTTCACAACCAAAAAATATTTTGTAAATATATTTCACGAATAACTCTTTTTTTTTTTTTTTTTTTTTATTTATTAACATTATCAATTGTGATACACATCGCGTGTTTTTTTCGTCCTTTCCTTTCCTTTCTTCCTTTTTTTTATCCTTTCATTTATTATTATTATTATTATTATTATTACTTCTTTATTTTTTTTCGTCTAATTTCGATTTAATTTCATTAACTGCACGAACTGGTGATCCGGTCGCACGATTAGACGAAGATCGTTGTCATTCTACGCTTCATCGTGAGTCATGTATTAACACGTAGGCGCGATTAAAACTTTTTTTTTTTTCGTTCGAAAACGAGTAGCACGAAGCAAAGAAAATATGTCGAATCTACGATTCTTCGTTCGCGAATGTAAACGATTTATTTTTATTTTTTATTTTTTTTTTTTGTGTGTGTGTGTGGACTTATTTTTCGGCATAATGAAGCCGAATTTCTGTCTTCACTCTAGCATTATTATTCAGCCTGCCCTGCCATTAAATACAGTGCAATTATTCTATGCCATTTGTTATAGCCTCACGAATAATGTCGATAAGCATAATATTATATTATATTGTCGAGAAATCGAGATGTACAACGTTGATTATAAAAAAAAAGAAGAAAGAAGGAAAAGAAGAAAAAAAAAGAAATAAATCTATAGAAATTGAACCAAAACTTTGGCAACCCGTCTACCGAATTTTTACCCCTCACGAATACACACACACACATATATATGTATATTTATTAGGGTGATTATTATTTAGGTCATTATTGAAATGTTAATGGGGAGTGTCGTCAATCAATGGCAAACATTTTTTTTTTAATTTTGAGCCTATTTTGAACCTCCTAGTCCGATTGCTTCACCTGCCGAGAAGCAGGTGAAGTTTCCCATTTAGAATACACGCAATTTTTCTCCATCCAGGTAATTATATTTGTGGGAGGACTAATTATTCTTGAAAAAATCCAATACTATATGGAAACTCAAGGGTATACGTCCTACTTCCTGGGAATAAATGTAACACGTGTATGGGTCATTTTATGCCACATCTACATGGGTAATTTCATGCCACATTTATTTTTTCAACAATAATCAGTCCTCCCATCCAATATAATTACCTGGATGGAGCGAAATTGCGTGTATTTCAAATGGGAAACTTCATCTGCTTCTCGGCAGGTGAAGCAATCGGACTAGGAGGTTCAAAATAGGCTCAAAATAAAAAAAATAAAAATAAAAAAATTCCATTGATTGACACCACTCCTCATTCACATTTAAAAAATTACCCAAATAAGAACCACTCTAATATATATGTATATTTATATATTATAGGCATGACTGGAATTTTTTCTAACTCTTTCATCCATTTTTTTTTTATTTTTTTTATTCAAAACTCACTTCATCAGCCCCTTTGATTTTTCTAGATTCGCTTGTCAATGGCTCAATTCTTCATAAAAATTGATGAAAAAAATCATGGAATATTCTCTCCAAATGTTACTTTATTACGTACCAATTATAGAAATAAATACATATTAACCGTTTCGTCAAAAAAAGAAAAAAATTATCGAAAATATGCTTTTTTTTTATTTATCGAATTAAGAAATATAGCTTTGGGTCTATTTTTTTAAAGGGTGGATTATGTGATTGATAGTGGGGTGTTAAGACACCCCCAAAGCCCCCGGGAAACGATGTTGATACATGAAACGTTACACACACACATGCAATACAAACCAAAAAATATATAAAATTTGTTTTCGTCTTTGTGTTACAGTGGCCATAGAGTTGATAGTCCAGCACATAAGAGATTTGCTGAGCAACCGGGGTAGGGTAACCGTGGAACCGGAATCTCCGACTAGTCGAGCGGAAACAGTGTTGAAGAGGCCGCATTAGTTTTAAAAAAAAATTTTTTTTAAATTTTTTTTTAAATCGTTGTGAATTTTTGTCGATAACAATTAAGCCGCTCATTCTCTTAGCTCTCGAGCGACGAATCCTCGCTACTACCTCACTGACGGCCTCCACGTCGTTCTGTCCAAAAAATATTTTGCGTACCGTTTTCGCGGGCGATAAACGGATCGAGAAGGAAAAATTTTTATGAGAACGAATTGATGGGAAAAAGCGATTCGATCCCGGTAATTTATCGACCAATTTATATTATCTAGTTTAGTTATTTTTTTTTTTAATTTTTTTTTCTGTTTTAAAACAATTTTCATAGATATTTGAATTTTGAAGTTGTCTCGAGTTTGAAAATAATTTTATAGTGGCCAGGATCGTTTTTTTTGTTTTTTTTTTTTTTTTCGGGACGAAAATCGTGCAAATGGGAGAAATATCAAAATTAATTTATAAATCGAGCGATTTCGATCGCGAATACGGATTCTGTATTCCGTTTTTTTTTTTTTTTTTTTTTCATGAACAATTAAAAAAATATATATTCTTATATTTTGAAAAAAGAATTGATAAAGAAAAAAGTATGAATTACAAAATTAGGGTTTAAGAATTATTGCTTGGAAAAGTTTGGAACATAGCGAATGGTATCGAAATGTACAAGACAGAGCCTAAGTTTCGACCACGGACTGCGAAATTGTACGAATTGTAATTTTCAAGTCGATAAGATCGCCTAAAAGCCAAGTTGTTTGTTCGCCTCAGCCTCGCCGAGTTTCAACGAACGTTAAATAGTGTTTTGTTAATTGCGTTTGATTATTTATTAACTCAGCTAATTGTAGTTTGTAACGAGGAAAAAAAAAAAAAGAAAAATCTAAATAATGCAATAGTAGTTCGATAAGGATAGGAGATATTTAATCAGCGGGGACGCAAGCTTTCACGGAGTATAATTTTTTCATCGGCGAATTACTTTTTGATGCAGAATTTTCTTGAAAAACGTTCGCAGTCGGATTTCGAACATGTTCGATCGATATCGATATCGAACGAATGAAAAAAAAAAAAAAAAAAAAACAGGAACACGAGAGCTTGGAAATAATTTTTTTTTTCTTATATTTGACTTCACTGATAATACAGTTCTATGTTCATACCGTCGTGAATTTCATCTGAATTATTCGGGTTAAGGTCCACATTTTTTTTTCTGACGATTGGTAATTTTTTTTTTTTTTTTTTTAAATTTTTTTAAATTAATTTTTTAGTTTTAGGTAATTCTCAGCTACTCCGGTAATTTAATACGCCAAACCATTAACTGTACTCTGTGCAATGTGATAATCAGCTCGTTTGATCTAATGTACAGTCAAGTTTGTTCTCATGCATTAGTTTTTATGGTTTAATTAACTCCGAGACGGAAGAAAATAACATCATATATATATATATATATATTGTTCAATACTGCGGTAATCTACAGGCTGTGCCATTGCGAGATAAAAAACGCCTCGGGACGTTTAAAATATTATATTCTTAGAACAAAAAAAAAAAAAATGTATGCGACGAATTTGAAAATGAAATATATATATTTTATCTCTGTGAAAAAAAAAAAAAAGGATACAGTCCTGGAGTTTGATGTGATCCTTGTAGATGGTGTACCATTTTTTCAGAACAATTTTTTCCCAATGAGTTCCCGTTTGGGCGGAAATCAACTTCTTCAAGTCTCCTATCGTGTCGTCCGGATTACATTTGACTCGAACCTTCTTTCCCAGCCGATCGTTGCACGTTATTTCCAACATCTTATTACGCCCTAAACGACGAAATAAAATTTTTATTTTTTTTCAATTTCAATATCGGAATGAAAAATATTCATTTTATGTTGGAAAATTTTATATTGTTGAAACAAACGAATGTAGAAGATGATGAAAATGGTTATTCATGCTACAGATACAATTTTTTCAAACGTCGGTACGACGCGTTTCGGCTTCGAGTCCGTGATTTTTGAGGTTAGGAATCGTTAATCGCGTTTACAAAATTATCGTGCACGAAAATTCATCCGACTTTATTGTCAAAAGCATTATGATAAATGTGAACACACGCGTGAATCGTTAAAACACGTGAATATCCGTTTAATAATACCGAAAAAAAAATTTCAAAAGCGTCTTACCGTGTTCAGCTTGTTTACGCGACTGCCAGATACTCGCGATGCTCACGTGTTTACCGTACAAATTGAATTCATCAAAATCAACAAATGTTTATAACCAAGTTCAACATTCTCGAATATCGTTGACGCGATTGCAGATCGAATGGTCGCGAATTGTCATACTAACAATTGCTAACAATATGACAATGACAATGAAAAAAAAAAGAGAAGAAAACGAGAAAAAACTATGCGACAGCAGCGCCAATCAAATGGAACTACCGTCATGGCCGACGAAGTAAGCGCTTCATTGCTTGATTAGCGACAAAGCAAAAAGTACATTAAATCAAAGATAATTAGCAATTACTGATTACTAGTACTTATTGTTAGTTATCTCTGGTATTACTGTATCTTTGTCGATACGCAGACGCAGCCACACGTCACAACACTGACTCCATTGCCAATAAATTACGTTGAGTTATCAATATAACAACAAACAACCAAGTGGCGGTTATATATACATATATGTGTTTTGTTTTCACGAAAAATAAAAAAAACTGTTATAGCATCCAAATGATATATCGATATCCTCAATGAATTGCCATCTATCCCGAAAAAACATTGTGTCAATCAATGAATCTCATAATCGATCCTGTCCCCACGAAATTATTTTTTTTTTGTTTTTGAGGTTATTTTTTTCGACCAATCGATTTATGTACAATCTCATTAAAAAACGATAAAGATGTTTATTAGTCTCTCTGTATCACCCTAAAGCACAATAAATGTCTTTGTTTTTTTCTCGTTATCTCCAAGAGACGATATCTGACGAAAAAATAGTAAAACAATGGAGGTTATGTTGTCGTCGATCGCCAGATAAAAAAAAATAAGTCCACACACACACACACACACATATATATATATGTCAATGGAATCAACAATGACAATGAACAACGTTAACAAACAAAACGATGGTTATTTTTTTTTCTTTGTCGTTTTTCATGGGAAAAACCGTGATGGCGGGAATTTTCGAAACGTCGTCGGCGTTATTTTCGACCACGTAAACCGGAAATTGCGTGGGGGGTTACTTACGCACCAACTCCACATCATTCGTTCGTAGCGTTGCGAGAGAGACCGTCCGGTGCGGATTTACAATCAGTTGTAATCAGAGATGAGTTGGGAGATGTCTGACGGAGGCCTTTTCCGTGTACGCGATGGGCGACAGTGCGAACCTAGTGGCGAAATTCGAAAGTTGGAGTTGCCCCTCAGTGCTGATGCTGCTCAGCCAAGCAATCCCGGGCGCTCATCGGATTGCGCTCGCGCGCACGCAGTGGACGTGGATCAGCGCCACGGCCGTGGTGCGGCGAAATTGGAAAGTTGGAGGTGCCCCCGTCAGTGCTGATGCTGCTCAACCAAGCAATCTCGGGCGCGTTTCATATTGCGGTCGCGCGCACACCAGTCAGCGTGAATAAACGCCTCGGTGTGGCACAGTTCGGAACATAGCATCACTCCGACGGACGGTCTACAGATCCTAAGCCAACCGGCAAATTACCGACGCAGTCGATCGATATTTGATATAGCTCGCGCGTACGTGAATGCTTGTGGATGACGGCTTCGGTTGGGAGCATTTTTTTGCCGTTTCGCGTCTCGTTCGCGACAATCCAGTCGCGCGTTGCGCTTACATTGTAGCTATGTTTACCAGGCTCTCTCGCACCACCGTTATCTTCAATTAGCACCTGCTCACTTGGATTCCGTCTTTCTCATTGCATGAGGTCTACTGCATATTTATATATATATATATATATATATATATATATATATATATATATATATATATATATATTTATATATATATATATCTTTGAGGCATGAACCGTTATATCATATCGCGGAGATATGGCAACGATGTGATCTCATGGTTGCCGAATCTCCGCACCATCCGAACCGCTGTCGGCGAGAATCCGCAAAATCGTGTTTCGCTGAGAAATACATACGAGGGAGAGCACGGGTTTATCGGAAATGCTCGGGACAACTCGGCTTTCTACGCCGAGATAGCAGACGTATGTGCGTTGAGACTGGCTCGCGCCGGTAATGAACGTAGCCTTCTGATTGGCCCGCTCTGCGCATGATCGGACCGGAGGCGGGAGATGCGAATGTGAACATATAGACGAATAACCTCAAACGCAGTGTCAGAAAGTTATAAACTCTTTCTGTCACATTCGCATCTCCCGCCTCCGATCCGATCATGCGCAGAGCGGGCCAATCAGAAGGCTACGTTCATTACCGGCGCGAGCCAGTCTCAACGCACATACGTCTGCTATCTCGGCGTAGAAAGCCGAGTTGTCCCGAGCATTTCCGATAAACCCGTGCTCTCCCTCGTATGTATTTCTCAGCGAAACACGATTTTGCGGATTCTCGCCGACAGCTGTTCGGATGGTGCGGAGATTCGGCAACCATGAGATCACATCGTTGCCATATCTCCGCGATATGATATAACGGTTCATGCCTCAAAGATATATATATATATATAAATAAATAAATATATATATATATATATATATATATATATATATATATATATAAATATGCAGTAGACCTCATGCAATGAGAAAGACGGAATCCAAGTGAGCAGGTGCTAATTGAAGATAACGGTGGTGCGAGAGAGCCTGGTAAACATAGCTACAATGTAAGCGCAACGCGCGACTGGATTGTCGCGAACGAGACGCGAAACGGCAAAAAAATGCTCCCAACCGAAGCCGTCATCCACAAGCATTCACGTACGCGCGAGCTATATCAAATATCGATCGACTGCGTCGGTAATTTGCCGGTTGGCTTAGGATCTGTAGACCGTCCGTCGGAGTGATGCTATGTTCCGAACTGTGCCACACCGAGGCGTTTATTCACGCTGACTGGTGTGCGCGCGACCGCAATATGAAACGCGCCCGAGATTGCTTGGTTGAGCAGCATCAGCACTGACGGGGGCACCTCCAACTTTCCAATTTCGCCGCACCACGGCCGTGGCGCTGATCCACGTCCACTGCGTGCGCGCGAGCGCAATCCGATGAGCGCCCGGGATTGCTTGGCTGAGCAGCATCAGCACTGAGGGGCAACTCCAACTTTCGAATTTCGCCACTAGGTTCGCACTGTCGCCCATCGCGTACACGGAAAAGGCCTCCGTCAGACATCTCCCAACTCATCTCTGGTTGTAATACGTAGCACACGTAGTTAGTGTTGTTTCGTTGTTTTTTTTTTTTTTTTGGGTTTCCACGTCGGAGAGGTTGGTGTGTGCGTTGCGTTGTGTGCGCGCGCGAGATATCCCGTGTGTGTGTGTGTGCGTGCGTCGCGTGTATGGGTTACGTTATTTTTTTTTAACAGACATATATATATATATACATATATATTATTTTTTTCTTCCCCGAAACGTATTTTGGAATAACGCACGATGGTGAACCAACACGAATTAATATCGAAAGCCGAAGAAATAGCCGATCAGGTAAATAAATAACGCAATTGCGATTGTAACAATGAAATTGACGTGGGAACGATAATTTAAACCTTATTATCGTTGATAACCAAAAAAAAAAAATACGTGTGGAATAGTTTTTCACGATACACAGGTGGGCTGCTGTCAACGTCATCACGATCGTCCTGTTGTGAACGTTCAGATATTTTTTTTTCTTTTTTTTTTCTTCTTTTTGTCAACCATATTTGTCGATTTTTGCGGCTGGTAGATCGATCGATGAACGAATCTAGCCATTCGCGCCTTTTGTAAATTTCATAATTTATTTACGATGCGGGAGAAAGAAGAAAAACTAAGAAAAGTGTGAATGAAAAAAAAAGTTAGGTTATGCATGTGGGTAGATGATATCGTGGCACAGAGAAACCAGTCCGCGTCACTTTCACACGTAGTTTGACCAACATTTTTTTCGGGCCACGACTTTCTAATTGTTCTGTCGTGGCTAACATATGGTCCCCGACGCAATGAGTCGTCGTGATGAATTTTGGGTCATCCGACGTCGGGGAACAACGCCGAGACGAAAAAAAAATCAAAAAATCGACGAACGAATGTTTCGACGATCATTTGGGGGTTAGGTGAAGAATTTTTTTTGCATTTTCATTTCAGGTGATCAGAAATGGAAAGCACGTGTTGCCCACGCTGGCGCGTATCTGCCTGATAGCGACGTTCCTGGAAGACGGTTTGAGAATGTGGTTTCAATGGAGCGAACAGAGAGACTACATGAACGGTTCGTGGGGTTGCGGAACTTTTCTGGCCACCATGTTCGTCTTCATTAATCTGGTCGGACAGCTGGGCGGATGCGTAATGGTCATCAGTCGATGGAGGGTCGACATAGCTTGCGGCATACTCTTCTTCATCGTCGTTCTGCAGACTTTCGCCTACAGCATTCTCTGGGACATGCAGTTTCTTTTCAGAAATTTGGCCCTCATAGGCGCGCTACTTCTGGTTCTCGCGGAATCCAGAGTAGAGGGAAAATCTCTGTTCGCCGGAGTTCCCACTCTGGGCGACAACAAACCCAAGAATTATCTTCAATTGGCCGGCAGAGTTCTTCTGGCATTCATGTTCATCACTCTCATCAGATTCGAATTGTCGTTCATACAGATAGTGCAAAATATTTTGGGCAGCATTCTCATGGTCATGGTCACCATTGGTTACAAAACAAAATTGAGCGCTTTGGTGCTCGTTCTCGTGCTCACAGCTCTCAACTTTTATCACAACAATTGGTGGAGCATTTCCGAATATCAAGCGCTCAGAGATTTTCTCAAATACGATTTCTTCCAAGTGAGTTTTTTTTTTTTTTTTTCGACCGATAAGAAAATCATGAATTTTTTTTCTTTAACGACAGCAAAAAAAAAAAGCAAAAAGAAAAAAAATCCATTTAAAACACAATTGTGAAACATTGATAATCGTTAATCTTTTGCTAGATTTAATAATCGGATTTCCAAATTCGTACGAAATTTATTAAAAATTTGTGACGATAAAAATTACCAAAAAAAAAATTGTTTTCAATTAGTTTTGTGATGTCAAAAATGGCATTTAGTCCTGAACTAATTTCAAATAGATTTTTTTTTTACTTGCATTTATTTTTATTTTTCGAAACAAGTAGTTTGCTCGTTTATTTTGTAAAACGTTGTGGGCAAGGACTGACGAATCGAACGCTTTTTTTTTTGCAGACGCTTTCCGTCATCGGAGGACTTCTGATGATAGTTTCGCTGGGACCCGGAGGCGTTTCCATGGACGAGCACAAGAAGAAGTGGTAGACAGGCACTTTCGCCTTGTACTTATTCGTATATTTCTTTTTTTTTTTTGCCATTCATCAAAAAATCGTTATCGAATGAATGAAGAGACAAACCATGGCCCGATACGACGCGAATTTCCATCCAAAATCGCAACGAAAATTCGTTGCGTCGGGTTGTGCAGCGAAATAACGAGGACGAAGGTTGGTGTGCATTGCAAGATCGAACGAGAGGACGTATATATCATGAAATAAAATATCGCAGGGTTCGGAAGAGAATGATTGATGACGATGAGTTGTTTTAATCGATTATTTTTCCCGTCCTCTCCCGGATTAGGTTGAGGTATCATAGAATTATTATGCATGTTTATGTAAGCCTTCGTAAATAGCAAAAAAAAAGAAGAAGAAAACCGTAAAAAAACAGTGTTAACGATACAAAAAACAAAAAAAAAACAAAGATAACGAAATACCAATATTGAAATAATATGTCTAAACAAACGAGATACAGCGACTTACACGAATTACGCGTTTATACTGAAATAAAATGAATTTTCTACTGTATACATTAGAGTGTGTTGGAAATATAGGCAAGATGTTTCGATTATCATGGCTTAATTCCGACGATTCAAGTAGATACTATCTTGAGACATCTGTCGAAAGTTTAAGCCCAATCGGACTGTATTTAGAGGTGTTCCGCTTTCACAAATTCAATTTTGTCTCTGATGAACACGTAACATTTTTTTTTTTAAATTGAGCTACAATTTATTTTTTTGCCAAATCAAAAATTCCGGGGTTGGAAATTGAGTGCAATACACAGTACGAAGTTCACTCAAAATGGGGAATATTTTTTGTTTTGCGAAATAAAAAAGTTGAGAATTTTTTTTTTGTTTTAAAATAATTTTTATGAAAAAGAATTGTCAATTTTGTTAACTTGTCAATTGTCAATTGTCAAATCAATTGTTAACTTTTTTTTTTCAAATTGTAAAACAAAAAATATCCCTATTTCAAGTGACCTTAATGCTCTGCATTGCATTTACTTTCCAACCCCAGAAATTTTCATTAACTACAAAAAATAAATTGCAACTGAAGAAGACAAAAATGTTAAGCGTTAATCAAAGGCAAAATCGAATTCGTGAAAGCGGAACCTCTAAATAAATTCCGATTGGGCTTCAACTTTTACAGATGACGCCTGTTAGTGTCTAATTTAAACGCGTGAGCCACCATAAGGATCGAAAAACTTTCCCTATTTTTCCTACACACCTTAGTATACATATATATATTTATATCCATGCATATATCATATGCAAAATATTTCCGTGGGCAAGATTTTGTTTTAACCGAATCAATGAATTTGTGTTTGTTATTTTCTACCGTACGTTAAGAACCTTTGAAACATGATTCTTCCATAACGCTGACACCTGCGAAATTACAACGTTGGATTATCGTCTTCAAGCACACGGGGCTTACTTTCGATATACGGATTACAATTCATCTTAAGTTTTTTTCTTGTAAATAAATACCAATTTCCGATTTTACTCGAATATTATTTAGTTTTTCATCGTCGTTGGTTTTGGAATTGATGGTTGTTTTTTTTTTATGGCGAGAAATAAAATTCAAGATATTTTATTTGTGAACTAATGGTCACCCGCGCGACTTTTCCTGCGTCCCATCCCGTCCCGCATTGTCCCGACCCGTTTGGAAAAATGTTTTTCCATTTTTTCTGATGAGCGTTGAAATCACACGAGTCGAGAAAACGTTTTTTTCGCACGAGTATCGTATACATTTTTATGTCACAAGGTGTGTAAATGCGGTTTGACGCAAAAGAAGTGAACGTGAAAAACCATATTTTACGCACAGCGTGTAAATAAAACGGATTTATATGACGCAGCCATGTTTTCCTCGCTTTTTCGCGCCTGTTGGCGGGAGTTAAGATGGGCGTTTTAGCGACTATCGACTGTCGGTATGGTAGACGAGCAACAAAACCTACAATAAGATCGGTATTTTGTTTTATTTGTTTTGAGTAATAAAAATAGTGATCATTTATTCAATATGAATCGGATTAATGTTGGATTTGTTCAGTAATGCTTTGCATTTGCAACTGTTCGACAATCGTTTACAAAATAAATTGAGTGATTAAATAATACGACGAAGCAGGTTAGTGCAATAATTATAAATGCAATTCGATACGATTTATGAAAGTCGCAAACTTTCTGGTACCATTTTCGATATTATATTTATTGTAATTCGAGGATCTATCTACAAGCTTTCATCGTTTTGCGAACTAAATACTACAAAATATTTAACCGAACGAGTGACAAACAGCGTCTCTGATCGTCCTGAGGAAGAATCCTCAGTTGGTTGGATCTCCCCATTTCCGTGTCTCATTGGTTCACGCAGTTACCGTCGAAGCATATCTACAACGGATAATCAATCAATTTTATAAGCAAAATAAATAAAATCTCACCAAAACCGAACAATCATTTGAAATATCGATGGACTCGAGTGAAAGAATTGAATTTTTTTTTTAATACAAGCCGACTTGCCTTGCCGTGACCGCAGGTCGTTCCATCGGCAGCAGGATAACTAGACCTGGGGCATGATGAGCTCTCGTGTTTCGATTTACATTGGAGATTAACGCAAATATTACTTATATCCTGCAAAGAAAAGGAAGAAAAATAGATACAATAAATCTCGTAAGCGAAGATCAAGTCAATTATCTTTTTCATTCAATGATAACGTTGATAAAATCGAGATACTGACTCCGCACGATGTTGTTCCCTGGATCTTCTTGCATTGTTCATCGGCCGTCAATAGACGTCCTGGCAAAACGCGAGGCAACGGCGATGACACGGAGGGTGCGTTGAAAATACAATTCGAATTATTCGTTTCTCTGTACGACCAACAAAATATTAAGATGTGTTAATTGAAAGCAAAGTTGGATGAATAATTTCGGAATCACTCGAAACAGTCAGATTGACGGGCGACGAAGCAAACTAGGACAAATCAAATTGGAACGAGTCAAGAATTCGTTGACCTTCCTTCGAGGAAGCTGACAAATTTTACTCGGAATATCGCGCCGAAAATTCGAACGCGTCTTTGTTTCGTCAAAACCATTGATCTACGTTTACCTGAACATATAGTGAAACGCTTGTAAATTACAGCGTGACCATCGAAGCGTCTTGAGTGGGTTACGGGACATAATGAGACCCACGTGACCTCTGCAAATACTGCGAGCGGGCGTTTCCTCTATAGCACCGAATCTGTAACGATCCATTACATTTAATACATTTATTTGCGAATAACGATTGTCGTTTAAACAAAAACAAAAAAACTAAATTAATTCATCCGTCTATTCGAATGACTCACAAGTAAGCTATTTGGCGAGCGGCACTTATCATTCCGTGAAAACCTCCATTGTCCTGGATAACAGCTCCCGAATTAGGTCCGGCGCAAGGACCCGACCTTAATACGTGAAACCCTGCCACGAGAATAATTTATTCATCCGCATTATTATAACTCTGACGTTAAACAGTTTTTTTTTCAGTAATAAGTTATGGTTATTCAATTACCATGATCATCAGGGACGCAAAGTTCATTTTTTACCTCGCACATCGTGTAACTGATGAAAAAAATTAAATCAAACATTTAACGGAAGTTTCAATGGAAAACGACAAAAATTAAGTGTGGAGTTTGATAAATTATGCTTACGGTTGCATGGCAATGGCAATATCGTACTCGGAAGGCGACACAGTGTTCCTTGCACTTTTCAAAAATTTAGTAAAATAATCCACGGACCGATCACCGTTTATCGTATCGTTGGAAAAGCGGTTTTTCGACATGAACGAAAGTGCATGGGCATCCTGCGAGACAAAAGGTTTCGATTCACTAAATTGTCACAACTTTTCACTTTTGCATGTGTGTGGGTGTTTTTTTTTTTTTTTTTGAACCAACGAAAAAACTCACAGTAGCGATCACAATCGCGGCGATGTTGATTCTCACTTTTGGATTATTCAAAGGTCTGAATTTCAGATCAACGCCGTTCCAAAAAGTTGCCACGTATGCCAAAATCTTCGTCAAATTTTTACCGTGAAGCCTTAATCAAACAACATTGTTGATTCATCGTTATTATTCGTACGATAATTCATTATAAAAATGTGAAGATCTATTTATTATTATTATTTTTATTTTTTTCCCACAAACTTGTAAGTATCGTAATCGATGACGACGAAGATCTGGGGGTAGACGAATTCGAGATCGCTGTGTTCCGTGCGGTTTCGCACGTCCATCGAAATACTTCTTCCAATGGCTGCAAAGATGAATCAATCGATTATTCATAAAATTCGAATAAAAATCGGTCATTACGACCTATTGATGAATTTTTCACTCACGTTCACGCAAAAGAGAAATAAGTTTTGCCAGTGAAATCACGGAGTACCCGTTGTCCAACTGAGGAGAAATGAAAAAAAAGTGAATTATTTTCAAATTGATTCGCTTTTACGATTTCTTAAAAATATAAAAAGAAAGAAAAAATTCAAACGCGTTAATTCGGCCATCCACACTTACTATTATCGAAGTCCGCTTCTGTTGATTTTTCAACAATCTTGTTGCCCCCGACCACGCCTACAATTTATCAGTAATATTAATAATAATATAAAAAAAAAATGATAATAATAAATTCATACAAAATATTAAATTAAATAATAACAAAAATAAACATTTTTGTTGCATCGTTCGCGTAATAATTACATTGTCGATCTTGCTGAAGTGACGTCCAGCTTTGGGTGTTTTTGAAAATTCTACAGTATATACGGGAGTATTATTTCCGATTAGAACGTCCTCGGGTACGTTCGTCCATGATTTCGTGTTCCAATATATCACCTCTTTTTGAATCACACTGGGTTCCGTGTTGATCCATTGCGGCATGAAGCCGCTAGCCGTATTTGCAATTAGCAGACCCAGTAAAATCGGAAACAACATTTTCAATCGACGCTGCGAAAAAATTAGGAAAACCTGTCAGAAGTCATTTGACTCGACAATCGAATGTGTTACAGATGTGAAATTTTTCTTTACTTATTCAGAGATCTATTCGTGAAGGAACGGTCGTGCAACGCACCTTGTGTCACCGAAACGACTGAAAAATTTTTGGCAAAAAAATGTCTGCATTATCTATGGATTCGTGGGCGATGGTATTGCGTCAATGCAAAAAAGAAAAAAAAAAGTTTGTAGTTACAAGTGTGTGGAATATTCCTTGAATATCAATTATCATCCTGTCATCGTGTCAATGCAGATAAAAAAAAAATAGTGTGGATACAAGTGCGTGTAATATTTGTTCAATCTTGATAATTTCCTCAATGCGTCACGCGAAATTTTAAATTGTGTACACGATTGATAACGCTGTGGAGAAAAATGTGGCTGACTAACGATTTTCGACTTTTTTTATCTCACTTTAGAATAATATATATTTGGGGACAAAAAAAATGATATTTTTTAACAAAGAAAAAAAATTTACGGATGAATTAAAATGAACACCAGGCATATCACTCGTTGAAATAAATGTGCAAACACAACGTGGAATTTTTCGTTTGGTTATCTTATTCGAATTTTTGTGCAAATAAGAATTTGCGTAAAAATTCGAATTTATTTTCAAGTGAAAGGCATTTTCGTAAAAAAAATAGTAAAAACTATATTTTTTGCGTCTTATCAATCGTCCACTACCGTGAAATCGCATTAGTTGAAAGAACAAAACTATCTTCTTTTTTTGAGGTCTCCTTCGTATTGTTCATCTAAAAAAAAAAAAATTTATTTTTTAAAAGTTAATAAAAAAGTTTTAAAAAAAAATTCACGGGCACGACTTAATATTGAGATAAAGAGCTGAAATTTGTAGAACTTGTTCTCTTTGAGATCAACCTCAGATTGTTCAAATTGAAAAGAAAAAAAAAATCGATAAAAATAATAATAACAATTATTTAGGCACTCCTTAGCATTCAGTTAAGGGGCTCAAACTTGGAGAACTTTATTTCTACGAGGTCAAATTTGATTTCCGAACTAAAATCGAAAATTTATTTTTTAACAGTTGAATTTATTCAGTGATTCTTTGCATTCGCAATTGTTCGAAAATTGTGTACAAAGTAAAGTAAGTGATTTATTAATACGACTAAGCAGGTTAGGCAATAATTATCAATGCAATTAAACACAAGTGATAAAAGATGCAAATTTTCTGGTACCATTTCAAATATTATATTTATTGTAATTCGAGGATATATGTACAAGCTTTCATCGTTTTTCGAACAAAATACTACAAAATATTTAACCAAACGAGTGACAAACAGCGTCTCTGATCGTCCTGAGGATGAATCCTCAGTTGGTTGGATCTCCCCATTTCCGTGTCTCATTGGTTCACGCAGTTACCGTCGAAGCATATCTACAACGGATAATCAATCAATTTTATAAGCAAAATAAATAAAATCTCACCAACCGAACAATCATTTGAAATATCGATGGACTCGAGTGAAAGAATTGAATTTTTTTTTAATACAAGCCGACTTGCCTTGAGGTCACCGCAGGAAGTTCCATCGGCAGCAGGATAACTGGACCTGGGGCATGATGAGCTGTCGTGTTTCGATTTACATTGGAGATTAACGCAAATATTACTTACATCCTGCAAAGAAAAGGAAGGAAAACAGATACAATAAATCTCGTGAGCGAAGACAAAGTCAATTATCTTGTTCATTCAATGATAACGTTGATAAAATCGAGATACTGACTCCGCACGATGTTGTTCCCTGGATCTTCTCGCATTGTTCATCGGCCGTCAATAGACGTCCTGGCAAAACGCGAGGCAACGGCGATGACACGGAGGGTGCGTTGAAAATACAATTCGAATCATTCGTTTCTCTGTTCGATCAACAAAATATTAAGATGTGTTAATTAAAAGCAAAGTTGGATGAATAATTTCGGAATCACTCGAAACAGTCAGATTGACGGGCGACGAAGAAAACTAGGGCAAATCAAATTGGAACGAGTCAAGAATTTGTTGACCTTCCTTCGAGGAAGCTGACAAATTTTACTCGGAATATCGCGCCGAAAATTCGAACGCGTCTTCGTTTCGTCAAAACCATTGATCGACGTTTACCTGAACATATAGTGAAACGCTTGTAAATTACAGCGCGACCATCGAAGCTTCTTGAGTGTGGTACGGGACATAATGAGACCCACGTCACCGCCGCAAAAACTGTGAACGTGCGTTTCCTCTACAGCCCCCAATCTGTAACGATACATTACATTTGATACATTTATTTGTGAATAACGATTGTCGTTTAAACAAAAACAAAAAAACTAAATTAATTCATCCGTCCATTCGAATGACTCACAAGTAGGCTATTTGACGAGCGGCACTTATCATTCCGTGAAAACCTCCATTGTCCTGGATAACAGCTCCTGAATTAGGTCCGTTGCAAGGACCCGACCTTAATACGTGAAACCCTGTCACGAGAATAATTTATTCATCCGCATTATTACAACTCTGACGTTAAACAGTTTTTTTTTCCAGTAATAAGTTATGGTTATTCAATTACCATGATCATTAGGAAAGCAACGTGTCGTTTTTTGCTCGCACATCGTGTAACTGATGGAAAAAAAAATTAAATAAAACCTTCAACAGAAGTTTCAATGGAAAACGACAAAAATTCAGTGTCGAGTTGGATAAATTGTGCTTACGGTTGCATGGCAATGGCAATATCGTAATCGGAAGGCGACACAATGTTCTTCGCCCTTTCCAAAAATTCAGTCAAATAATCCACGGACCGACGGCCGTTTATCATATTGTTGGGAATGGAATTTTTCAACTTGAACGAAAGTGCATTGGCATCCTGCGAGACAAAAGGTTTCGATTCACTAAATTGTCACAACTTTTCACTTTTGCATGTGTGTGTGGGTGTTTTTTTTTTTTTTGAACCAACGAAAAAACTCACAGTAGCGATCATAATCGCGGCGATGTTGATTCTCACTTTTGGATTATTCAGAGGTCTGAATTTCAGATCAACGCCGTTCCAAAAAGTTGCCACGTATGCCAAAAGCTTCGTCAAATTTTTACCGTGAAGCCTTGATCAAACAACATTGTTGATTCATCGTTATTATTCGTACGATAATTCATTATAAAAATGTGAAGATCTATTTATTATTATTATTTTTATTTTTTTTTCCACAAACTTGTAAGTATCGTAATCGATGACAACGAAGATCTGGGGGTAGACGAATTCGAGATCGCTGCGTTTCGAGCGGTTTGGCACGTCCATCGAAATACTTTTTTCACTGACTGGAAACACGAAACAATCGATTATTCATGAATATCAAATAAAAATCGGTCATTACGACCCATTGATGAATTTTTTACTCACGTTCACGAAAAAGAGAAATCAATTTTGTCAGTGAAATCATGTAGTACCCTTCGCCCAACTGAGGAGGAATGAAAAAAATGTGAATTATTTTCAAATTGATTCGCTTTTACGATTTCTTAAAGAATAAAAAGAAAAAATTCAAACGCGTTAATTCGGCCATCCACACTCACTATCATCGAAGCCCGCTTCTGTTGATTTTCCAACAATCTTGTTGCCCCCGACCACGCCTACAATTTATCAATAATATTAATAATAATATTAAAAAAATGACAATAATAAATTCATACAAAATATGAAATTAAATAATAACAAAAATAAACATTTTTGTTGCATTGTTCGCGTAATAATTACATTGTCGATCTTGCGGAAGTGACGTCCAGCTTTGGGTGTTTTTGAAAATTCTACAGTATATACGGGAGTATTATTTCCGATTAGAACGTCCTCGGGTACGTTCGTCCATGAATCCGTGTTCCAATATGACACCTCTTTTTGAATCATACTGGGTTCCGTGTCGATCCATTGCGGCACGAAGCCGCTAGCCGTATTTGCAATTAGCAGACCCAGTAAAATCGGAAACAACATTTTCAATCGACGCTGCGAAAAAATTATGAAAACCTGTCAGAAGTCGTTTGACTCGACAATCGAATGTGTTACAGATGTGACATTTTTTTTTTACCTATTCAGAGATCTCTTCGTGAAGGAACGGTCGTGCAACGCACCTTGTGTCACCGGAACGACTGAAAAATTTTCGACGAAAAAATTTCTGCATTATCTATGGATTCGTGGGCGATGGTATTGCGTCAATGCATAAAAAAAAAAGTGTAGATACAAGTGCGGATGACATTCGTTCGATCTTCGAATTTTCAAATACGTACACGGTTGAAAACTTTGTTGTAGAAAAATGTGTCTGACTATGAATTCTCGGTTTTCTTATCTCACCGTGGAAAACCGTATTTTTCATTTATCATTCATATTGTCAAACTATCAAAAACCGCTTACCATGCGCCCCATAAAAAAACCGATCGTGACTTTGAGCGACTTTGTAGCTCCGTAAAAAATGAAGCTACCGACTTTTTTTCGAACACCGCGAAGCAAAGAGAGAGAGAGAGAGAGAGAAGATGGGAAACAAACGCGCAACGTTGCCATGTCTACTGGATCACGACCAACTCCTCGTATAAACTGTATTTTCCCAATGTTCATTTGCTTATTATTATCATCACAGTCTCCCGATCTCTACTGTCAAGCGCCCAAAATGTTGTCCGAATATTCAACTTGCAGCTCAAGTGTTTTCATTAAAATCTGACGAGTACTTTTTGTATTGTATCAAATTGATCGTGATTATCCATAAGGCTCGCATGTTAAACGTGTGAAAATAAAACGTGTTGATATATTTTTTTCTCGCGCTCCGTAAAGCCATGAAAATTTAACCGAACCGTTTTTCTCATCAATACCCATAAGTATGCCAAGTTTCATGAAAATCTGACGAGGAACTCTCTTATGGAGGATACTACCTTGAAACGTTGTAAAACGATTGTGATAATCACCTCTAATGTTTTTTTTTTTTTTTTTTTCGTCGGTGTAGATCTTTCGGATGAAGAATAACGTCGGTCGATCGATCGCGTTTGATGTCTGCCACTTGCTTGACACGATGTGGGGACCATTTTTACGTCCTAGGTGTCATATATATCTTACGTTTCGTACATTCGTCGCTGTCTGATGTGAAAACACTTGTGCAATCACATCGATAACGAATATTTGCGTTCGATCGTTACGAAATTGAGAAATCTAGCGTGTTTGTATTATACATATATATAATATATATCTATGCTAACAATCGTAAATTATGAGATTGACACGGGTTCGACGACATTTACGTGGATAATCGAATCGAATAAAATGGCTCGTGGCCCGACCAACGTCGCAAAAGCATCTGTGTTTGAGAAAAAAGTTAAAAAAAAAAAAAAAACATTTTTTCAATTAACGCACATACACATTAAGGGGACATATATAGCGAAAAATCATTTTTTTTTTTTTTTTTTTTTTTTTTTTTTTTTTTCAACCGAATGCATAATATTTTATGAATATTGTGTCGAAAATTTCAAGTCGATTGGAGCAAACTTTTATTTAATTTAAACTTATATTTAAACTTTTTTCCACCTGTCGCACGGTGTCGTTTCCGTACTTTCATCCGAGAAAGCCGAACGATCGAAGAAAGTCCCAACGTATCGTTGAAACCGATTTCACGGGGCGAGCGATGAAAAAAAAAAAAAAAAAAAAAAAAAAAAAAAAAAAAAAAAAAAAAAAAAAAAAAAAAATGTGAAAACCGGTGTGAAAACCGGTGAACTTCCGGTTCCCCGTTTCGACGAACGTCGGTCGCACGGCGAATATACTCGAAGCACCAGTTCGTCGAAGTTTCACAGGCGCGAATATCCAATTCGAATTATTTCAATTATATAGAGTTATCAAAAGTTTTGCCCGCGAAAACCTGAAATTTCGCTAATCGCGATAATAATTTTTTTTTCGTTTTAAATTTTCACGACGAGATCGAGTTCGACATACACAAAAAATATAATTCCTAAAAAGAAAACATAAAATTGTTTATAAAATTTGTAAAAAATCAAAGAAACAAAAAAAAAAAAAACTAATTTAATATCACGATAATAAAAGAAAAAATAATTAAGAATTGCAAAAAGAAAACGAAAATACAAAATACAAGAAAAAAAAAACGAATTAATACCACGATAATAAAAATCAAAAAGTAATAACGAATAAACAATTCGGATGAAAAAAAATATTTGTCGGCAATGTTTTCGTCGTTGTTACTCGGAACAACGTTGTTCCTGGTGACGATTTATTATTATCTCATACGAAATTACAATTATTGGCGATTGCGCAAAGTTCCGGGTCCCCAGCCACGTTTGTTCTTCGGCAACACGAAGGACGTGACACTGTTGAGAACGACGATGGGCGAGAGTCTGCAAAAAATTTACAAGATGCACGAGGAATGTCCGTACGTTGGAATTTACGAACTTCGAACACCGGCACTACTTTTGCGCGATCCCCAACTCATTAAAATCATTCTGGTCAAGGATTTCAATTATTTTCAAGGTCTTCATTGATTTTTGCAATTTTATTCATTCATTTAATTATCTATTTATTTATTGATTCATTGATTGATTTATTTATTTATTTATTTATTTACTCATTTATTTATTTATTTTCAAGGTCGTGGAATCGTAATGAACGAACAGACGGATCCGTTGTGCGCCAATCTTATCAATCTGTCGGGACCAAAATGGCGAATACTTAGATCAAAATTGTCACCGGCTTTCACCGCCGTTAAAATACGACAGATGTTCGATCTCATTGAGGAATCATCGAAAATGTACAACGTGAGAAATTCCAAAAAATTCAATATCAAATCGTGTCCCATTTGAGAAATTGTTTTTTTTTTTTTTATTTACTTGGAAAAATTTTGAAATTAAATTTTTTTAACTTTTTTGAAAAAAAATAAAAAAAATAAAAAATTTGCAAAAAAGTATTTATCGTTTGTCCATTTCATTATTTCTTGTTTTTTTTTTTTTTTCATCGACAATGTACAAAGTACGAAAATGCGAGAAAATTCAATATCGAATCGTGTCCCATTTGAGAAATTGTTTTTTTTTTATTCACTTGGAAAAATTTTGAAATTAAATTTTCTGAACTTTTTTGAAAAAAAAAAAAAAAAAAAAAAAATTGCAAAAAAGTATTTATCGTTTGTCCATTTCATTATTTCTTGTTTTTTTTTTTTTTTTTTCATCGACAATGTACAACGTAAGAAAATGCGAAAAAATTCAATATCAAATCGTGTCCCATTTGAATTTTTTTTTTATTAGAAAATTTTCGAAAAAAAAGTTTTTAAACATTTCTAGAACAAAAAAAAGTGTAAAATTGTATTTATCGTTTGTCCATCTGATTATTATTATTTATTTTTTGTTTTTTTTTTCCAACTTTCAAGAAATTCGTAAGAAGATATGCGGACAACGAGGAGATTGTTGAATTTCGTGATTTGGCAGCAAAATTCACAACCGAAGTTATAAGCAATTGTTGCTTCGGTCTTGAGACGAATTCCATACAGGACGCCGATTCGGAATTTCGTTGCATGTGCCGAAAGGTTCTCGATCCTTCACTCGTGATAAGCCTGAAGAGACTCGTTCGGGCTTATCTGCCGGGTGTCTTCAAGTGGTTCAGAATGCGTCTCACTCCTCCCGAGGTAATCATATAAATATTTTCTTTCTCTTATTTTCCATTGAAATTTATTAAATTGTGTAAAATTTATAAATTATATGAAATTTTATTCTATTCATTTTTTATTTTATATATTTATAATTTATATATATATATATATATATATATATATATACAAAATTTTTATTTTAATTTATATAAAAAATAAAAATTTTGCACATGAAATTGTCTCATTTTTTCCGAAAAAAATATCAGATTTTCATTCCGACCTTCGTAAATCCATTAAAATCGAACTTGAAACGCAAAAAACTGTTTTTCGTCCGTTGCCCGAATTTTGAAAAAAAAAATTTAATCCGTTTTTCGAAAAACTGAAAAAATTTCACAAACAAATATTTTTTTTTTTTTAATTGGCATCTTCGATAAGTTTTCCCACCGGAAATCCCAAATCATTTTTGTTTTTCTTTTTTTTTTTTTTTCACATTTCACAGGTGACAAATTATTTCATGACCGTGGTTAGCGACATGATAAGTCACAGGGAACGCAATAATTACGTGAGAAACGATATGATGCAACTGTTGATGCAACTCAAGAACGAGGACAAAGTGCACAACGACAAAGTCAACGAAACAAAAATTTCGGACGACGGATTGGAAAATTCTTCAAAAAAATATTCCGACATTGGTAATCCACAATTTTTTTCAACATCGATCAATGTTCTTGAATCAATAACCTTGAAGATGATTACAATTTTTTCGCAGTAAATCATTAATCAGTTATCGTTCCATTTTTTTTGGGATTTCATGAATAATAAATAATCATCACTAATGTAACGACGAACACGTCTATTTGATCATCATCGAAATGTGGATTTACAGTGATAAACGATCACGTTATCGCCGCCCAAGCTTACATATTTTTTCTCGCTGGTTTCGAAACATCGTCGACGACTATGAGCTTTGCCATGTACGAATTGGCCGCGAATCCGGCTATACAGGACAAACTTCGTGCGGAAATCTTGACTACTCTGGAAAAACACGGTTCGGCCACCTACGACGCTATCACGGAAATGGAATATCTCGATCGGGTTATACGCGGTGAGCCCATATGTCTGCAATTTTATTTTAAGTTATGGAATATCTTTAATCGGTACCACTATCGACTGTAGGTATATATATATATATATATATATATATATATATATATATATATATATTATTTTTATTTCGATGGTCAAAATAATTATAAAAATGAAAATAATAATGATAATGATAATGATAATTATTTTATTTTTATTATTATTATTCGTGTGTCGATTATTTTGCAGAAACTCTGAGAAAACATCCACCGGTGAGTGTGGTGCCGCGTTTGTGCAACAAATCGTACGAGATACCGGGTACAGACGTTGTAATAGAAAAAGGAATGAAAATTCTCGTACCGATACACGCGATTCATCACGATCCCCGTTATTATCCGGAACCATGGAAATTCGATCCCGAAAGATTCATTGATGATAACAAAAAATTGCGAGACAGTTGCACGTTTTTGCCTTTTGGCGAAGGACCACGCATCTGCATAGGTCAGTTTTTTTTTTTTAATCGTTTGATTATCACTCGTCTATCATTATGGATATTTTGATTAAAAAATGAAAAATAAAAATACATTGGAAAATAATAACAATGATGAAAATAATAACAGATAATCAATTAACTGTTTTTTTTTTTTTCAATTCATGGTTTTTTCAGGTTCTTTGGGATTCACAAATATTCCTTGTTCGTCCATTCAATCATTAAAATAATAATAATAATAATAATAATCTATATTTTTTATGCAATATAGATAAAAGAAAACACGAATCTTAAATTATCGAATTCGAAATGATAATTTTGCTGATAATGAAAAAAATATGTATTTCCGATGTTTCACAGGAACGAGATTCGCTTACGTCCAAACGAAATTGGGCATGGTAGCTCTATTATCGGATTACGAAGTGTCATTAAGCGACAAGACAAGCACGCCCCTCGAGTACGATCAGACTGCCAACATACTCACCAGCAAATCCGGAATTTGGTTGAAAATTCGTCATCGAAAAAAACGAAATTGTTGAAAAATTTTTATCCCACCGTTGATCCCTACATAACATTTCATATATTTATAAATATGATAGCCATTCCATCAAATATCTCGACAATTTAGGACTTCACGTTCTGGAATCTTTACAATATTTACACAGCTTAAAGTCCATGTTGAAAAAAAAAAAAAAATAATTTCCCAAATTTTTTCAAATTCTTTTTCGCTATTATTTTGTCAGCTAATCTCTGAAGATAAAAAAAATGTAAGATTCAACATTGGTGAAAAAAAAGGTCAACGGTGCGACGTCGTTGATGAAAATTTTGGTTTGAAGAAAATAATAATAATAATGAAAAGAACAAATTTTTGATTTTTCGTTCACTGTCGGTAACTCTTTTTTTTTCCTCAAATGTATTTATCGTAAGTCTCCGGACGATTGTCGGCGCTTTATCGGGCTCGCAGGTTATTCGTGATTGGACTGCGATTTATTATTCGATCGGAGTCTCGGTCGCGCATTCGGCGAAACTCTTAATTTTTTTTTTTTTTTCTTTTTCGATGCACATCCGTTTCGATGATTAATTCATGTGGATTCGCGGTATTGTTTGTTCATCGGTTTGACGTTGTATCGCGGTCAATATTGAACGCGCCAGTGTCGATAATGCGTTCCGCACAGAACGATCGAATTGCGTGCAACGCGTAAAAATCCAATAAAAATTCAATTGCGTTTTTTATCGAGTGCAAATTGTTTTGTTTGAAAAAAAAAAATCAAAAATTTTTTTTCAAAAATCTTTCGAATTAAAATTTAAAGGAATTAATGTCATCGTAACAAACGAAAAATGTAATCGTGTATCAAGTGCAAATTGTTTTCTTTTGTTGTTGTTGTTGTTTTTTTTTCCAAATTAAACGAAAAATAAATAATGTCTTCGTAAAGAAAAATGTAATGAAATACGTCCAAATCGTAACAGGACAGTGGATCAATGGAATAATTATTTTTTTAATAATTTTATTCAATGGATCATTATTATTATTATTATTATCATTATTATTATTATTATGTTTAGTCGTTCGTCAATTTTTTCTTCCTTTTCGAGTCACGAATTTTAAACGACATGCCCTTGAAAAGTGTGAAGAAAAGTCTCATCGCTGATAAGAAAATACATTCAACGAGCCGGATTCAATATTTAAAAATAAAATTAAATCAAATGAAATAAAATAACAAAATAAAAAAACGAAAAAAAAAAAAACCAAAAATAAAACATGGACGCGACAATGAAAATAATTTCAAGCATCGCGAACGATTATTTCCAACCGGCATTATCGTTACCGATAATAATCACCCTGATCCTGTATTATTATTTCACATGGACGTTCGATTATTGGTCGAAACTCGGTGTGAACTACGTAAAACCGACGATAATATTCGGCAATTATTCCGACTTATTGTTGTTTCGCAAATCATTGCCGGAAACCGTGAAATCGATGTACGACAAATTTCCCGAAGATCGTTTTACCGGTTTTTACAGAGTCAGATCGCCGATTTTATTGATTCGCGATCCAAATTTGATAAAACAAATTCTAGTAAAAAATTTCGCGTGTTTCGTAAATCGTGGAATACCGATAAATCGTGACGATCCATTGTCCGGTCATTTGTTCAATTTGGAAAACGAACAATGGCGATCTTTGCGAACAAAACTCGCCCCCGTTTTCACATCGTCGAAGATAAAACGTATGTATCATTTGTTGAACGATTGTCACGAAAATTTTCGCAAATCGATCGATGAAAATTCATCGTTCGACGAAATAATGACGAATAATAATGACCGAACGAAAACGTCGATCGACGTTCGTGAATTGACGCAAAAATTTACCATCGACGTTATCGGTACTTGTGCGTTTGGAATAAATATAAATTCATTGAAAAACGATGATTCGTCGTTTCGTAAAATGTCAATGAGATTGTCAAAACCGTGTTACAAAACAATTTTGTGGCGTTTTTTGCGCACGGCTTTGCCAAATTTGTACAAATTTTTTGGTGTCCGAGTGATTGATAGTGAGGTGACGATTTTTTTCATCAACGTTGTGAAACGAATGATCGCACAACGCGAGAGTGAGATTGGACCGAAGAGACGTGATTTTATGGATCTTCTGGTCGAATTGAAACACAAACGCGATATTGGGGATTGCGATCGTGACGAAGAGAACCACCACGAGGCTTTCGAAGACGATGGGAAGAGGGTCAAGGAATTTGGTGGGTTTTTATTGAGGTAGTATCCCATAAACTGTAAGAGTCAAAGCAAGCCTAAGATATACCATCTCCCGATTGAGGTACGTAGTACTTTGATGTGGCAACGTCGCGTGTCACGATGTCGATCGAAGAGAGAGAGAGAGAGATAGAGAGAAGATGGGGAACCAAACGCGCAACGTTGCCATGTCTACTGGATCACGACCAACTCCTCATACAAACTGTATTTTCCCCGATGTTCATTTGCTTATTATCATCATCACAGTCTCCCGATCTCCACTGTCAAGTGCCCAAAATGTTGTCCGAATATTCAACTTGCGGCTCAAGTGTTTTCATTAAAATCTGACGAGGACTTTTTGTATTGTATCAAATTGAGCGTGATTGTCCATAAGGCTCGCATGTTAAACGTGTGAAAATAAAACGTGTTGATATATTTTTTTCTCGCGCTTCCGGAAAGCCATGAAAATTCAACCGAACCGTTTTTCTCATCGATACCCATAAGTATGCCAAGTTTCGTGAAAATCTGACGAGGAATTCTCTTATGGAGGGTACTACCTTAAAATTATTTTGATCGGAACAAATGAGCATCGTTAGGGAAAAAAAAATATTCTACTTAATTAACACTGCTGTGGAAAATAATATTCACAAAAATGCACGAAAATATTATCGAATGAAAAAAAACGAAAAAAAAAAAACAGTTTATGCTTCAATGTTTGTTCCGATATTATTGCATTCGTAGAATTGGACGACAATGCAATTGCGGCACAGGCATTCGTGTTCTTCGTGGCCGGTAATGAAACGTCATCGAACACCATTGCATTCTGTCTGCACGAGTTGGCGATAAACGAAAATATTCAACGCAAAGCTCGACGTGAAATTCACGATGAGATTGACAAAGCGAATGGGACTTTGACTTACGAAGCTGTGCAACGAATGAAGTATCTGGATATGATAATAATGGGTAGGTGTGTTTCCTGCCTCGTCAATGAGACCCGGATCCACAAAAAAAAACGTATCTGAAAAAACAATCAAACAATATCATCGAATTAATTCGATTCAGAAAACAATTATCAAAATTCATCGAACTCCACAAAATCGAAAAAATTTTATTTCATAAATAACTTTTTTTTTATATTCAACGTTTCACTTAAAATTCTTCGATGGATTAAAAATTAAAGAAAAAGAAGAAAAGAATTTAAAAAAACATACAAAAAATTTCCCATAAATATTTCAAATTAATTCAGCGTTGAAATAAAAAAAATAATAATATTTCAATGATTTTATTTGAATATTATTTTGCATAATCAAATTGAGATTGTAAAAGTTCAACGGGTTATTAAATATTTATCTTTTTACGTATATCACACGTTCAATTTTGACAATCTCAATTTCATTATTCAAAATAATGTTTGAATAAAAACCATTGAAATATTATTTTCTTTATTTCAACGTTGAATCAATTTGAAATATTTAATGTGACATTTATTTGTATGTTTGTTTTGTTATTTTTTTATTTTTTAATTTTTGATTAATCGAAGAATTTCAAGCGAAACGTTGAATATTGAAAAATATGATATTCATCAAATAAATCTGTTTTGATTTTGTGAATCGTTGAATTAATTTGAAATATTTATGTGACATTATTTTGTATGTTTGTTTTGTTCTTCTTTCATTTTTTTTTTTTTTCAATTCTCAATTCATCGAAGAATTTTAAATGAAACGTTGGATTTAAAAATAAATGATATAATTTTTTTTTTCTTTTCAGAAACATTGAGAAAATATCCACCGGCTCCGCTTGTTTCGCGCATATGCGCTTATCCATGGAAAATACCGGAAACCGATGTGGAATTGCCCGCGGGAATGCGAGTCGTCATACCGATATACGGAATTCATCACGATTCGAATTATTATCCGAAACCCGATAAGTTCGATCCCGAAAGATTTTCCGATGGGACCAGAACGACCGAACATCGTTACACGTATTTGCCATTCGGCGAGGGACCACGTAACTGCATAGGTATCGCAACATCTCGTGGTTCGCACGTTGAATATAAATCGCTCATTGCGTCGCGTCATTGAGCCATAAATCCAATGTTATATTGCTTCCTCATAAGGAAAGCTATGCGACGGTGGGCAATTTTTTTTTTTTTTTTCGACATCTTCATGTCACCATGTTCGGAATGTGCCGAAACGTCGAGGAAATCACATTTGAAGAAAATTTCCGGATGTATGTATGTGTGTAATGGCCTCCCAAAATTCAAACTTGCATAACTCGAGAACGGTTTGAGCTACGGCCCCCAAATTTTGCAGACACGTGCAGCTCCGTAATAAGTTCTTTGACTATAATTTTCGAAATGATTGAAGCTGCGACTCAGATTTTATGTCGTTTTCAAATTCCCAAAAAAAAAAAAGGGGCGTTATCACTCTAGCGATCGCAAATTTTGAGATACTCGTCTGAATAGTTATTGACGAAGAGATACGTACCCAAGGTTAGTTGGTATTGCATTTGGGCCAAATCCATCGATAATTTTTGATTTTATGATATTTTGAATTTTTCCAAAAATCAAATTTGTCGCTATAAATTTTGTGAACTTTGACCAATCAAGCTCAAACTTCACAAAATTATAGAAAATCATTCGGCCGTGGTGTATCTCAAATTTGGCGAAGATCGGTTGGATGGTTCGGTTTTGACAGGAATTCAAGTTTTTCGATCGTAGGTAGTGAACGAAGAATCCTTTATGAGGCAGCCAAAACAAAAATGCTTACTCATAGCGCTCCCATAAGCATCACATTGCTTCCTCATAAAGGATTCCTCGTTCACTACCTACGATTCGGAGGAAGCAAATTGCAATGCTCAACTCGCAGCTTGCTTAAAATTATGAGGAATCAATTTGCAAGTTTCAACTTGCAGCTTTTTTGTATTGTTGCAGGAATGCGGTTCGCGATGCTTCAAACGAAAATCGGGATAATATCGTTTCTTCGTGACCATCGGTTGGAGATTTGCGAAAAAACTGCGATACCGATTAAATTTAGCAAGCGAAGCCTCGTCACCTCGAGCGAAGGTGGTTTTTGGCTGAGAATAATAAAAAATCACTCGACCATTTAATCCATCGCTATAGTTGTTAATTACGTGAATTTAATACCTAAATTTGTAACATCATTTTTCCCTCACGATTTGTTTATCCCCGTTAAATTATCCTCGTTTGATTATCACATTGAATTCACAATTTTACATTTTCGTTCAACGATCCAATATCATCGAAGTTTCTCTCAACACAATTTTTTTTTTTTTGGTAATTTTCGAATGGAAAATTCGACAATCAAAGTAAGAAACAATCAATCATTCATCATTCACCCTCTTCGAATGTAAACTTTGAAAAAAAAATGTCTATAAAATGTATTAAATCGTTGGGAATACGAAGAATATTATGAATCATCGTAAGAACGTCTCGTCAGTCATATTTATCAATTATTATAATTATATATATATTTTTTTTACTACGTATTTACAATCCGCATCCGCTTAACTGTCATGCAAACGGATTTTCGTACGGCACCAATCGATATTCGATATAAAAAAATATGAACAAGAAGGTAATATATATATATATAATATATATATATATATATGCGTATGTATGTATATTTCTAATATATAATTACGTTATGTCGGAAAAAAGCGAACTGGGCACTTTGACGTACCATAGACAACAACAAAAACTAAAAACAACAACAACAAAAAGATCACGGCGATCGTGAAAAAAAAAAAAAAAAAATGAAAACAAGAAAAATCAAGTCAGATGCGAGTCCTTCGATCAATTATTTTTTTTTTGTTTTTGTTTTTTTTTTTGTTTTTTTTTCACAAGATTTTAGCATCCGACGATGCAGGCCTCTGGCTATGCTTGATTGGATCTTCTACTTCGTCGTGATGAACTCGCGAATAACGGTCGAGGCTTGTACAGATCGTCGCTGGTGTATCGCTGGTTGCTGCATCTCGGTCGACTGAAAAAAAAATTAAAAAAAAAAAAAAACAAAAAAAAATAAAAAAAAATTAAATAACGTTTGTATTGAACACAACAAGCCCTTTCAAATGTTACCCACATGATATCTAAAATTTCTTCCAAATGATTCCAGACCATGAAAAAGATATTTTCACATTTTTTTTTTCCCCCAATTTTTAAATTTGCATTGCCCGAATTCATTCGAAAGTTTTCAAAATCATTTATGAAAGACAAAAAAAAAAAAAAAAAAAAAAAAAAAAAACAATAAAGTTGCCGATAATTCAAAGTCGCTGATTTTCCATAGTTAATCAGTACCTTTTATCGTCCTTGATAGGATTCGAGGGCGTCTTCTCGCTGGTCGCGGAGACGTCGCTCTCCGGACTGAGCGGCATAACAAAATTCTCACCGTTCAACAAATTCGATTGACCGCAAAGACTAACGCTCGATCTTTGTTTCTTCGGTCTTCCGATTTTACGTTTTTTTCCAACCATCGAAGAATCATCATCGTCCACGACAACAGTTTCCATTTTTTGCGACTCGTTGTTGTTGTTCGCATTGTTCAAAATAATATCGGACAACGGGCTTATGGAATATTTTCGTTTGGGTTTGGGCGGTGCCATGGATTTCGACATCTCACAATGGACATCGTCGTTCGTGCACAAATTGTTCGACGCGTCTTCGAATTCTTCGATCTTGGAAATCGTCGTTTCGTCGTTGTTTTCAAAATCTTTCATGAATTTCGTGAATTTGTCGAATCTATCGTTGTCCACGGTGAAATACAAACAAGGCACGTCGTCGCTTAGATAAGCCGGATCGTCTTCGACGATCGCAGCCGATTTCGAACGATCGATTTCCGAATCATCGTCGATCTCGGTTTTTTCATCGATAATCAAATCGCAGGACGTAATTTCATTTCCAATTTTTGTCAAACAAGTTTGTGATTCAATAAACGAGGATTTTGGGGTGATCAATTTTTTTTCGGGCGATTCAACTTCAACGTCTTCTTTATTCTCAGTTTTCGAGATTTTTTCGTTATCAGAAATTTCGAAAATTTTCGAATCTTCGTCGAGAGAAATTATTTCTTTGGTCTTCATCGTCGTTGATTCGTCTTTGATTTTATTTTCGTCCGTTGCATCGTCAACGTTCGATTTTTCTTCGACTATTTCGTGTTTGGTCAATTTTTCTTCGGAAATTTCGTCGAAGTTCGATTTTTCGTCGAGAATTTCGTGTTTGGTCAATTTTTCCTCGACGATTTCGTTATCTTTCAATTTTTCGCCGACAATTTCGTGTTTGTTCAATTTTTCTTCGACAATTTCGTTATCTTTCAGATTTTCTTCGATAATTTCGTGTTTATTCGATTTTTCTTCAACAATTTCTTGTTCATTCGTTTTTTCTTCGACAATTTTGTTATCTTTCAATTTTTCTTCGACAATTTCGTGTTCCTTCGATTCTTCTTCGACAATTTCCTGTTCCTTCGATTTTTCTTCGACAATTTCCTGTTCCTTCGATTTTTCTTCGACAATTTCCTGTTCCTTCGATTTTTCTTCGACAATTTCCTGTTCCTTCGATTTTTCTTCGACAATTTCCTGTTCCTTCGATTTTTCTTCGACAATTTCATGTTCCTTCGATTTTTCTTCGACAATGTCGCGTTCCTTCGATTTTTCTTCGACAATTTCCTGTTCCTTCAATTTTTCTTCGACAATTTCGCGTTCCTTCGATTTTTCTTCGACAATTTCCTGTTCCTTCAATTTTTCTTCGACAATTTCGCGTTCCTTCAATTTTTCTTCGACAATATCGTGTTCCCCAGATTTTTCCGCAATTTTTTTCTCGATTTCCGTTTGATCGTCGACAACCGATTTCTCAACGATCCCATCGTCGACCACGACGTTCGTGGTCATGGGGGTCACGTTTTCGTTCGCCTTCTCCATCGTTCGATCGTTAATCATTTCGTTCAACGATTCTCTTATCGACAATTCCATCTCCGACAATCCCGATTTAACGTTAAACCGATTTATCATCAATTCGCTGGTGAAAATCGATTCCCCGCCCAATATTATCTGCGATCTTTCTTCCAACGTGAAATCGCTTTGAATCTCCGGATAAGGTTCGTCGTACTCCTCGTCCCTGACTTCGATTATTTGGACTCTTTCGTCATCGGGCACGAGTTCCAAATCGTTTCTGACAATTTCCCGAGGCGTTTCGACGATCGTCTCAACGGTTTCCACGATCGTCGTTGTCTCCCGTTTGCGCTTGATCATCTCCTTCTCCATTTTTCGACGTATTTTCATCAGTCTCTTGGCTTCGTGAAAATTTTTCGCGAATTTCGGTTTTTTCATGAAAATTTCACGATTCGTCGTTTCGACATCCGGATTGTCGCTCGACGAACGTTTTTTCACGGGCACGCGAGCTTCGACGATCGACTCGTTCGTTTCTTCGACAATTTTTTCCGCAATTTCGATGACAACGGAATTTTTTTCATCCGCGAATTGTGAACATTTTTCGTTTCGCGATTGTTCGATTGTTTCGGAAATTTCGCTGCTTGAATTGCTCGTGTTTGTGGATTCTTTGGGAATGTTCGAGCTCGAGGGTTTGGCCGCGACGTTGTTGCTCACGTTAGAACCGCTTTTTTGCGAACCACGACCGTTGGAACCGTTCGAACCGTCGCGATCGGTCGAACGTCGATCCTCGAAATTTTTTCGCATACTCGAATGATCGTCCTTGGCTTTGGTTTTTTTTTCGTCACGACGTTTCTTGTCCCTGTCCAAATCGTTCTTCGAATCTCTTCGCTCGTTATTCTTGCAATCTTTCTTCGTCGACAATTTTTTCTTCCCGTCTTTTGTTTTTTCGCATTTTTCGTCCGTCGTGGAAATTCGTTTTGACGTTGATTTTTCATCTGTTTGCAAATCCGTGGTTTTGGATTTGTTGTCTCTGGACGAACGACGATCGTCGCGTTTTGTTTTGTCTCTTGATTCGTTTCTCGACGATTTTGTTTCCGTAGTTTCCGATGATTTTGAATTTTTCGGGTCGTTTGAACGATTAGAATTTTTCGACGACGAACTTTTGTGATCTCTCTTGTCTCTCGACGAATCACGCTTGTCTCTCGTGTCCTTTGACGTGGATTTAACGTCTTTGTCTCTCGCGAGTTTTTCCTTTTCCGTCAATTCCTTTTTTTCACGCAATTCACGAATTTTTTCCTTGTACATGTCTTTCAAATCTTTCACCTCTTTCCCATCGGTTTTTTCCTTCTTCGCCACGTCTTTTTTGTCCTTTTCCCGATCTCGATCCTTGATTCTTTCGTCGATCTTGTCCTTGACGATTTTTTTCGTCGATTTGTTTTCGGAAATTCGTGAATCTTGATTGGTCGTCTTTTTACGATTGTCCTTGTCGCGTTCTTTGGATCGTGAATCTTTGGAATCGCTTTTCCGTGATTTCGTGTCCTTTGTTGATGTCTCCGTTCCGTCTCTGGACGTTTCTTTGGATGAAAAACTTCGTCTCGTGGATTTTGAATCGTTCGTCGTGTTTTCTTTGCTTCTGTCCGAATGTTCGTTGATAATTTTTACATCCCTGTTGGATTTTGAGGAGTCGAAATCTCTGACGGCTCGAAAATTGTCTTTGGACAATTTGTTGTCGTTTTTTTCGTCCTTGAGAAGTTCGGAAACCGGTGTCGAACCGTGATTCGAAGATCCAAAATCCGTGACTATGGACAAACGCGAGTCGGACGATACTTTGCTTAGTTGTGAATCTTGATTGCTGAAATCCATGTTGTCGCGTGAGGCATCGTTGGAAATATCAGGACTTCGCGACCGATGACTCGTCAATTCGGATATTCCGGACAGATGGGAATCGTTGGAAACGTTTGATTCGTTTAGATTCATTATGTCGATGGGTTCGAAAGTCGGACTGTCCTCCTCCTCCTCCTCCGTCTTATCCTCCGACTTGGCCGAATTGTTGAGATTCAACGGCGTCGAAGACTTCGCCGCCTCGTCCGTCGTCGATTTCTCATCGACGTCCACCGTTCCGTTGGGTTCGTTGTCTTTGTCGTTCGAACTGTTTTCCGCGTCGTCCTTGCGACTCGGATCGACGTTGGACGACGACGTTTCCTTGTCCCTGGGTTCCGCGTCCGTCATCGACGCGTCCACCGAATCCAACGACAAGTCCTTCAGACTGTTCTTGTCCGATTCGGGCGACACCGGATCCAAATCTTTGGGCAACAAATCTTTGAAACCGCACGGACCGTTGCGTTGACGATTCTTGGGTCTTTCAAGACCCAAAAATTTGTAAACAACGTCTTCTATCTGAGGCATGAAGACCGAATATACTTTGGGATTCACAACCTGATCCACTATTCTTTCCACTCCGGCGTCCAAGTAAGGCGCTTCGACTATGTGCTTTCGCAAGGTTTCTCTCAATTGATTCTTGTTCAAATCTGCTTTCCACGTTTGTTTGTCCAGAAACGAATTCACCGAACTTTCCACTCGAGTTCGCAGATTCTGATAAGCCGGCTGTAAAGAACAAGATTTTTTTTTTGTCGATCAATCGATTTTTGTGGGGACGAATTGAGGGCAAACCGATTGCTATTGACGAACCATCTAAATTTTAATTTGCATCGACGTAGACGTTTACCGATCGTCGAATTAACTACGAGATAATGAAGAATCGCAAGTGGTCGATTTACTTTCTCGTTGCGCAACAAATACAATCGAAGCTAACGATAACGATACAGGTTAGAATCTTTCGATGCCGCGGTACTTGAGTTTCCTCAAGTCAATGTTACAGCGTAGTTGAGGTTATACAACGGATGCAATTTTATGCAGAAGAATTGAACGGATACTACAACCTCAGAAAACAGACAAGTCAAGTCGTTCACTAAAACGAATTAACCTCAAAAACCGAATGCATTCTGCACCGTACCATTACGTAATCGTAATGGTTGCAGTGACAACGGAAAGAAGAAAAAAAACAAAGAAAACAAAAAAAAAAAGAACCTAATGCATCAAAGTCAATGGTGGAAAATGACGTAAATAACAAACCTTGGTATCAACATCGGCGATGCACTCCTTTCGAAATTGATCGAAGATTCCTTGAGATTTGACTTCACCGACAATGTGATCGCCGAGTCGCGGATCACCCGCGATGTGGGTATTACCCAGCCCCAGTTCCATGTTCATCGTTACGTTAAACTTTGTTAATTCGACGTTAAAATAATCGTAAAAACATTGCACATCGTCGAACGTAACGATACGACTCGTGTATGCGAGATGCCATATGATGCCATATTTGTTTCAGCTGCTGGGAGCGAACGAGTTGACCGACGCGTCTGCGCACAACGCCTTACGGTAGATGTCGTTGTAGCGTCAATTCCAAGAAGAAGAAAAGAACGAAAATGCGTAGAAATTAGAAAGTTAATTAATCTTTTCACGTTAATTACCCTACAAACAAATTCTCTTTTATAAATAATATACCCGGCGAGATGCGGATCGCTCGATTCATCGTAAACGTATGTGCGATACATTTGATCCGGTATCCGCGTGTTTTGGGTAAGAGAGAGACAGCGCTAACGGCGCTCGATGCGGCGCGAGAGAGAACGATAACGATGCAACGCGCATGCTCCCAAAGCTTGAAACGTCCACGTGAATCGCGGGAAGAAAAGAACAAAGAACAACAACAACAACATATTAGCTCGTCGACGAAGAGTGTCACGGATTCCCCATTGAAGGACGAGATAAAACGAGAATGGGGAGCAAAAACGTACAAATAGTTCTCACTCACCGTTAATCACAGTCGTTGTCCGCATTTTCGATCGTGAATACACACACCGGGATTTACATCGATATAGCCAACGAAAAATTTCAAAAGTTTACGCGCACTACACGATGGCTTTTTTCTTCCCAGCAAAATTGAATCCTCACGTTCTCATGACGGATATTTTCAAGTTCAACAATTTCCATCCGACGGATTGCAACAACACATTGACGATTGTGAATACGTCATCGTTGTGCAAACATTCCGCGGTTTTCTTCGACGATATATCGATCGACGATTCGTTGAACGGGATAAAACGTGAAAACTGCGATACGAAGGATGCGTTTGACATGGTGAACCACGAGACCGATCGATCGACGACCACCGACGTGAGTTCGACATCGTCGACGATGTCGCACGATTCGGCGAAAACTTTTTCCCGACTTGGGGTGGAAAACATTGTGGTGAAACGAAGAAAGGGACGTCCGCGAAAAGAATTTTCGAAAGACATCGAAAATGTTGTGACCAAACGAAAAATGGGACGTCCGCGTAAAAACATCGAAAATGTTGTGAAGAAACGTAAATTAGGACGTCCGCGAAAAAATTTGGAGATCGTTGATGTTGTCGCAAAACCCAAACGAGGACGTCCACCGAAATTGAAACCGAAGAAGACGTTGGTGACAAAACGTAAACAAAGAAGTTCATCCAATATGGCGGCCGAGGAAACCGAAACCTTTGCGTCAAAACGTAAACAAAGACTTTCGCGCAAAATGGCGCCCGAAATAGTTGCCGCCGCGTTATTAATGAACAAAGCTCATCTCATTGACGCGAATGGATCGTTGGCGAAGAAGTCCGATGTCATTTGGGATCGTATAAATTATCAATTGGGAAATCAACTCGATGCAACGGCGCTTCGCGCAATGGCGCGAAAAAAAGATATTTACGAAAAATTATTGAACAACGACGAACGAATGGACGGGAAGATGAACGTCGCGAAAATGAAGAACGACAACGATATTGTCGAGGTCAAAGAAAATACGATACTGTTGAGTTTGAACAATATCGTTGATCCTCTTTGGCGCGAAATTCAACTGATCAAGCAACAGTTGCGTTCTTTCGAACTGGTGAGCTCGATTAGTTTTTTTTTATCATTTTAATTGTCGATTGTGTCGAGGCGATGTGCCACAATGGGCGAGATGCGAAAAAATTGATTGAAACTGAAAAAAAAAAAAATGAAAAAACATTTTTTACTCGTTAATCAAAAACAAAATGTAATTCAACGCATATGAATTTTAATGTCAAACCGGGATTTTTTTTCTGTTTCTTTTCCCCATCCGTATCGGTACCACAAACTCGTTCGAAAGTATTTTGTATTTTTAGAAAGATTTTGGAGACATCCGAAAAAGCGTATTCTCAAATAATGAAAAGAATCGTGTGTGTTTTGAAGTGAAAAACCAAGACCTCCCGGTATTGGCCAATTTCAGAGACAGAGGGTATAACATTTTTCTGAGCGCTTATTTTTGATTACTCGGAGCCAATCTGGAGGTCAGCCTGGTCAACGTTCGTCCAAACTCCGTGTAAGGACCGCCCCGATGTGGCTCATCGCCTCAATGTGCATCGCCAAATTCGTAGTATCTTGTATATTTTAATTATCATTATTATTTATTTTTTTTCTCGATCGAACATTTGCCAATTTCTGTGCACGACAGCATTTTGGTTGCAACTTCTCGACCGGCTCGCATCAACTGCAGTGATCGATGGTCTTTTAGAGGTAACGCGCAAGACGCTGCTGAATTCTGGTGACAGTAAGTTTTACAAGCAAGTCATTTTTATTCTCATGTTCATTATTATTGTTTTTCTAATTACTAATAATGAATAGCTTTGGGATTATCTTCGAAACTCTCATTTCAGGAACTTCAATGCTGCACCAGTGATCGCATCGGAATTACGTTGATTTTATTCCCCCACTGGCCAACAAAAACTCATACAGATTTTCCCTCAATGCGGATCTAGAGAAAATTGAATTTCTCTTAATCTTTTTTTTTTTTCAATCCGAAAAATCTAATTTTATTGTTTTTTAAAATCATTTTAATCCATCGAATTCAGAGTCGCATTCTTTTGTTTTACGTATCACCGTTTTATCGAAAAAAGACGTTGGCTGCAGTTAGGGGTTGTTTTTTTTTTTAATTCAAACGTTGACAAGTTGGAAAAAAAAAATGTTACATTATCAAATGGAAAAAAAAAAAAACCGTAAATGATGGTAATCAAGTATTGACTACTTGGTCGGTTTTGTTCCTAAAAAATAATATTACATTAGAACTACGATATTAATGTTATTAACCATCGTGAGTCATTGTGAATATAATTCAATTAATATTAGGATGTAAAATAAATGTTCGAGAAAGAAGAAAACGTTTTCCGGCTTTGTTAAATCCAGCGCCCGATTCGGCGTCAAACTTTCACCGTCGTTCGCATCCTTCTTTTGCCTCTTCTCCTCGCCCCCCTCCTTCGGGCTCATCAATTTACGTTTTTTGCCCTCATTGTCATCCGGCAAATCGAGATAATGCGCGAGCTTTTTCGACAGATCGTCGGCCAGATATTCGGAAACTATGCCATGCGCGTATCTCAGATATTCTGTGTAAAGTGAAACGATTCATCGGATTGAAAAAACAAAAAAACAAAAAAACAAAAAAAACGTGCATCCAACAAAAACGTAATCTGAAAAATATATTTCATTAATTCGTCTCACCTATGTCCGTGGCGCTTTCGTATTTGCTACTCTTAACGTAATTCGCGCTAACCGCGCCCTGCGACACGTGAATGCCTTTCCGTCTGAGTATCTCGGCCACTCGATCAACTTTTTTCTGCAACCACCTCAAAGTTTAGTCCCCGTTGAATTTGAAACCCCGAAGCGATTCGTCGCCCTTGCGATCGGCTATCAGCGACAGTTTCAAGTTTCGACTGAGTCGGACGATTCGTGTCCGGATAATTCTCGTCTCTGAGACACTGGTCCAGCGGCATTACTTGCGGCGACTGATTATCCCGAACAAGAAAACAAATTTTACTCCAGTTTTTTCATCGTTCGTTTATTTAATTCCTCATTATAATCGTCCAAAAAACGAAAAATAGGCTTTTTAACTTTCTTCAAGTATGGAAGTACTAAGAAAATAGGATCAATGGGGGTGGACAAATGCATCATACCGTACGACCCATATTCTCGTTTTTGAAGATGCGTACAAGTTAGAAAGTCAATTCATCTTTTCTTCTACCTTTCGAATATTTGTTTTCATAATATTCTCGGGTAGATGCCGATCGTTCGAACCATTGTAGACCTAATGGGCGATACATTTGATCCGGTATCCCCGTGTTTCGAGTACGAGAGAGACAGCGCTATCGGCGCTCGATGCGGCGCGACAGAGAACGACAACGATGTAACGCGCATGCTCCGAAAGCTTGAAACGTCCACATGAATCACCGGAAGAAAAGAACAAAGAACATCAACAACAACAAATAAGCTCGTCGACGAAGAGTGTCACGGATTCCTCATCGAAGGTCGAGATTAAACGAGAATGGGGGAGCAAAAACGTACAAATAGTTATCACTCACCGGTAATCCACAGTCGTTGTCCGCATTTTCGATCGTGAATACACACACCGGGATTTTACATCGATATAGCCAACGAAAAATTTCAAAAGTTTACGCGCACACACGATGGCTCTTTTCTTCCCACCAAAATTCAATCCTCGTGTTCTATTGACGGATATATTCAAGTTGAACAATTTACATCCGACGGATTGTAACGACACATTGACGATTGCGAATACGTCATCGTTGTGCGAACATTCCGCGGTTTTCTTCGACGATATATCGATCGACGATTCGTTGAACGGGATAAAACGTGAAAACGGCGATACGACCGATGCGATTGACATGGTGAACCACGAGACCGATGGATCAACGATCACCGACGTGAGTTCGACATCGTCGATAATGCCACACCATTCGGCTGACTCAGAAAATTTTTTTCCAAAAAGTTGGCGAAAAAATACGCCGACGTACACCGAAAGTGTCGTGCCAAAACGAAAACGAAAAATTGCGACTATGAGAACCAAAAATTTTGTTGTAAAACCGAAACGAGGACGTCCGAAGAAGATCGATCGCGAATGCGTTGCGAACGCATTGTCGAGAAACAAAGCCGATCTCATCGACGATAATGGAACGTTGGCGGCAAAGTCCGATCCAATTTGGAAACTCGTGATGAGTCGAACGGGAAATCGAATTCAGATATCGTCGCTGCGACAATATGCCCTGAAAGAATTTGAAAAATGTCTGACGAAACAGAAACAAGGACGTCCGCAGAAAATTGAGCACGAAATTGTCGTGGATGCGTTGTGGAGAAACAAAGCCGATCTCATTGACGACAATGGAACGTTGGCGGCAAAGTCCGATCCAATTTGGAAACTCGTGAAGATACAATCGGGAAATCGAATTCAGATATCGTCGCTGCGACAAATTGCCCTGAAAGAATTTGAAAAATGTCTGACCAAACAAAAACAAGGACGTCCGCAGAAAATTGAGCATGAAATTGTCATGGATGCGTTGTTGAGAAACAAAGCCGATCTCATTGACGACAATGGAACGTTGGCGGCAAAGTCCGATCCAATTTGGAAACTCGTGAAGATACAATCGGGAAATCAAATTCAGATATCGTCGCTGCGACAATTTGCCCTGAAAGAATTTGAAAAATGTCTGACCAAACAAAAACAAGGACGTCCGCAGAAAATTGAGCACGAAATTGTCGCGAATGCGTTGTGGAGAAACAAAGCCGATCTCATTGACGATAATGGAACGTTGGCGGCAAAGTCCGATCCAATTTGGAAACTCGTGAAGATACAATCGGGAAATCGAATTCAGATATCGTCGCTGCGACAAATTGCCCTGAAAGAATTTGAAAAATGTCTGACCAAACAAAAACAAGGACGTCCGCAGAAAATTGAGCACGAAATTGTCGTGGATGCGTTGTGGAGAAACAAAGCCGATCTCATCGACGACAATGGAACGTTGGCGGCAAAGTCCGATCCAATTTGGAAACTCGTGAAGATACAATCGGGAAATCGAATTCAGATATCGTCGCTGCGACAATTTGCCCTGAAAGAATTTGAAAAATGTCTGACCAAACAAAAACAAGGGCGTCCGCAGAAAATTGAGCACGAAATTGTTGCGAATGCGTTGTTGAAAAACAAAGCCGATCTCATTGACGATAATGGATCATTGGTGAAGCAGACTAGTCAAATTTGGGAACGTGTGAAGTATCAATTGGGAAATCAACTTGAGATACCAACGCTGCGTCTAATAGCCCAAAAAAAAGAAATTTTTGAAAAATTATCGAACGACGACGATCGAATGGACGGTTCGTCGAATACAGAGTCGATGGAAACTGTCAAAATCGAGAAGTCGGAGGATAACGATATTTTCGTGGTCAAAGACAACACGACACCTTCGAGTTTGAACAAGATTGTTGATTCTCTCAGGCGTGAGATCGAAATGATCAAGAAACAGTTGCATTCTTGCAAAACGGTGAGCTCGATTAGTTTTTTTTTTATCATTTTAATTGTCGATTGTGTCGAGGCGATGTGCCACAATGGGCGAGATGCGAAAAAATTGATTGAAACTGAAAAAAAAAATGAAAAAACATTTTTTACTCGTTAATCAAAGACAAAATGTAATTCGAAGCATATGAATTTCAATGGGATTCAAACCGGGATTTTTTTTCTGTTTCTTTTCCCCATCCGTATCGATACCACAAACTCGTTCGGAAGTATTTTGTGTTTTTAGAAAGATTTTGGAGACATCCGAAAAAGCATATTCTCAAATAATGAAAAGAATCGTGTGTATTTTGAAGTGAAAAACCAAGACCTCCCGGTATTGGCCAATTTCAGAGACAGAGGGTATAACATTTTTTTGAGCGCTTATTTTTTATTACTCGGAGCCAATCTGGAGGTCAGCCTGGTCAACGTTCGTCCAAACTCCGTGTAAGGACCGCCCCGATGTGGCGCATCGTCTCAATGTGCATCGCCAAATTCGTAGTATCTTGTATATTTTAATTATCATTATTATTTATTTTTTTTCTCGATCGAAAATTTGTCAATTTCTGTGCACGACAGCATTTTGATTGCGACTTTTCGACCGGCTCGCAATCAGCCGCAGTGATCGAAGGTCTTCCAGAGGAAACGCACAAGACGCCGCTGAATTCTCGTGACAGTAAGTTTTACAAGCAAGTCATTTTTATTCTCATGTTCATTATTATTGTTTTTTCCAATTACTAATAATAAATAGCTTTGAGATAATATCTGACAAACTCTCATTTCAGGAACTTCAATGCTGCACCAGTGACTGCATCGTAATTACGTTGATTTCATTCCCCCACTGGCCAACAAAAAAACTCGCACGCATTTTTTCTTACTCGGCGGATTTTGCGGGGAATTGAATTATCATCATTATCATCATCTTTTTTTTCACGTGAGATCCATCGAATCAAGGAGTCGCATTCTTCCTCTTCGTGTATCAGCGTTTTATCGAAAAACATGGCTGAAGCTGAGTTTTTTTTTCTTTGTTTCTCAATCGTCGACAAAGATAAGTTGGAGAAAAAAGAAAAAAAAAAAGTAATATCGCATGGGGAAAAAAAAAGAGAGAAAAAAAAATGATGGTGATAAATTATGGAACACTTGGTAGATTTTGTTTTTCTCAGCAATTGTTATATTACATTAATAACTACGATATTGACGTTATTAACCGTCGTAAGACGATCGGTTTTTTTTTTTTTGTTTGTTATTATTATTGTTATTATTTTTCATTTTTAAAAATTTTTTATTATTTTTTTTTTTACTTCTTCAAATGATTACAACACTTCGGCATTTACAACCGAATCACGCGCAGGCGCTAATTTAACATGATTGGACCGTTATTAAACCCTCGAGTTGTTTTTATCAAACCCCCCCCCCCCACTCGTTTATTTCTTTCTTTTTTCTTTTTCTTTTTTTTTTTTAAGTAACGAAGTAACACGCGTCGATGGTTATTCAATGTCGTTGAACGAATTAAAAAAAAAATAAAAATTAAAAAAAAAAAAAAAATGTAATAACCACGCGATTTGTGTCTTCGTTGTAAGCGCGAGTTAATTATTCCCCCGGCAATAAGTTGAACTAGTTGACCGAGGCTTGACTCATGCGTTTGAGGGCCAAGTGCTTTTTTTTTTTTTTTTTTTTTTTTTTTTTTTTTTGCTCTGGCCCCTTGTGCACATGAGCCCCTGAAAAATATTATTTTCCTGTGCAACCTCCCTCCGTGTTATCACACACCTGTTAAGCCTTTCACGATTATAATTATAGCTTATCAATCCATTTGGCTTTTCAGTTATTGCCGTGCGGCTGAGACTGAAAATTCATAACGAACAAACTTTCGAACGACAATGTTTGACGAACGGAGTTGCGGCGTGGAATAACATTGCGGCGAATCGTCGAAATTAACAATGACATTGCAGCGAACGTACGAATATTCCGAACGTCTACCAGTCGACGCGGTTTTTTCAACGTTTCCCCGACTTTCGAGCTTTCCCCACGCGTTGATTATCAAAGTTAGATGCATGACGTCGGGGACTTTTTTTTTAGGAAATTCAATTCTCCGCAACATTGTTCATGTGAACTTTTGGTCTATCGAGCGTTGTTTATCCAGCGTTTGAACGGGAAGGTAAAAACATGAAAATCGATGCGTTCTTACCTTTCCGGCCAAATGCTGGATAAACAACGCTATATAGACCAAAAGTTCACATGAACAATGTTGTGGAGAATTGAATTTCCTATAAAAAAGTCAGCGACGGCATAGAGCTAACTTTGATAATTAACATGGATATCTAACTTTTTCGTTCGAAACTTTGCTCGTTCTTAATTTCGTGCCCCACCATGACGTGCGTTTGATTTTTTTTTTGTTTTTTGTATTCATTCGCACTATATTTTCGTTGCCAGCGATCGTCGCCGTTGAATCCTCGTTGATAGCGAGCGCGATTGGTACCTCAAAGGGTTAAGTACGATGCGATGCGTCGGATAAAAAAAAAAACGAGAAACGAATAAAATAATAAATAAATAAATCGAGTTTCCACGAAAGATAATTATCATTGTTGAAATATTTACACGAAAGCCACTGGAAATAAAAAAAAATGATGAAAAAAACAATAAAAATGAAATATAAAATTTGATTTATGGGAGATGTTTTTTTTTTTTTAAATAAAAAATAAAATACACGTTAATTTAAATAATTTAAAAAATGAGAAACGAACGAACAAACCCATCTACACGCCTCGATTCACAGATATACGCTTGAGCAATAATTTAAAACTTTGAGACGAATATTTTTTTTTTGTTTTTTAGTTTTTAGTTGTTTTTTTTTTTTTTTTTTTTCACGAGTTCGTCGATTTTTCGATAGTCCAAAGTTTCGTTATTAAACACCGATAGGAACGCAGAGACTCGTTAGAATGTTTTTTCTTTTCTTCTCCATTTTTTTTCTTCGTTTTTTTTGTGTTTTTTTCTTCTTTCTTTTTTTTTTCTTTCAGTTACGAATTCTTCACTTCTTCTTGAAGAAACTCGTGATGCTCTTCGATCCAGCCGCGGCTTTCTGCCTCGACAATTCCTTCTTCGTTATGGGCGGTGGCTTTTGAGGCTGAAACGTTGACAAAAACACGTCACTCGTATTTAGGAAAATTTAGAAAAATATTTTTTTGAATGGGAGAAAAAAATAAATATTCTTGTGATGTTAAATGAACGATCGAGATGAAAGATAACCTTTTCCGGCTTCGTTAAATCTAGCGCCCGATTCCTCGTCAAACTTTCACCGTCGTTCGCATCCTTCTTTTGCCTCTTCTCCTCGCCCCCCTCCTTCGGGCTCATCAATTTACGTTTTTTGCCCTCATTATCATCCGGCAAATTGAGATAATGCGCGAGCTTTTTCGACAGATCATCGGCCAGATATTCGGAAACTATGCCATGCGCGTATCTCAGATATTCTGTGTAAAGTGAAACGATTCATCGGATTGAAAAAACAAAAAAAAAAAAACACAAAAAATAAATGTGCATCCAACAAAAACGTAATCTGAAAAAATATATTTCATTAATTCGTCTCACCTATGTCCGTGGCGCTTTCGTATTTGCTACTCTTCACGTAATTCGCGCTAACCGCGCCCTGCGACACGTGAATGCCTTTCTGTCTGAGTATCTCGGCCACTCTATCAACTTTTTTCTGCAACCAGCTCAAAGTTTTGTCCTCGTTGAATTTGAAAGCCTGAAGCGATTCGTCGCCCTTGCGATCGGCTATCAGCGACAGTTTCAAATTTTGACAACGAGTCAGACGATTCGTGTCCGGATAATCCTCGTCTCTGAGACACTGGTCCAGCGGCATTACTTGCGGCGACTGATTATCCCAAACAAGAAAACAAATTTTACTCCAGTTTTTTTCATCGTTCGTTCATTTCATTACTCATTATATTCGTCGAAAAAACGAAAAATAGTCTTTTTACCTTTCTCAAGTATGGAAGTACCAAGAAAATAGGATCGATGGGGGTGGACAAGTGCATCTTTCCGTCCGACTTTACATTGTCGTCTATGAACCAGGATCTCTTGTTTTCGTCGAACGTCAGAACCTCCTGAACCGTCAGATCGCCGGGACTGAATACAAACATCGCCGGTTGATTGGACGCCGGATGTCTGAGTTTCACCACGTCCGGCGGATTTCCTTCGTTACCATCCAAACCGTCGCCTGCGAAATAACATAACCTATGATTGCATTCTACGTTGCTAGTCTCGTAAGCCATCTTCGCATTGTTTACGGTTATCTCATAGTCGCTGGACAGAAAATAGACGACTGAGGGTCTTTCATCTCATTTTATTGATATCGATCGAAAATCTCAAAGACCATAATAATTATTTGTTTATATACACATATACATATATAATTATTATTTCCCTTTAATTAATTCAACAATCATGCGTATCATGTGTGTGTATACATATCTACATATATACACCATCATCATCATTATTATTATTATCTCGATATCAATGAAACGAGCGAAAAAGAAAAAAAAACGAAAGAATGAAAAAATTCTTGAAGGTTCGATTCGATGAGTTTTCGGAACACACATGTCTACCGAAACAACTCCGGTCGTTCTGATTTATGGTTTGTTTTTAAACCCCCACCCCATCCCCACTCCTTTCCCCCACCACCCGCCCCGGCGATCCAATCCACGTTCCCACAATAGAACGAAATAATGAAAAAAAAAGAAAACACAAACAAACAAGAATAAAACGAGAATAAAACGAATTGAAAGAAAAAAAAACAAATGCAATCGACAATAAAAATCAATCGTTCTCGCCCGAATCGCCGAAAAAAGGCGAAAAAAAAACAACAAAAATGTTTCTTACGTGGGGGAAGGTTTTTTTTTTTATTTGGTTAATGATTCACGATGTATTGTTTACCTTTCATGAGAAATACCCAAGTATTCGCAGCGGGATGTGAACTCGCGGTTTTCACGCATTTTTTCGGCGACGCCTTGACTCGTGGCATTTTTTTTTGTTTTTTTTTAATTTTTGTTTTTTTTTTTTCAATTTGACGTTAAATTCGTCAATGGCGCGTAGGTAATCGTTCGTTCGATTATTCGTAATATATATTTGTGAACACACACATACACACACGCGAGCACACGATATAATTCACAGGTCAGCCATTTTTTCACGAACTTTGCCGGTTGCCCGGGGCTACTGCTGCTGCTGCTGCTCGTCGTCGTCGGACCGTTGTTGACACACGATTTTAGCCTTCTCGTCAATGAAAAATTCTATATTCTCAATTATCAACCAATTCCACATTTTTGTTTTCTCACGTTGAGAATTTACTTTTCGCTGATTGAATCGATGGACGCGTTTGAAATGAAAAATAATAAGAAACGAAAATTTATTGTATATTTATTTTTTTCGACTCAATTGAGCGAATGAAATTCGTGGTCTCGCGATTTCGCGAACCACTCGTGGATCCTTATCGAGACACATTCGAATTTTCATCCGGGGGAGTTACGTCCTTCCCCGTTTCTTTCGGACTATCGCGATATCTCGCTCTTTCTCTCTGTTCATCTATCTCTCTCTCTCTCTCATTCACTCTCTCTCACTTCGACGCTCCATCTCTTTCTCTCTCTCTCTCTCTCTCTCTCTCTCTCTCTCTCTCTCTCTCTCTCTCTCTCTCTCTCTCTCTCTCTCACTTCGACGCTCTATCACTCTCTCTCACTTCGACGCTCTATCCTTCTCTCTCTTGCTCTCATGTCGACGCTCTATCGCTTTTTCTCTCTCTCTCTCTCTCACTTGGACCTTCTATCTTGCTCCCTCTCTCTCTCGCTTCGGACTGGCAGCAGCACTCTGGCGAGCATCGGCTCAACTACGATCTAAGGTGGACCGACCCTTCTTTCAACTTTTCTTTTTGTTCCTTTCTTTATCGCCGTACTCTGTTTCGATGGTTTGTATGTGTGTGTGTTGTGTTTTCTTTTGTTTTGGTTTTTTTTTTTTACGTCGTTCGGGTACCGGCGTCGCAGAAAAGGAGGCGCAAAAGACCACGGAAGACTGCCCCGGCTGCCCCCCCCCAACCTCCTGGTCGCATCGAGCTACTTGGTCTTCTTTTTTATCTATTTTTTTTTTCTCGCTAATCCGTGGCGCCATCGCGATCATCTCGATCGCGACGACATCACCATTGCCAAACTGCTTCCTATTGTTCTTCGCCGATAATATTTGACACACCGGGGAGACTCGGTCGGTAATTCGGAGTTCGGAATAATAATATCGACGATCGTACCGACGAAATAGTTATATATAGGTTATATATCTCGGAGGACGGTCGCTGTTCGACTTTCTCTCTTCATCCGAAGGTCTTCCTTACCGATCGAGTTCCCGGTCATTACTGTTTCGTTATATATCTTTTATTCTTTCAACGATTTATTTTTATTAATTTCCGTGGACGAAGAAAATTGACTTACTGGGTCATTCTCTAACATTTCCACAAAAACAAGAAAAAAAAAGCAAATATTTTACAAAACTTTTAAACCGTTATTATCAATCGTTTTGTTCACTAATTTTGGGTAAACAAATCATAATTATTCTCATATTTAATGTTTGTAAAATATATAATTAACAGTATAATACAACCGCTGCACTCGGCATCTATTTAAAAATTCAATTACGTTTCACAATATACGGACTTGATTCATTTGTATATTAAATCTAAGAAGAAAAAAAACAAAAAATTCTCAAAAGAAGACTCGTCGGTGAAAACGCTGGCATGATAATTGTCTCGCGCGAAAAACGAAAGAAAAAAGAAATTATATATCGATAAAAACATTGGAATATCTTCAGTTTGGAATACTTTCCATCCGACGGTTAGATCGTCGACGATTGATCAATCAACGTACAACGTTCGTGCTATTTATAGTTTCTACACTGACCGGCAATGAGTTTACAAAAATAATATATTCGGTTTCTAAATGCATTAAAGCTCTTGAGGCTCTGGTTGTGCCAACGACATAGCGTTGTAATGTACAACGCCAAATCGAAGTTATGGAATTTTCCTCGTACGGGTTTTTCGTGCACCTTCTTCGTCTGCGATCTGAACTGGTTGTGCTTTTTTCTTCTTTTCTTCGTCTTGTTTTTTTTTTTTTTTTTTTTGCTTTTCCACGCTGGTTGCAAAATTTATTTGGTTACTTGATGCATCGCGTTCGCGAGATACTCGACGTTCTTCGAAGTTACACCGGCCATCGATATTCTACCGTCTTTGGTCAAGTAGACGCTGAACTCGCGTGTCAATTTTTCAACCTTGTGACAAGAAAAAACAAATACGAAATAGAAGAAAATGAATTTATATATTAGGGTGGACCTTGAAGGGGGTGTCGACGAATTGCGACGAGTGTGCACCCCCCAGATGGGTTCGAAATGAATGAATGAAGATATGTGCGAAACCCCAGCACTGTGGTCCAATGAGAAGACGTGCCTGCAACCTCGTTTTGTTTCCCATTTGAATAACACGGAATTTTCCGACTAATTCGGTTATTATTTTTTCGAGTTGTCCCTGAGCACGCGAAAAAATTCTTTATTCACAAAAATCTATCGTCCATGGGTATAACTACTCGTACGATTTTGTTTACAAGACCTCCACCTGTGTATCATCGATAACGGCGAACCGATTAACGATGATAAAAACGTGATAAACGATTTCAACCGCAAATTGAAATTTCATTTGTGTTTCCTGTCTTGTAAAAAAATCGTACGAGTGGTTATACCCATTGACGATAGATTCGTGTGAATGAAGAATTTTTTCGCGCGCTCAGGGACGACTCGAAAAAATAATAACCGAATTAGTCGGAAAATTCCGTGTTATTCAAATGGGAAACAAAACGAGCTTACAGCCACGTCTTCTTATTGGACCACAGTGCTGGGGTTTCGCACATATTTTTATTCATTCATTTCGAACCTATGTGGGGGGTGCACTTGTCGAAAGGACCACCCTAATTTGTCATTGCGAACGATAAATATTGTTTTTTTTTATCGATAAGGTCTTGTTTGTCTCACCTCGGGCGCCTTGAGTCCGGTAAAACAGAACATACCGATCTGATCGGTTATGTGGGTCCAGTCGCGTGCGCTACCATTTTTCTTGAGATTATCGCGAAGCTTCGTACGCACTGATATAATTCTGTCGGCCATGCCCTTGACATCGCCCAGCCATTCCTGTTTAAGATTAGAATCGCCGAGTATCTCGCTTACTATGCGAGCACCGTGAATCGGTGGATTCGAATACATCGGACGTATGAGAATCTTTATTTGCGACATTGTTCGAGCGGCTTCGTCGGCACTTCCGGTCACCAGCGAAAATGCTCCGACTCGTTCGCCTAAAGAAAAAAAAACAATTTTTAAAAATTAAAAAAAAAATGCGACGATAATTAAATAAGCAAACGTTCGAAAGATTAATTCGTTGATTCGATCGAATTTCGTTCGAAAGATAAAAATATTACCGTAGAGTCCCATATTTTTTGCGTACGACTGAGCCAGAGCTATTCGATGACCTTCTTTCACAAACAGTCTGACTGCTATCGCGTCTCTGCTTACGTCACCTGAACAAACATTTCGAAGTATCAAATTTTTCATCGTCGTTCTATTTTTCGCCGAAACGGAAATCTATTTTTTTTCGTCGCGTTCATCATCACAGTCGGTCGAGAAAAAAAATCATTTAACCAACAAAAAATATATATATATATATATTAAACAACATTTTCGATGAAAAAATAAAATAATAAATATTTTATAAAAAATCGCTTGTGTCTAGATGTTAAATTTTTATTACTTTTAATATTTTTTTTTATTTTTTTCAAATTTATAAGAAAAACAGTTTATTCAATATATTTCATTATTTCTTCGAAAATTTTGTTTTCGATACATATTTTCGATGAAAAATAAAATTTAAGAAGCAATCTTATATAATATATATAAAATAAAATGTTTTTTCGAAAATAAATTTGAAAAAAATCTAAAATATTGGAAGCAATGAAAATTTAACTTCAGGCACAACCAATTTAAAAAAAAAAAGTTTTCTATAAAATATTTTTTATTTTCTTTTTCATAGAATTTTTTTTATTTAAATTAATCCTGACAAGCTCTTACTCGACAGACTGTGCGACACGCCGTTCGGTATAATCTTACCAGACGCAAAGCCTTGATAAGCCATGTCGAAGAACGGAAACAGATTCTTTTTTTTTATGAGCCCAGAAAGTTCGGCCCATTGCTCGGGTCTGGGATCCACACCGGTTGGGTTGTGGGCACAAGCGTGCAAAAGAATGATCGACTTTTCCGGCATTTTCTGCAAAATTGTAGATACAAAAAAAAATTGTTACTATAGTCCGAGTCACGAATGTCGAATAGAATTGAGTGCGATAGGCTGTGCGATTCACCGATATGTCCTCCAGGACTCCCTGAAAGTCGAGACCGCAGCTGTTGGGATCGTAGTAACGATAGGACTTGACATTGAGACCGGCCATTTTGAAGAGAGGAGTGTGATTGCCCCAGGACGGCGTAGGCAAGTAAATGTCTTTGCTTCCCGGAAAGAAACGCGCCAGAAAGTAAGCTCCTATGCACAGAGAACCGGTGCCCGAGATTCCTTGGACGGTTACGTTCTGTCGAATAAATAATAATCGTGACGATCGCAATGACGCCGAAAAAAATAACGAATTTTTTTTTGCAACGGAGGTTACGGATTGAGATTTACGAGTTACCGACCAGTTTGTTTGCGACCGCTTCGTTGCCGTCGCCGAGAGCCAGATCGATGCTGCGACGACAGAAATCTGGATTTCCGGATATCGGCGAATACTCCTTGTCCAAATTTTTCGACTTTATCATCGATTCCGCCTGAAATCGCGCAACATAACCCCAATCAGAATCGTCTATCTTGCGGGGCGTCTCGGAACGAGCGAGCGCGTGAATTACGAAAGGCGAGGAATACCTTCAGAACGCTGGGCAACAGAAACGGTTTTCCATTGTCGTCCCTGTAAGCTCCCACTCCCAGATTGATCTTGTTCGGATTTTGATCTCTCTTGAAAGCCTCCGTGACTCCCAGAATGGCATCGGGCGGACCCATTTCCACTTGGGACCACCAGGAACTGCGATATCGATCGCGACGATTCGGAGACGAAGCAGGTCAATGGAAACAAGCAGTTAACACTTTTTTCTATTTATCCCGTCGAGGTCGCACCTCCAAATAATAGCGTATCAGTCGCACGGGGTCCGGAGAACCCCGCTCGCAAAAACCTAACCCATCTTCGCTCTTTTTAACGTATTGACTCGAATCTTGCGCCAAACTTCAATTCAAAATGTTTTCTCAATAATCCAATAGTCGTTGTCTTCTATTTAAGATTTTCGATCAGTCAAAACACGATGAGAAAATAAAAATTCACGAAATCTGACTTTTTACAAAAAAAAAAAAATTGTAAAAAATTCTAATTCTTGTTCCATGTGGTGAAAAAATTTTACGCCGTTTTACTTATGAGATATTATATTTTTGAGAAACAAAATTATAGCTTTTATGAACTTAAAAAAAAAAACGTATAATTTTTAAGTTCAAACTCTTCGACTTTCGGTCGATGTCGAAAAATAAAAGTGATAAGTTTTAATGGACAAAATAATATTGAAAAATGTTATTTTCATTGCATCATGGAATCAAGAGGTTGGCCCGGGGTCCAGTGGACCCCGTGTGACCGCAACGGGTTGACAATAATTGAATACACACCTCGCGAGTCTCGAACAGTACGGGGCAATTCCATTTGTTCGATTTTTGAATAAATTCGTGACGTTCGTCATTGCGACGAGACGAGAACTCTGGGCCATGGCGATTGTCGAACAGTTGACAAAAATTTTTTTTTTTTTTTTCGTACTGAAAGTCGTTTCAATTAGGATGAAAATTGATCGAACAGCGTACGAGACTGCGAAGAGACGGATTATGGACGTATACTGGAACACGTCGGTGTCGACGAACGATTGCTCCCTCTGGAATAATCTAAAGGCTAATGCAAAAAAAGCTTCCGGCGACTGATATGTCGTAATCGCGCTATCGCACATGCGCGAACGGTCTCAGACTCACGCGCGAGGTTCGCGGTCATCGTCGGAGGTTATCTCGCGCTTCGTCGAAAAATAACTGAAAATAACTAACAACACCGTGAGATCAGATTTTACAATGTTTTCGTGGTTTTTTTTTCTTCATCCTTCGAGACCTTTTAAACGCGTATTTCGCATGTTTCGTGTGTGTCACACGATGTAGCTCGTGTTAGCCACGCGCATGCGCATTATATCGTACTTGCTTGTCCAGCATCTCGAACGTTTTTAGCTCGGTCTCTCTCGCTCCGCCGCGAGCGCCCATGGCACTATCCCTCTCGCACTCGTTGCGGATGCAAAAGGTTCCGGATTCAGCTCAACTCACGGTCTGGAAACCTGGGACGTTTTCGTCCGATGTTTATATGTTTTTCGTCCGTCTTATTTGTACAAATAATATATCGAAAAAATGTTTTTTTCTTCGAAATTTTACAATTGAGACGCCAAATTCAAGGCTTGAATGACTTTCGTGGATTTTGTTCAGATTTTTCGCGGCATTTTGACAGTTTGAAAGACTTCGTGACCAGCGTTTTCCAGGCTTAAGGTGTCTAAAAAAATTTTCCAGACTGAGTGTTAAAATTTTTGGCCTGGAAGCTTGTACCACGACTGAAAAGGATTGATTAATATACCTTGAACAGTTATAAAAAGTAATTGATCGTTTAGTTTTTTTTTTTTGTTATTTTGTTTAAATCGAGAAAAACAAACGCTGATTTTAGCGGCCAAAAACGGATATCCCCCTTTGATGACTTTCAAAAAAACTTATTGGAACATAAAAAAGAAATCCTGATTGTGAGAAGTATCCCAGATTTTTCGAGGTCATTACACACAAACATACACATAGACACACACACACACACACACACACTCCAAATGTGTGTTTCTCGACAATTTAGCACATTCTGAACATGGTGATACGCGAAGATATCGAGAAAAAAAAATGTCCTCCTTCACATAGCTTCCTGTACGAGGAAGAAAAACATCAGCAAGACTTTTTTTGGGTAAGTCTACAGACTGAGGGTTAGATTAGACACCATAAAGCCTGAAAGTTAGATCAAACATATATACGGTCGGATGGATGGTGACGAGAAAGAAATAAATTGTCATGTAAAATCACTGGAACATCGTAACAATGATTGCCAGTGAACAATAGCAATAACCGCTACTTCGTAACGCGACACAAATTCTTCGTCGAATTCAAATCGAGCGGTATCCCACGTGCGCATGCGCCGACCGGTTCAGCGCCGAACGGAGACAGCGCCATCGGCGCTCGCTGCGGAGCGAGGGAGACGGCGAGACTTTATCTCGTCCATCGTCATAACAAACATGGCCGCCTCGAGACAGATGATCGTCGAGCGTCAGGTGAATCGAATTGCGAGTCGTACGTTATCAAAAACATAATAAAGACGTGTCCGGCGGTTGAAACCGTGTATCACAAATACATTGTCGTGTAATCGAACATCGTGTCATCCACAATTCATGACGAATTATGCGAATTTGCAAAAACCGCGTCACGAACGTGTGACGACGTTCGATTCGCTAATTCGTCGTTGCGCACGTAAAAACGATTACGATCGTTCGGCCAAGACCGGTCTAACCACTCTTCCGGTTTAACATACTCGAGGCCGCCGTGAAAAAAGATAAAACATTTGCTCGTGGTGCGCAAGAGAGAGAGAGAAACAACAACGTCGATCTACGCTATTCACAGGTAACCTCACTTCCCCTTCTTGTCCAGTTTTCAGTTGCGTTTTTTTCTTCATTGACCGTCGTGAATCCCACGACCACGAAAGTTAACTCGACGTGTTCGAACGACACGGAAATTAAATATCGAACGCAAAAGCATTGATACTTCGAGGATCTACGTCGATAATGGCATTGTCCAGGATCAGGTGCTCCAAGGACGTGACCATCGTATTGTCTCGTTACACACATCCAGGTAAGAGTTCAAAAATTGGTTTTTTTTTTGTTTTTTTTTCTTCGTCGCGTTTTACGACGACGCAATAGTCGTCGGGGAGAGTGAAAAAAAAACTCGCTGCGTCACTATATCTCGTCGCTGTTCTCTAACAATGATGTTCAACGACAAATTCTAAAATGTCTCAAACGTCTGGTTTTTTTCATTGTGGAAAATTCTTGTGGAGAGTGATTGATTCAAATCAAATCAATATTTCATATGTTTTTGCCATTTAGAAAAAAAAAATTATACCGCAATATTTTTCTTCTCGAAAAGATATCCTCCAAAGCTTGAATTTGAGCTTCGTTTCATCAAATTTTATTGTTCTATTTTTTCGCAAAGTTTTTATTATTATTATTATTATTATTATTATTATTATTATTATTATTATTATTATTTATAGATTTTTTTCACGAGTCTGTTTGATTATTGGTTAAGTTTATTTACGAATATCGTATTTTTTTTATTTTGTCTTGTGCCAGAAGGTTCGAGAGAGTGATGCATCAATTTTTTTCAAGATTTTTCAAACTATTTTTACCATCTTTACAAAAAAAAAAAAAAAAAAAAAACAAACAAACAAGATATATACAAAGTAAGATAATTATTTACTTTCACGGCTTTTTCGAATTTCCATCGAATTTACGAATTTCCTTTTTCGTTGAAAAAACTTAAAAAATTAAAATGAAAAATTCAATTAAAAAGCGTTAGCAAAAAAAAATATTTCCCATAACATTTTTCGACCTCCCCCCGCCTGATTCTTCATTGTGAGGACCAAACAAACTTCCTCGAAAAAGAAAATTTCAAAAAACTGAAATTCGGAAAAGTCGTGACAGTAAATAATTACCCAAATTAATTTTCGCGTCGTAATATCGATGAAAAAAAAAAAAAGAAGAAAAATAATACAATCAACAATATTATTTCCTGACGAATTTTCGACACAATACTTCGTCGACAATATCGTAAAACAGGATAAAATGATCTTTGGCGTCGAATATATATATTTTTTGATATATTTTTATATTTATATATATTATATATATATATATGTTTTTTTCATTTTCCAGCCAACGGATGTTTTATACACACGAATGGCAATCGTCACGTATTGAACGACGCAAAAGCCGCGACTGCGGCGACGAAATCGAAAAGTCTTCACGTTTCCGGATTGCGTCGTTATCCGGAAATCCCGAGATTGCCATTGCCGAACAACGTTTCGGAAATTTTTGGCAACGAAACCGGACGTTTCACGCCGGAACGTTCTCGCGACATCGCCGCTCCGGTATTGGCTTACGCGACGATCTCGGGAGATCGCGAGGTTATTCCAACGAAAATCGCGTACGAAACGAATTCCGCGAGTTGGGGATCGTCGCGCGCGTCCGGCGGCGACAATCACGTTAATTCGTACGATTGTTTCGGGGCGGTGAGTTTGAACAGTTCGATGCAGAGCAACGTGCCTCTGCCTTATTGCTCGAGCGGCAAAGCATCGCACTTCAACATGCCCGGCGGACAATGGGCCCAGGACAGCAAGTACATTGCCGAGGACATGCAAAAGTCTCACTACAAGACCGTGAGAATTCGGGAGATGGAACGAAAATTACGAGGCAACGGTTAGCCCTTAGTCCGTTAAACGTTTTTTTTTTTTTTTTTTTTTTTTTTTTTTTTTTTTTTTTTTTTCGGCACCTTCAATCCGTAAACCAGGGTCGTTTTCGTCGTTGCCGTTTTTTTTCTTTTTTAAACATTCAAACGGCTGCGAAAAATCTGAAAAAATTCACGAAGGTTCTTCGTGAGCCTCCAATTAAAAGTCACAATCGTAAAATTATGGAAAAATTAATTTTTTCAAATATATTTTTTATACAAAAGACGAGGCAATCTGGGACAACATTTGTGATTATCGACAGGACGAAAACGACCCGGGTTTACGGACTGAGGGTTGGTCGACGGTGACGGGGGTTGATTGGGTGGACACTGGGGTGGTTTTTCGTTTGGGTCGTGGCACATTTTTTTGCTTCGGCCGGGTCGCCAATCGGCTTGAAACAGCAACCAAAAATTTAGCCTATTTTTTGATGAGGACTTTTTGTATTGAATCAAATTGAGCGTAATTCCCCATAAGGCTCGCATGTTAAACGTCTAAAAACAAAAGTATTGATATATTTTTTCTCGCGCTCCGTAAAGCCATGAAAATTTTAACCGAACCGTTTTTCTCATCGATACCCACAAGTATGCCAAGTTTCATGAAAATCTGACGAGAAACTCTCTCACGAAAGGGGGACTACCTTAAAACGTTCGAATCACAATCCATCGACACGCATTCACGAATGATTCGAACAATTCAAAGTCGAGTCGTTCGCACAAAAACAAATTCGTATTTTTTTTTTTGTTCTTTTCCATTGTTCACAATTCAGGTCTTCTGACTAACTCCATCGACGTGATTCTAACGCCAATGTTGAACTCGATATACTTGAGTCACGGTAAATTTTCCACGGACAGTAGTAATCCGGCCGAGAAACAGGCCAAAGCGATAGCGGCCGCGATTGCCGAGCGTAAAAGAAATATCGAAACGGCCAAGGCCAATGTTCGATTGTCGAATGCGGACAAATTGAAAAAGGCCATTAAGGATTACGGATACACGGTTATCGTCTTTCACATTGGAATTTCACTGATGTCCCTCGGTGTTTGTTACGTCGCTCTGTCTAGGTCAGTCCTTGTGATATTATCAACAATCGTTAATATCAGTTGGAATTATTTTATGTCCGGGGTCGGGGGGGGGGGGAGGATAAACATTATTTCGAACAAACAAAATGTTTCAATTTCAAACCTCTCGAATAATTTCTGCATCTAACATTTCTCAGCCGATAATGCTTGAAGCTTATCATTCCTTCTAACGTGCATACTAGACTGCGTCATTTCAGAAGGATATTATTTTTTTTTTCCCCCCATCTTCTCATGATGGAAAACTTTGGATTCGTGTCTGGGAAGAAACCCTTGGGGCAATGAGAACGCTGTCGAAAAATATTTAGAGGTCCATCGGAGACTTTGAAGTTTTTTTCACATTTGATTGACATTGGAAATGCTTTTTTTTTTTTCAATTATTATTGATGCACTCGAGTGTGATTTAGTCGTACGGGATTTTCGCGATACGGTTTTTTGAAGGATGTTTGATTGTCTGGGAAAAGAAACGTCTTTTGACCCGCGTCTGTAAAGTCTCGAGTGCTTGTGAGTGATGATTATGAGGACTGGTTATGAATGAGGGGATAGTACGATGTCCGGAGGGTCGTGATCTGATGTCCTGTTCTTGTGGAACATCCCGTGATAAAAAAAAATACGACAATGGAAAAAATTCAATATCTTGCTTAGTTTTCGAGATATCAATTTTTCAAATGTTTTTTTTTTGTTTCTTTTTTTTTCGAATCCGTGGTGTCACGATCTACTGTACTATTCTTGTAGACCGCCCCTGAATAAGCAGAAAAATAGGAATACAAAAATTCAATATCTCCCTTAGTTTTCAAGATATCGATTTTTTTATGTTTGTTTTTTTTTTCGAGTATAATATCCCCTTGATTACTCATAAACTTTCCAGATGTGAGCCAAGAGACGTTTTTTTTTGTCGAGAATTAAATTACCTTTGAAAACCTCCATCGGGAAAATACCGATACGATTGAATCGAACTGAGCTGCATCAATGATAATGAAAAAAAAAACGAATTTCCAATGTCAATCAAATGGGGAAAACTTCAAAGCCGTTAATGGACCCCCAAATATTTTCCGACAGCGTCCTCCATCGCACGAGGATTTCTTTTTAGACATAAACTAAAGTTTTCCAGTATGAGACATGATTAAAAAAATATATATATATCGTTCTGAAATGTTGCAGTCCAGTACATACTCATCATTTGAATGACAATTTATTTTTCATCGGGATAATTCAACCGAATAGGTAAAAAAAATTAAAAAATTAGAAAAAAAAAACAAAAACATTTGTTTCTTTTTGTTACAGTGGATTAGACGTGGAAAGTATCGTGAGACAAATTTCTTGGGGCACGAGCGAACGTTTGGAAAATGCAATGGCAAATTCTTCGACGTTTCTCGTGGCTTACGCGATTCACAAATTATTCGCACCCGTGAGGATATCGATTACCCTCGGCACAACACCCTTTCTCGTAGCTTACTTACGACGTATCGGCATAATAAAAATGCCGAAAGCATGATTTATCATCGAATAATATGTACAAACTGTTCAATCATTTTTCTACCATTATGATTTATTATTATTATTTTATTATTATTTTTTTTTTCGTCGTTTTTTCCAACGTAATTCTGTGAGTTCGCAATGGAAATGAATAAATAAATCTATTGATCCACGATTATTCGTTTTTTTTTTTTAGTTTGTTCGATCGACGGTCACATTTTTATTTTTTATTTTTTTTTCTTCTTTTTTTTTCGTTTACATTATTCATTAAATATAAAGAATATAAAGCTTACGTTATAATTTTACACATTATTGGGGGGTTAATAAACGTACGACATTCTGCGTGTGCAGCAACATGAACACGCACACCGTTTACGATCCTAATTTCTTTATATATATATACTGTTTGTTTTTTCGTTTTTTTTTTTTTTTTTTTTTGATAATATTTGCATGTGTGTGTTTGTGTGTGTGTATTATTCGTATTCGAATTAGGATAGTCCTGCAGCAGCAAGCGCGGTCTTATTCTCAAATATTTACTTACACTATACACAAAAGCTCGACAATTGTGATGGACGAAATTCATATAGCTAGTTTCGTTATTAAAAAAAAAAAATTGTTAATTATTTATTTATTTTAACCCATAATGGTCACACCTCCAAAAAATTACGTAATGGTCACGCTGGGTCCAACGGACCCTACACAGAAAAACAGTTGCCATTTGCGTTCTTTTTCACGCATTGACTTGAATCTTGTACGAGAATGAAGTTTAAGACTTCCTCTTTGTAATTCAATTGTTCTTTTCTTTTCGAATAATTTGTTTTTTACGAACAAACGCGAGAATAAATTTTTTTTTTAAATTACCATTTTTTACTGAAAAAAAAATCGCAAAATTTTCAATTTTTCCGATAAATCCAAAAATCTTGTTGGGTTGTACTCTCGAAATAGTGTACCATTGAGAAAAATCTATTACAATATCGAGCACCGGGTCCAGCGGACCCGAACGAAAAAAACACGTCCGCACAAATCAACGCCAACCGACGCACTCACGTCGCAACGGGTTTTCGTCAACTAACGGAGACCCGTTGTGGAACCTTCGATCAACAACAAATGGCGCCCCCACACATTCCATTTGGAACTATATTTTCGGGAGTTACATCGATTCAAAAATTGCCATGGGTCCGCTGGACCCAGTGTGACCGTTACGGGTTAAAAACGTGAAAAATGTTAAAAAAATGTAAAAATAAAAAATATAACTTCGTTTAGAAAAAAGCCGGCGAGAAGCCTGGGGATACTGACAATGAGTAATTCAGTTGAGCTCGACTCGAGGTGTCGATTGCTCGTTGCGCGATATCCATTACGCGTTATCGGAGACGCGTCTCTTTAAAAAAAAAAAAAAAAATAAAGAGAGTACGCACTTAAATTTGAGCCGTCGCGGTTTTCACTCACACGCGATATATATATTTACACGAGTATTTGAAAAATATATATATATATATGTATGTATATGTATATATTATTGTACATAGCAAAATTAAAACTGCATATTTATGTACAAAGTTAACTAACTAATAGTAACCACGCACACACGTTAGTTTAAGTCGGAGATTTATTTAACTAGTTTATGACTGTCCGAGATTCATCGAGGATTCGGATTCGCCAAGTTTATATCCTCGTGCTCACGTGTAAAAAAAAAAAACATCATCATCTCGACAGTGTCAAAGGTATACAAAGTGGGACAATAAAATTATTTGCACCTCAGATGTCTTCGAAATTGTAAGATTGGGGAAAATATTTGCTGAAATAAAATTCTACAGTACGAAGGGAACCATCCGATGGCGATAATCCATTTTTTTTTTACAGGTCCAGGTAATTCGGACATTTGAAGGTCATCGCCATTTTTTAAAAAAATGGAATTCGTATTTTTTTTGTTTTCTCATAGAGGAAGCTTCGTTTTCGTGAAATTTTTATTTCTCGAGATGTTCATGAAAACGTGTTCAGAAGTTTTTTTTTCGTTTATACGTGATTTAAAAATTCTTCGAGTATCGATTTTTTTTCTCTAGTTTCCACAATTTTTGAGACATCGAGCTCAATTTCAGTCAAGTGTTGCACTTCTTTGGGAAGACGCTTGGTATCAAATTTGAGCGCAATCCATGAGGTGATTTTGTTTCCAAAGGATTTTGAAATTGGTTAAAAAGTATCATGCGCTCTCTGGCTCGCGCAATTTTTTAGATATTCGGCTAAAATTTCGTACAGAGTTGCACAATGATCGAAAGAGGTTTAGCATTGAATTTGAGCAAAATCCATCGACACGTTCGGATTATATGGGAATTATAATTTTTTCGAATTTGACATGAATTGCCCCATATATGTTGGAAATATTTATAATATGATAAATATCTAAACGCATTGTAGTTTCGAAGGTATCTGAGGTGCTAATAGTTATTGTCCCACCCGGTATAACACGAGAGTCATATTATTTATACACGTAAATGTTTTTAAATTATGATTTTTTTTTTAAATTGATTGACGCAATTATTTTCGTTAAGTCCTATATTTGAGTATTTAAGTAGTCGCCAACGTTATTTGAGGCAGTGATGTAAAGATTTCACGAGTTTACTTTCATCCGGTCGTACGTCTTCGGTTTTACGTTTACCACATCTCATTCGATCTTATTAAAGAATGTAAAATATACATCTATGTGGATATATATTTGTTTGAAAAACCAATATCAAATGCATTAACGATCTTCGAGGAACGATTTTTTCAGACGGACGTAAACACGTTTTACGTTAATGTCGAACACGTTTGATCATTCGTATTTTGAACTTGATTTTTTTTCGTACAATTATTATAATATATATATATAGGAAATATTATTTGTTGTTTTTTTTTTAATACCGATAAAATCTAGATTAAAAAATAAACGCGTACGATAATCACGTGAAAATCATCTTTCTCGATTGTGGAATGCGAGTTATGTTTTTTTTTTTTTGTTCGTTGAGATTCGTAGTCAATTGCAATTACACCGGAACAATACTAATTATGAGCATAATAATAATAATAATAATAATAATAATAATAATAATAATAATAATAATAATAATAATAATAATAATAATATTCAATTGGCACGATATTGAGGACGATACAACGATCGATTCTCCCCAATTTCAAAATCCAGTCTCAAGTCCCTCAATATATATTCAATCACCCTAATCACAGAATTTCGTAATGTTTTCTTGTTGTTCAATTTTTTTTTTTTTTTTTTTTTTTTTTCAACGAATAATTTTTCATCTATCATCGAAGAACCGAACTGTCATCGTCCTCGAATCGTTGTGACGTCACGAACGGTCGTTCGATCGTACGAACGACCGAGTCCCTAAATTAACGGTTTAAAAAAAAAAAAAAAAAAATAAAAATTATAAAAATAAAGAATAAAATTATAAAAATTTAAACGTACGCCTCGTTGCGATATCCGCGTATGTGATCGAAAAATTGTCGCCAACTCGTGAGAGTTTTGCTCGACCATACCCAAAAGCTGCTAGTTATACCGACGATCATGGCCATGAGATATTTTATCATGAATACCTTGAATTCGGGACGATAACCGAGATCCCGTGTGCGTTCGCCCACGGGACAGGGAATCGAGTACAGAGACTGGGGCACGGGTCTCGAACACATTTCCATGTTCCACGTGAGCATCCAACTGTCGAAGTAAGCTTGTTCGTAGAACAAACAAGCGATGACGATGAGTGCGGGTACGGTGTAGAGAACGGAAAATATTCCAATTCTTATCATGAGTTTTTCGAGTTTGTCGGTTTTCGTGCCGTCGTGCTTCATGACGGTGCGTATTCGAAAGAGCGATACAAAACCGGCCAGTAGAAATATCGTGCCGAGCACGAGGTAGACGCACAGCGGGGCCAGTACGAAACCTCGAAGAGCCTCGACGTTCCACAGACCGACGTAACACACTCCGGACAGTATGTCGCCTGGAAAACATTGTTGTTTTGGAATTAACACGAGACGTTACGAGTCGAACGAACGACGGTTCGAAGGTTAGGTTATGAGTTTGGTCGGTTATTGCGACGGTTTGTAGGGTTATGATGAGTTTGGTCGGTTATTGCGACGGACTTACCTTCGACCTTTCCCATGGCCAATATGGTTACGGTCTTGATGGCCGGGGCGGCCCACGCTGCCAGATGGAAGTACTGGGAATTGGCTTCGATGGCTTCGTGTCCCCACTTCAGTCCGGCGGCGAGATACCAAGTGAGGGTCAGAATGACCCACCAGATGCTCGAAGCCATGCCGAAGAAGTACAGAACCATGAAGAGAAGGGTGCACCACTCGTGTTTGGTGCCTTGGGTTATGGTGGAAACCATGTGGACCTGAATGTCGCGAGGAGGTGGAAAAGGCTCGCGACACGCTATGTTGTTCTTGGCGGCCCATCCGACGACGTAAACCAGAGCCACCATCAAGTAGCAAACCGACAGAAAGATTATGGGACGCTCGGGATACCTAAAAATCGTACATTCTCCCATAAAAATACAATTCCGACGACAACAGAAGCGATCGCGTTGGACAATGTCTCGACTAACCTCAAAATAATGAAACAAGTGCGGAATAGTTACCTGAATCTGTCTGTGTCGATCAAAAACGTGAGAAAAGTGAAAAAGCAAGACACGGCGCACAGCGCGGCCCAAGTTCCCACCCAAACTCTGGCGTACTGTCTCTCCCAATCGTTGAAGAACATTCCGTCGCAAGGAGCGCCGCAGTTGTAAACCACTTTGCCGCCGACTTTGAGGGAATAGGCGTGTTCGTGGGGTATGCTGAATTGTACGGGACAGACGAAACCGTGATCCCTGGCGCCTATCATGTCGCCGTAGGGTTTGGGCAACGAGTGCCAAGGCGGTTGAAACTCCGGAATGGGCATTCTCAGAGGAGGTTGCGGCGTCGTCAGAGTACGAGGCGGCGAAGTTTCGTTGGTGCCCACGCACAGGACCTCAGGATCCTGTCCGTATTCCGGCAATTTGGAACAATCCAGACTGGACGGCCATGGAAAATTGAACGTACGCATGACGCTTTCGCAACCCGCTCGAGCGCGTTCGCAAATGGATCTGCAAGGCGGCAATGGTTTTTCCAGAATCGTGCAAACCGGCGCGTACATGAGACAGAGAAAGAAACGCAGATCCGGACTGCATTGTATCTTGACCAGAGGAGCGTACTGATGAACGTCCTGTCCGGCGTCTTCCTGCTTCTGGTGTTTCAACAAATTTGGCATCATCGTTTGATTGTACGGCAGATTCATGCACAAATTTATGGTTATGGGTTCGCAACGTCCGTGATGAACGAAGGGCAATGGTTCGTCGTCCGTGACGTCGAGTCCGGTCGTTCCTGCCGCGGCCCAAACACAACACATAACCGCAAACCATTCGACGATTCTTCGCGTCATCACGAAAATTCCTTCGTTCTGATGATCGAAGAAAATAATTCGCGATTCAACCGACGATCGGAAATTCGACGACGGAATCGTCGAACTACGCGGGTTTGTTTGTCTGTCGTTGTTTTTGGTTTTTTAATTTTTTTATCTTCGTGCAATCTCACCGCCCCGGACGATTCGTGAGATTCATTGTTCATTAACCTCAAAAAAAAAAAAATGGTCTCGCTCGGGTTTGATCTCGATGAATTTATCACACGGTTCACGATTCAACGCGACGTGTTTACGATCAATGAACGATGGGGGGGAGAAAAAAAACAACAACAATTTGTTTGATGAACGCGAACACGACAAACTCACGACACTGTAAACAGACACCACGAATTTGTGCGCGATGGGACGTAACGAGGGGAAACTGTGTGGATCGTTGGTTGGTCCATCGGGGTTCCGTCAGCGCCGCCTGGCGGACGAAAATCCCATCACTGCGTGAAACAGAATCACGAGCGGGAAAAATTTGACAAATTCGTACATCATTCCCAGCCACAAAGTTGAAAAAATAAATAAACAAAATAAATAGAAAGTTCTAAATGCAAGACGATTAAAATAAAACACCATGTTCGATCACTTAATTTTGATTTTATTTTGTTGTCATCGACGTAAATATATAATGCACAATGCGTTTCGATTTCGTTACTCGTGTCAAACGTCGCTTTTGCTGGGAATAATGGGGGAAGAACCCCACATCCTGGACGATTCACTTACGTAGGTACTTTAACTGCTTCTCGCATCTTTTGTTTCTTCGTTTGTTTTTTGTGTTTTTTTATTTTTTTTTTTTATCTCACTCTTAGTCAGACCCACAATGAGGACCGAGCCCTCGATTCGTCACCCCTTATCGAATAAAGTTACACCTTCGCTGTACAGTTGTAATTATACATAGTCCATATATATATGTATATATGTACTTCGAGTCCCGTACGACTCAGCTTCCGATTCCCGAAACACCCAAATATCCGGCTCGTTATCGTAAACAAATAAATCATTTTATATCTATATTAATATATATATATATATATATATATGTATATGTGTTTAGGTGTATATATATATAATATATCCCCGGAATATACTATCATCCTCGAACCGTCGCGTTCGAAAGTAGATAGGTGTCAGCCTTACGGTTCCTTCATTCACGATTAGATTCGATATACATATATATATTTATATATATTAGGGTGGTCCTTAATGCGGGTGTTGACGAATTTCGACAAGTGCACCCTCCAGATAGGTTCGAAATGAATGAACAAAAATATGAACAAAACCCCAGCACTGTAGTCCAATGAGAAGACGTGGCTGTAAGCTCGTTTTGTTTCCCATTTGAACAACCTGGGATTTTCATACTAATTCGGTAATTATTTTTTCGAGTTGTTCCTGAGCACGCGAAAAAATTCTTTATTCACACAAATCTATTGTCAATGGGTACTACTCGTACGATTTTTTTTACAAGACATGAACACAAATAAATTCCAATTTGTGTTGAAATCGTTTATCACGTTGTTATCATCGTTCATCGGTTCGCCGTTATCGATGATACACAGGTGAGGTCTTGTTAAAAAATGTACGAATAGTTATACCCATTGACAATAGATTCGTGTGAATAAAGAATTTTTACGCGTGCTGAGGGCCAGCTCGAAAAAATAATAACCGAATTAGTCGGGAAATCCTATGTTATTCAAATGGGAAACAAAACGAGCTTACAGCCACGTCTTCTCATTGGACCACAGTGCTGGGGTTTCGCACATATCTTCATTCATTCACCTCGAACCTATCTGGGGGGTGCACACTCGTCGAAATTCGTCAACACCCCCATTAAGGACCACCCTAATATGTATATATATATATACATACATATGTATATGTTTATACTTAATTAAAGATTCGTACGGAAGAATTCAAGTTGCGCCGAGCCATCCATTCCCCTCTCTTATCTCTCACTATATATATATATATATATTTTGGCAATTTAAAAATTAATTTCACACGTCGTCTATATCGTACGCATGTGTGTGTGTGTGTGTGTGTGTGTGTGTGTATCACTAACAATGGAAGAATCGTTCGGGTGGGAGATGGTTTTAGTACGGAATTTAAAGTCTACCGCCTAACTCGTAAATTTTGGATATTACTTTTGAGCACATTTTGTAATTCCACACTCTTCGTATTGGCGCGATTGTTAAAAATAATTGAATAATAAAAAAAAAAAAAACGTAACGAACCAATTAACATGTGCTTCGTTTTCCATGCTTCCTCAGTGAAGCGATATCGAAGTGCGCGATAAGGAAATAACGACGGGGAGGAGGAGGGGAGGGTGGGGGGGAGTGATTTTTTTGTTTGTTTTTGGAACTTTTGGCTCGTTGCGTTTGTTTTGTTGATTTAAAATCGAAGAGTCCCTCCAACGTCGGAGAAACGACGGGAGGTTAGACGATGAGCAAAGATCTCGACTATCTAATATTATTTTGTTGTTGTTGATTTTTTTTTTTTTTTTTTTCAACTTTTTCTGTCTTTTTTTTTTTTTTTGTGAACGCAGCTTCGCGATCGTTCGAACTTTCGCGAAGCCGCCGAAACAACGCGTCGCAATTGGCTCAGGTCACGGAAGATAATATGGACGTTGTCCAATCGCGTCGCGTCGATCGATTAAAATACTTTCGAAATATTCGAAAATCAAAAAAAATGGACAGACTTTGAGATGCGCGCGCATCCGCGCGTTTTAGATTGATCGCGCGCTTTACAATCCTCATCTATCCGTATATATATATAATATATATATATATGTATATACACATCTTTTATCCGGTATATCGAGCTGACGAATATAAAAAAAAAAGGAACACTTGAAATATTTTCATTTTTCACGACGCAAGTTTTGACGTTTCGAAACCGTGAAAAACAAATGGACTTGGACGTCTTTGAGAATGCATTCGAGGAAAATTTTGAAGAACAAATTCAATGATAATAATGGTAATGATTTATGAAACGTAATTTGAATCAGTCGCACATTTGAGCAAACGACCGGTCTTCATTGAGTTTAAGGGGGCTGATTGATCTAAAAAATTTGATTTTTTTTTTTTTTTCGTGACGTAATTACAACATTTTTCATCCGTATCTACAATTTCGAATAAAATTGTCGCGCGAATGGGTTTCAATTAACATTTGGCACTGAATCGTCAAACAACTTTTTTTTATCCTAAATATCGATCACCTTCGTCGCGTTAATGTACTCGAGATCGTTCGTTCACGATCCAACTTTGATTGATTAATAATTTTTCGTTTTTTTTTCGTTCTTTTCCCATCCTCTCATTCCTTCGCATAAAAAATCATTCTATCACCGTTCGACATGATTAAACAAATAATAACAGCAACAAGAAAAATGCTCGTCCACCGGCGGACACGTTCATCATTATTATTATCATTATTATTAATTTTTATTTATTTATATATTTTTTTTATTTTTTTCATGGAGCTTTATCGAGCGCTCCGATATATCAGACGTACGTTTTATATATATCTTTCATTCGCACTGAACTTAATGGCGAATCAATCGTACGATATATATATATATTTATATATATCTACTTCTATTTGGAACTTTATACCAGAACGCGTTTCGTTCTTTGGCTTTGTTTTTTCTTCTTCCTCTTCTTCTTCTTCTTCTTCTTTTTTTTTCCACCTTCCTCATCGAGCACCCCACTCGCGAGTTTAACACTCCGATCAACTATTACACGTTTGGCCTTGATTAATTTTTAATTATCATTATTATTTTTCATTTTGTTTTTTCAATGGAGCAGTTAAAATCTTCAATCCCTTCGCATCGATGTGTTTTTTTTTTTTTTTTGGCACTGTTTATCGATCAATTTTGAACGACAGACATTTTTCATCTGTTTTACTTGAAAGACATTTTTTTTTTTTTTTTTCAAATTTTGTTGTTGTTTTTTTTTTTTTTTAGTCTTAGCTATTCATGACGGTGGATCGTCTCGAGTATCCTCGCCTCGTCACAGTTTCGCCCTGGGCCTCGCATTCTCTCTTCACCCGATCGATTATGTCCGCGACCAATTTTTCTTCCTTCTCGCGTTGCTGCTCCCAATCCGGACCCTTTCCCATCTGTGAATCAACGATAAAAATTTTCGTACGATTATAAATCACACACGAGGAACGAACGGATTACGGTTGAATTTTCATTTAATGTCGTATTGATTTTTATAGACGGTTTTGGAATTGTTCACCGAAAAAAAAAAAAAAAAAAAAAACAATTAACCATAACGGAGGAAAGACGCTTGATTCAAAAAGCTTCGTTATAAATAAATAAAAAAATATATATATGCAAAGGGCTGTGATAATCGATTATTGTCATGCGTCTGAAAAATTTTTTTTACATTATTTGTGAGACGTTTCCCAAAGAAAGGAATTTTAAACGTTTTATCCGGACTGCACATTTTATGAGAAATTTATTGATAAATATAAAAAACTATAATAATGATAATAATAATAATAATAATAATAATAATAATAATAATAATAATAATAATAATAATAATAATAATAATAATAATAATAATAATAATAATAATAATAATAATAATAATAATAATAATAATAATAATAATAATAATAATAATAATAATAATAATGATGATGATAATGATGATGGTGTATTTGAAAAAAAAAATTGAAAACGTGAAAAGACGATAAAAATCGTAAACTCACGTCTGAAGTTCTTCGAGTTTTTTTGTTAGCCGGTTCCTCGCGATTCTCGTCGTTCTCGTTGTCCGAATGTCTCGAGCTCAGATGGCCGATGTAACCCTTTCGCGATTTGAAATAAGCGTTGCAACTGTGACACTTGAACAAGGGCGCGGGTTGGGTGACTTGGGTGGACACGTGAAGCTTGTACTTGTGTCTGTACCAACGTGTACGAGACGGCAGAACTTCGCCGCACCACTTGCAGACTACGGAACCGTCGTTTTGTATCAGGTATTCCAGCAGCTTTGTGAAAACAACGTTATTCGCTTTTTTTTGTCCCTACAATCAATCCTACAATTCCCTACAATTTTTTTTACTCTTAAAAAAATTTGACAGAAATGAGATGAAAATGGGTAAATTTTTTATATCCGAATATCAAAATGAAATGAATGAATTTTTCGGATGCGAAATAATTGTGAAACGGAAATTTATGGGAAACTTCGATGCGGTCGCAAAAGTTCGGTTTGTCGCCTGGACCATGTCCTTGATTGTTATTATTATTTATTGCCGATTTTTATGGCGAAAATCGTTTTTTTTTGCCGATTTTTATGGCGAAAATCGGTTTTTTTTGCCGATTTTTATGGCGAAAATCGGTTTTTTTGCTTTCAAGTGCTACGAAAAAAATCAAAATCAAAATTAAAAAAAAAAAATCCCCCTTAATTTTCAATATTTTCGAATGAAAATTTGGGAAAATATTGTTGAAATGTTGTATTATTGTATGGATATTGATTAAACAAATTTACACTATTCGTATCGCCGGAAAAAAATCTTAAAAACATGATTGTTTTTCACGCGAATTAACCTTACTCCCCCCCTTAAAGTTTAAATGGGGCGAAATTGTAAAAATTTCGCTGACCAACCTGTTTTCTTACTTCCGGCTCGTTGTCACCGGTCTCCGATTTGGGTACCAACATATTCGTTCTGTCCTCATCCTGATCGGTGAGAAAGTGCATACCCCCGACGACCCGTTCGCTCTTCACGAAATTATCGTCGTTAGATTCCGCGTAAGTAGTTTCGTCGCTGTTATTACGCGGCGACGTGCAGATCTCGAACGTAATGTCGCTCGGCAAATTTCGCATAATATCATCTGAAACGTTATGAAATGGGTGACGCATCAACGTTAGACTGGAAAGAAAAGAAAAACCCCTCACGCAAAAAACTTATTGATTTTATTGTCGCGAGTGACGCATGGAAATTTCGTCGCAGTCCAAATTATTACCATTCGCATTGTAAATTCAAATCGAAATGATAATTTTTTTATTTTTCTTGAAATTTTTATTTTTTATTATTATTATTTTTTTTTTTCAATAAACTCGTTCCGGTCACTCGGGGTCCACTGGACCCCAGACCATCCTCATGTTGTTTGTGCAATGAAAAATAACATTTTTCAACATTATTTCCATCCATTCGAACGTTTCACATTCATTTTTCTATCATCGAAATCGAAAGTCGAAGAGTTAAAACTTCAAAATAAATTTTACTTTTTTTCAAGTCCACGAAAACTCTGATCTTTTTTTTTTCTCAAAAATATAATATCTCGAGAGTAAAACGGCGTAAGATTGTTTTACCATATAGCAAAAATTCGAATTTTTCACGAATTTTTTTGTTGTTTGTAAAAAAATTCAGATTTCGTGAATTTTTTTTTCTCATCGTGTTTTGACTACTCAAAAATCTTGAATAGAAGACAACGACTATTGGATTATTCGAAAAACATGTTAAATTGAAGTTTGGCTCAAGATTCAAGTCGATACATTAAAAATAACGCAGATGGGTTCGTTTTATTTGAGTGATAAGTAATAATTTCAGAAAGGATTGAAATTATGATAAAAAAAAAAAAGAAGGACAATGATGTTGGAAAATGCGCCTCGCTCATCGTCAATAATTCATCTTCGTCATAAGCATGTGGGGGGGGGGGAAACATCTGTATAGATACACATCGTACATAAATATCTATATCAATATATATAATATATATATTCAAATGAAGGTTGTGCTCGTAGATACAAGAAACGTTTCGGTCGGGTAGACTATTGCAATGTATATCACAAAGAGTTACAAAGAAACTACAATTAGATAAAAACGAATAAAGTTAATAATAATTATTAAATTGTTGTTGTTGTTTTTTTTTTTAGTTTTTAGTTTTTTTTTATACGCATCGCCACTAGGCACCAATGGTAATAGGTACAACGTACACGCATTGTCATAACACGCTTCGACCGACGACACTGTTTTTTTTTTATTTTCAATTATTCGTATAATTAAAAAAAAAAAAAAATTTTTTTCATTATATTTCATATACGTTTATTAATCAGCGCCCATCGGTGCTTCGTAATTTGTCATTTTTATTTTCAAATGTATTTTCATTCGTGGCATATACACGTGGAAGTTATTGTCCGGTTATATAAATTTTTCTCATTGTCGTTTTTTATTTATTTTATTTTATTTTTTTACTCATTGCTTGTTTTTTTTTTTTTTTTAAATATTTTTTCTAAAAATCTTTTCCATTTGTCACTATTAACGTTTCAGGTGCATCCACTATCATGGTGAGATGTACGATATATAATTATAACATCATAAAATATATATATATATATATATTTGTATAAAATATATAATATTATTTATTTTTATCTAGCAACTCGACGATACGTGACGCATTTACGTTTTTTTTTTTTTTATCGATAGATCTCGTGTCGAATCGATAATCTTTTTTTTGTTTTCTTTTCTTTTGCTTTTCGTTATGTCTCACAGTCTCGAGGTACATAAATTGCTTTCGGTGCTGTCGTTAATCGAAGAGAATGAATCTCGTCGTTGCCCACCGTTCGTTTGTGCGTATTTTTTATTTTCTAGTTTTTTTTTTTAAATTTATTTTAAATGATTTATTTATCAATGTGACGTTTTACCGGTCGTCGCGGCGGTGATTAGTGAACATACGCGTGCAAAAAAAAAAAAAAGAAAATGAAATAAAAATACTATTATATTATAATAACGAATCGTAACTTCGTCGTAAACGAACTTTTTTTTTATTTTTGTTTCCCTTTCTCCCTCAGCGCGTTCGCGTTCTTTTCTTGTCTCACTCTTGTTCGCGAGATCAATTTCTTCGTCTTCTTAATGTTATTGTTATTCATTTTATTTTTATTTTTTTTATCAAATCTGAGAGGGAGATAGTGATATATTTATTCGTATATTTATTCATACAATTGCAAGACACGACGAGACTTGACGATTGTTTAACTCAATGTTTATAAAGTTGCGCCTGACTCGGAGGAATGATTCTATGTTTCTTTTTTTTTATTTTTTTATTATTATCATTATTATTTTTCGTTCTACGTTCATTTTGCCGAATTATCACAAGCCAAAAAAAAAAATTAAAAAAAAAAAAAGATCAACAAAAAAAGAATGAGAACGTCGCTCAATCGTTTCGACTATGGGCTAAATCGATATTTAACGTTAAATAAAATATATTTGCATCGTGAATGTATATATATATATATGTAGATATATATATATATAATATATAAGTTTTCTGTCTTCGTGTCTGTGTTGTGCTAATTCTCTTCAAACGTTTTTTTTATATATATATATATATATGGTTTTTTTTTTTCATCTTTTCTTTTTTCTTTTTCATCTTATTACTTCGTGTGTTTCGTTTGTTAAAGCAATTACGCTTCCTTACCGCGCTAACTATTACCCAATGTTACATTTCTTTTGAAATTAGAAATAATATAATAAACGTTAATCGACGATGACAATAATATAATAATAATAATAATAATAATAATAATAATAATAATAATAATAATAATAATAATAATAATAATAATAATAATAGCTACTAATAGAAGCAATATAATATTTATAATGATGTAAAAACTAAAACAGTAATGACAAAGGTAATCGTAATGGGTGGAAATAAAGAGAAAAAAAATGAAATGTGCATATCCAATTTTCCGCCATTAATGTTTGTGAAATATAATAAAAAAAAAATTATGTAAATAATTGTTATTTTTTTTGTTTTTTTTTTTTTTTTTCATCTTCCTTTTTTTTTCCTTTAACATTTCGGTGGTTGACGCGTTCACACCGTGCTTATCGTCGGACTATAATAGATAATTACGTGTAATAATAATAATAATAATAATAATAATAATAATGATAGTAATAATGATAATATATAATTGTGCCTTCGTCCGTCGTTAAATTTTTTCGTGGCTCTCGATCGAGAGAAAACAAATGGAAGTATAAAAAATTTGCAATTTCATTGACGATCATAAATTGGAAGCTCACAGTCGACAATTTGTCGATCAAAATTTTACCAACGAATTATTTTTCTTTTTTTGTTTTTCTTTTCTCATTTCGAGCAACTCAGCGAGGCGACGCACGCACTTTGACCTTTCGCCAATCGTATAACGTAACATTTTCATACTTTCTTTTTTTTTTTTTTTTTTCATATACATACTCACATTTATATTCATATGTATATATTCATATATACTTTGATATACATATATTTTATATTCTTTTTTTTTTAAGTTTTAAAAAAATGTTTCTTTTCTTTTTTAAAAATTATTTTAATTTTTTTATTTTTTAAATAACTCTCATTGCAAATATATACTGAATCGCTCGTTGAGGCGATCGACGAGGAAGACGATCGAGGAAGTGAATACTATATATCATCGGGCCCCTCCGACCTCATCGGACGTTATCACACGCACACACACACACACGATTATTGTATAAAAACGTTAAATTGTTTGAGGATTGTGCGCATGTTGGAAGACAAATTTCCGAGACCGACGAATGATAATTTTGGTCGAGGTTCGTGAAACTCATTGGCGAACGATCGGCAGGCCCGAAATTTTTTATATTTAATTTTTATTTTTATTTATTTACGATTTCCAAATCTTTACTCGTTTTTTTGTTTTTTTAATTTTATTTTCATTTTTCATTCATCAACGTTTTCCAAATGCTTACTCTTTTTTGTTTGCTGTTGTTGTTTTTTTTTTTTTTTTTCAGCAACCAAAACGAGATAATTAACTTTGAGTAAATTGTTTTTTTTACGTTTTTTTGTTCTTTCCCTTTTTTTTTCTATTTTTTTTCAAAATTTTTTCCACCAACTAAATAACAAAGGCATTCGCGAATCGACTAGCGACTCAGATTGTTCGATCGACCATCTACTCTCATCGTTATAAATTCGGCCGAACGCGAAATTTTTTTTGCAATTAAAATTTTTTCAACATTCCATAAAGTCCCCAGCACCAAAATACAATTTAACAATTCGCGATTATAACTTTCTCGTTTCTTATTAATTACGAAAGACAAATTAATCTTCTTATTTTTCGATCATGAAGGCCAACGAAACGAAAAGTTTGCAGGTCAATGGAAATTTACGAGATTATAGACGGATGAAATGATAAAAAATTTGAAAACGCACGAACGAAAACGAGAAATTATTATATTTCGTCATTATTCGGATCAGCTTATTCTCTGATTTTAACTCGAACGAAAACAACGGAAGAAGAAAAATTATTTGTGTTAAATAATAACGTTTATGCCTCAACCCGTGCGTGCGCCCTGTCAATCTGCTTGGACGTTCATTAATAATGATTTTTTTTTTTTTTTTTTCATTGTCCGTGTCTAAAAAAATTAATATTTAGTGCTCATCAAATCATCGACGATGATGATGATGATAATAATAATAATAATAATAATAATAATAATAGTAGTAGTAGCCCCTATGATAACAGTAACAATATATATAGAAGAAAAAAAAAAAAAAAAATAATAATAATAATAATAATAATAATAATAATAATAGATTAATAATTAATAATTGTTGTTGCTGCTTTAGCCGGCGCTGCGATGGGGCGACAGGCTCCTGTAGCCCACAATTCATAAAATAATAATAATAATAATAATAATAATAATAATAATAATAATAATTCATTTGTTTCTTCAGCGGTTTGTTTTCGTTTTTTTTTTCGCAAATTATCTATGATACATATCTACGCGTGAAAATTTTTTTTACTGTACAGACATAACGAATACTGCTGGGCAGTACGAAAATTATTCGTGTAAAACTTTCGTTATATATATATCTTTATCTTTATCAACGTATTTTTTTTTTCTTTATCTCCGTAATCGTTTCTTTCAACATTGTCCATGTCCAACCTATCTGGTTTGTTTTTTTTTTTTTTGTTGTCTTCTTCTTTTCTTGTTTTCTATTTTCTTTCATTCTTTCTCTCGTAAAAGGGCCAACGAACTGTGGATCTATAATCCACGTGGGGAACATCGGATCCCAATAAACTCTGTGTATTTGTGATATAATCCGATAACGTGACGCAATAGGTCGCAACGACGACGAAGGTTTTTTTTTACCGCACCATTTGGAATACGCGAATATCGTACCGCCGAAAAAAAAAAAATTAAATATATGTGTATACCAGGGGGTGGTCCTTAATGGGGGTGTTGACGAATTTCGACAAGTGCACCCTCCAGATAGTTTCGAAATGAATGAATGAAAATATGTGCGAAACCCCGGCACTGTGGTCCAATGAGAATACGTGGCTGTGAGCTCGTTTTGTTTCCCATTTGAATAACATGGGATTTTGCGGACTAATTCGGTTATTATTTTTTCGAGTTGTCCCTGAGCACGCGAAAAAATTCTTCATTCACACGAATCTATTGTCAATGGGTATAACTACTCGTACGATTTTTTTACAAGACACAAACACAAATGAAATTTCAATTTGTGGTTGAAATCGTTTATCACGTTGTTATCATCGTTAATCGGTTCGCCGTTATCGATGATAGACAGGTGGAGGTCTTGTGAACAAAATCGTACGAGTAGTTATATCCATTGACGATAGATTTGTGTGAATAAAGAATTTTTTTCGCGTGCTCAGGGACAACTCGAAAAAATAATAACCGAATTAGTGTGAAAATCCCATGTTATTCAAATGGGAAACAAAACGATCTTACAGCCACGTCTTCTCATTGAACCACAGTGCTGAGTTTTCGCACATATCTTCATTCACTCACCTCGAACCCATCTGGGGGGTGCACACTCGTCAAAATTCGTCAACACCCCCATCAATGCCCACCCCAGTGCACATAAAATAATCGCTAAGATTGTCAGGGTCGCGATTATTCCGTCCCACCGATGTCACAACTATCTATTGCTCAAGAATTTCGCGATCGTTGCAATGCTATTACACATCTTACCTCCCCTCCCCCTCCAAAAGCACACATACGTTCGGCTCGTCGCGGTTAAGCCGACAGCCTCGTCCGAACTTGCTGAAACGTTTTTTTTTCTTCATTTTTTTCATTTTTTCCTTTTTCTTTTTTTCCCCCCAAGTGATTATTCAATATCTTCTAATACCGTGTTTATATCTTTCCCGTTGTTATAAAAAAAAAAAACTACAATTTTTTCCGTATTTTATCATTTTTTTCGAATTTTTAAGATTATTATTTTTATATATTTTTTTTTCACGATTTTCGTTTTCGATTTTTTTGTCTTTCATCTCCTTTTTTTTTTTTCTTTTTTCGACGATCGACGGTAAAAATCGTGGATCATCAACTAATCACGCTGGATCGCTAAGGCGGTAAAAAAAATCCAAAAGGCATAACGCAATCCTTGGGCATGAAACAATCGTGAACGGTTTTCATGTGATTCTTCATTTTGTCGGGACGTGAAAATTCTTTGGCGCAAACCGGACACGGAAAAACCTTTCTCTGATGTCCCTCGTGATACAAAAATGCGTGTCGTTGAAAACTGTATTTGTTTTTGAAGGTTTTTTGTATATCGAGTTTGGCGCATTCGGTGCATTGATAAACGCCTTCGGATATCGAAGCGTAACGAAACAGATTGAGACCCCTGACGGACATTTCGGTCAACTGTTCGGCCGGATCTTGCGATTGGGATGTGGCGCGACGTCTCATGCGTCTTTTCGGTACTTGACGACCGGACGGGGCGGACATTGCGCCGTCACCGGAATTTGGGGTTGGCGGTGTGCCTCCCGTGGCCGGTGTGTTGTTCGTTTGCGAATTTCCGCGTCCGGTCGCGGGCGACGCTGATGTACCGCGAGTCGATGGGGTCGTCGTTGTCGTTGTTGTCGTTGTGCCGCCGCTCGACGACGACGACGACGACGATGACGAGGTTGTCGTCGTTGTCGTTGTCGTCGACGATGACGACGACGATGACGTTGATTTGGACGGTGATTCCGGATGAGATTGCGGTGTAGTCAGATTGGTCGTTGGATTTGCGCTCGACGATGTTCCACGTGGCTTTGACGTTGGTTCCGTGATTTCCGGCTTGTTAATCGATTCTGTGGAAAAAATTGAAATGTCAATGATAATTAATAAATATATTTTTTTATCGATTGAGCTAAAATTTTCTATTTGAAAAAATGAATAAATATTTGTGAATGAAAATTGTAATTTTTTCGACAAATTTCGCTTGTACGTAACTTGAAAAATTGATTGTGACAAAAATTATATATATAATTTAATGATAATGTAATTTACACATGTGGATGTTTGATTCAACAACGAATAATGCGAATAAACGTGCCATGGCATTCGTAAATATAAAAAATGCGGGAATGAGGGATTATTTTTGTTTCATCGAATGAAAAAAGAAAAAATGTATTTTCGAATGGTTTTTGAAAATAAAAAAAAAATAAAAATAAATGAATAATTGCGATTCGATTTTCGTGAAATAATTTGTGTGATTGACGATTGTTAATTGTCATTCGACAATGAATTTTTGTGTTTCGACAGGTTCCGTGGAAACAATTCAGTCGGAAAAGAATATGAAATATATATATATTTTTTTTTCATTCAATGACTGCCCCATTCGTGATTTGGGAATTATTATTATTTTTTTTTTTTGTTCTGGGACGTTTGCTAATGGGATAAGCGAAAATGATGATTGTGGAATGGTTCATGGGATACTGTGGAACGGCAATTAAAAGCTAAGATAATAATACAACAAAACATAATAAAACTATATATATATGTATATATATCATTCTTTAATAATTGCGCGACAACATGTTTTTTTTTTTTGTTTTGCTTTCTTTTTTCGCATGTGTGTGTAAAAAAAATGGACTGGTGTGTGCCAAGCTCTGTCTTCTGTCTCTTTGTGTCGGTATTCGTGTTGTCCGTGTTTTCGATAATGTTTGTTTGTTTGTTTTTTTTTTCATTATTTATGTACGTGCGCGATTAATCGATAAAGATCGTAATACGATAAATCTATCTACAAACAAAAATAATAGTTAGAAAAATAATAATAATAATAATAATAATAATAATAATAATAATAATAATAATAATAATAATAATAATAATAATAAAATATACATAAATATATAGCGTACATCGAGGAATTTCACGAGAGACGTTTGATATTTCTTCATCTGTTTTTTTTTCTTCTTATTTCTTTTCTTATCTCAAACAACAATTGATTAGTCAGGCTCGTGAAATTCTATCGTTTTAGCAAACTTAAATCGACGATTTAAAACGTAGAACGAAATTTAAGAATTCGGGAAAACTTTGTGGGCTCTTCGATGATATTTGAAGATTAACAAAAGATTAAAAAAAAAAAAAATCGACGAAACTCGAGGATCGACCGATTGAAGATTTGACTCTTTGCATTTGTACTGACTGATTTTTATAGCTCTGTTAACCGTGAATCAATCGTTTCATCATCGTTTTAAAAACTTACAACAACAATAATAATAATAATAATAATAATAATAATAATAATAATAATAATAATAATAATAATAATGATAAACACACACGCACGCACACAGACACAAATATGATAGAAAGAAATATTTCGTAGCCATAAAGTTTGTCGATGAAAAATCGAAAACTCACGAAAAAAAAAAAAAATTGATTCACGATCGAGCTTAGTTTTTTTTTTTTTTTTATCCTTCAAATTATTTTATTCATCAGTCATTTCCTTGAGTCTCCGTTTGACTCAGCGAAAGTGGTTCAACTCGCTTGGGTCAAAAGACACGAAAAAAAAAAAAAAAAAAAAAAAAAAAAAAAAAAAAAAAAAAATCAATCAACAACGCGTGTACTTTCAACATGCAAAACAATATTTCTATGCAAACAATAATAATAATAGTAATAATAATAATAATGATAATTAAAAATCCACCCGCGATTCGGCAATTATTTTCCGGGACAAAACAATTCGATGGAAATGATTTCTTTCGTTTCTTTTCTCGTTTTTTTTTTTGGAAAAGTTAAATGGAAAACTGAGGATTTCAATGCCGAGCCGATTGGGGAGGATTTTTTTTTTTTTTTTTTTTTGTCTACAACTAGACGCGACATTGTCGACGTAAACGTTGAAGATTGAATCGCAAGGATGCGAATAATCGTAAACGTTATTCGTGAACATGGTCGCGGGGCTTATATATCGATTAACACGAATCTAAATAAACATAATTTTTGGCTAAGAGCAACTTGGTGCGCTTCGTAGCGAGAGGGGGTGGTTCGAGGGTGTGGGTGAACCGACTTCGGACTCCACTTCGGGCCCAGGAATGGACGTTCGACGTACTATGTGTTTGAAATAATTTTTTTTTTTAACAAATAATTTTGATCGATCTCGTGTGACAATTAATTGTTTTTTTTTTATTGAAAATCGTCGAAAATTGTGAAATCTTTGGTTCTCAAAGAATCGACAGGATTCTCACTGTCTCAGATCCCGAGTGGTAAATAAACAAAAAAAAGCAATCTCAGAACGTAGCAATATCAAAAAATAATACAAACCCTCAAAAGAATGTAAAAACAAATATTGTAAAATTTTTCGTAACAATTATGAATAATTAACAGGAATGATAATCACATTTCCTGGTGCATTATAATACAATATTCAATAACTGATATAATTATTTTTGCAGAATCATGTTTTTTTTTTTTCGGAAAATTATTTCAAATTCGATTTTCACCGTTCAAACGCCACATGCCACCTCGCGGACGCGAAGAAAAGTCCGTAAAGCCGATTCGGGTAAATCAGTCGGAGCGTGAAAAAGTTGTGAGATTAATATCATTACTTTTTTCTTTCGAACGAAAAAAAAATTGAAAGAAAAAAAATCACTAAATCGTACATAAAAGTGGCTGGCTGTTCGATATCTCGAATGAATGAAAAAAAAAAAAGAAATAATGAAACGAACATTGTTTCACCATCGGATTACCGAAAAAAAAAAAAAAAACCTACGTTATTTCGTTCGTTATAACGAGCAGCCACAATTGCAAATTAAACGAAACAAACACGAAGAAGAAAAGAAAAGAAAAAATATATATATACATATACAAATCGTCTACAACGAACAAATCTGATGGGTTAGTTGTGGGTGGTAGTTACCTTTGCCCTCAGAATTTTTTTCAATGCGATTAGTCGTGTCGGTTATCTTCTCGCTTAAACTCGTGTGTGCGTTAGTCACGATCTCTCATTTGATGTTTGGTTTGTTTTTGTTTTTTTTTTTTTCTTTTTTCAAAACGAGATTCGTCGACTAATCGTTCAATTCGTTCGTTACTAAAAACGCACAAAATTGGTTATGTGTGAATAATCCGATTATTACAGTACGTCAAGTACAATCGCCAGTTGTAATAAACTTCACACACAGAGACACAAAAAAAAAAAAAGAAACACGCATAAACGCACGCACGCATTATCGACGAGCGTGTATATAAATATATATATATATATATATTTTCAAAAATCTTTATATATATATTTATGTATACACGAAAACAAACGTAGATTTGAACGCATATTACGTTTCGATTTTTTTTACGTAATGATTCGACGTACCAACGGATAGAAAAAAAACACACATTTTTCATTTACAATCTATTGAACACCGTTCTTTGTTTTTTTTTATTTTTTATTTTTTTTTATTATCGATAGTCATAATCAAACAATCAGTGCATATAAAATATACTAATTCTACCCAGCGTCAGAAAAGACATCTTTTCTTTCTAAAAAAGTTTCCCTATAAAATTTCATTATATTTCTCTTTCTCTCTCTCTCTCTGTCTCTCTTTTATTATTTTTCATTTTCACATTATTGTGTTTTAAATTTTTATTATTATTATTTTCTTTTTTTTTTCTTTTTTTTGTTGTTTTCATCATCATTTTTGTTTCAACTCCCATTATTAACTTCGTCTCAAGGTCTCACTTATTTGGCACTATCAGCGCGGGGGCCCGCTACGGAAGCCCGGAAAAAACAAACCGAACTTCCCCGGGCACTTTGCGCTTTTATTTGTTAATTTATTCATAATTTTTTTTTTATATTTGTTAAATTTTTGTTTTCTTTCTTTTTTTCAACTCTCATTCTCGATAACAATTTTTTTTTTTTTGTTTTTTTTGTTTTTTCACGTTTAACTTTACTTTTGTTTCATTGAAAAAGGCACCGAACCGGGGATTTCACGACTAAGTCGTTGAAATCCCACTTTAATATGTTAAATTTTTCTTATCATTTGTTTTCTTTTTTTTTGTTTTTTATCTCAACAATTACGTAATTCGTATTTTTTTTTGTTTTGTTTGTTTGTTTTTTCTCTTTCCTTCCTTCTTCGATATTTTTCCACATATTATCCCCTTCCCCCCTTCCAGCGAATTCACATTATAATTTTTCATTCTTCTTCTTCTTTTTTTTTTTCATGTTGTTTCTTTCTTTTTTTTTTTTACAACGCCGTATAAGAATTAAAACGCAATAACCCCATCAAAAAATTCGTTTTTCTGACGCATCTTCAAACTGCAACGACGTTAATAGGTATTATTTACCAACTAGCACTAAAATATATTCGATATAACTTTTGTTTATATATATATATAATATAATATAATAATAATAATAATAATAATAATCATAATTAATAATTGTAATAATCGCAATAATATATATATATATATATATATATATATATATATATATATATGTTATGTACTTTTATTATTTTTTTTTTGTTTAGTGTCGTCCACGATTTTTTTTTTAACACAAGTGTATGAATTCGTGTTACGCGTGTAAAGTTTATGTGATTTGTGTGTGGGTGTTGTTTTTTTTTTTTTTTTTTTTGGATGCGATAATAAACTATGCTTCTTCTTTAATATATATATATATGTGTGTGTTTATGTATAATATATATACATATACATATATAGAGATATACATATATATATATATATATATATATTAAATTCTATCTGATAGTACAGTCTGCTTTTTAAGCCTCGTAATTTACCTCTCTCTCTCTCTCTCTCTCTCGGGGTGGGGGGAGGGGGGGGGGCTTGCTGTGTGACAGTGCTTTGCAATAGTCGTCGTGTGCCAATATGACCCTTCGAATATCGTTTATTGACTGTGTGTCCCTTTTACAAAGAGATCACTTTGTTTTTTTTTTTTAAATGGCGAAAGAATCTCTCGATTGGCACGACACAATTTGCAAATGTCACGGATAAATATATATATATATGTATATATATTTATAATTTTTTTTATTATATATATATATATATATTCTATAGATTTAATTGTTTAATCATTTATTTTTTGTTTCTTTTTTTTTTTCTCATCAATCAACCCCCGCAGTCGAAACCTGTCTGTTTGCCTGCCCGTCTGTCCGTCCGTCCGGTCTAATTCCTCGACTCTTGCGTTATACGTGTAGACCTCATTGATTTTGCAATTATTATTGCAAAACTGTGAAAATGAATAACCGTTTCGTTTTTGTTTTTGTTTTTTTTTTTTTCGACGTAGTTAGTTAATTACGGTGGTCCAACTGATCTCTCGAACAACGCTTTTATCGATCACTTCTCGTTCTGATCCGACCTCGTGATCGGGATTGTTTTTTTTTTTTTTTTTTTTCAATTTTTAAATTTTTCTCATGAATTTTTTTTTCCGTCACCAAGATTCTCGAAACCTGATTTTTCTTAAATCGCGTATCGCGTATCCGTCACGGAAAAAATGTCCACGTGGAAACCCACGACGATGAAAAATCGTGTTCCCAAAAAAAAAAAAAAATCCCAAACACGCCTTTGAAAAATCTGTTTTTTTTTCTCTCTTCAGACCACGTGTTTCTTCTAAAATTGAGTTAGTCTTAGCCTCTCAGTGATTATCAAATGTTGTGTATGTTTGCCTCTTTTTTTTTTTTTTATCTCATTGTACAGACTTTATTTTAATTCACATAATCCTCGACTCATTTTTCCTTCCATCATATTTCTTCTAACCGTATTTTTTCATCAATGCAATTATTTCTCGATTTTTTTTTATTTCTTTGAAATACGTTTTTTTTTTTTTAATTATTTCGTTGACTAAAAAAATTGAAAAAAATTGGAAAAAAAAAACAAACGATAAGCTGTCTAGCCGCTGCCACTTTTGCATCAACGTTCATTGACAAAACGTTAAATGTTGTATAAGGATTATTTATGTGTAGAATTATCATTATTAACGTATTTTTGTAGTTGCCCTTGATTTAATTATTGTTTGTTTTTTGTTTTTGTTTTTTTAGCAAATAATTGTTAACATCCCGGACGATGATCGAGTTTCGATAAGCATCACACGGTCACGGCGATAAAAGACAATAAAAAAATCAAAACACGAATTAATAAAATAAAATATGAAAATAATAATGATAACAATAATAATAATAATAATAATAGTAATTAATAAAGAAGAAAAATGATGATATTGATAATAATAAATTTCCCTTTTTACGTTAATCGATAAAACAGATAAATCGAACAACGTTTGACGTGTAAACTAATCGCGAACCTGTAGCCTCCTTAAGACTCATTTTTTTTATTCATCCTCTTTTTATTTCATTTCTTTTTGTTTCGTGTAAAATTTTCCCCCGTTTTATCATTAATATTTTATGTATATATATATATTTTTCCTTTTTTTTTTGTTTGTTTCTTCTTTTTTTTCACTCCATCGTTTCGATTAACGTTATAATTATTAGTAATTATTATTTGTTTTTTTTTGTTTTTTGTTTGTTTTTTTTTTTTCACGTTACTTCATTATTAACACCAGCTTAAACTATAATCTGGTCGAGCGCGTGAACACAGTTTGTATCTCATCCAAGAAGCCTCGTACGGTCGGTGGTTATTCATTTTTTTAATTTTTTATATTTTTTTAAATATTTTTGTTTGTTTGTTTGTTTGTTTCTTTCATGATTTGTTTAATATTTTTCTTTTTGGTCCTTGCTCCCCGAACGTTTTCTTTCACGTTCGTTAAACTAACGTTTCTACTTATTCAAACGATTATAAACATTATATAATTGACCCGACACGCGTTTAAAATCGCGTTTTATTTATTTTTATTTATTTATTTATTTATTTATTTATTTTTTTGCTCTACGTAAACCGTGTTTTGAGAGATTACACGTTTGGTTATCTCGAAATGTTTGATATCGACGTCAATAGCCTCGTTTCCACTGTCGCTTACGGTGCGATAACGTTTATTAAAAAAAAAAAAAGGGAAAGAAAATTTTAAAAAAATAATAATAATAACCGAGCCCACGAATTATACGCGATTTGTTAATTCTCATATCGTAATTCACGAAAAAGGATCCATATTATTACGATTTTCTATCGTCGATCGTGATTAAAAAAATAAAAAAATAAAAACAACACGAAATTTTCACGTTAATTTGTCGATGAAAAAAAAATAAAATAAACTGGCACCGTTACGAAGTGAATCATCAAGTGCAAACGTATTTTTTTCCAATATTATCTCGCAGATGTATTCAATCCACAATCGGGGGCTCATCGATATATTAATTTGATAATATAGTCACGCCAAGGCCGCAACCGTCGTACTCGATTTTCTTTTTTTTTTTTTTTCATTTTTTGTTTTCAGTTTTTTAAATATATATATTTTTTAACAATATACTTCGATAATAATAGTTAATATTAATTTAATAATAATCGATATAATAATCAATATAGCCTCTAGTCGTCTAACGTCTATGCCCAACTAGTGAAAAAAAAATTGCATTTCTTTTTCTTTTTTCTTTTCTTTGTTTTCCTTTTTTTTTTTTTTTTTTTCATATGGATTATTCGACGCCTCGGCTTGTCTCAACTGATAAACGTTCGTCGTTTCTATAAAGACACGAAAAAGAGACGAAATTTTTTTCAAAGTTGTTTTATGGTGTTTTTTTTTGTTTATTCTCTGTTTTTTTTTTTTTTTACGACGAACGAGCACCGAGAGCGACGAGACAGATTGTTAGGTGCAAAATATGGTAAAACTACGATCTTATGGTGCTCGTGACTTTTTTTTTTTTTGTTTTTTTTAAGCCTTATATTTTTCACCATCGCCGGTAAAACAGTCGGCAAACCTCGGCGCAATCGGTAAACCCATAGACCCGCTCAAAATGTTTTTTTTTTTTTTTTTTTTTTTCATTTTTAATTTTTAATTTATATACAAATATCTTTATATATAAATGTCTGTGTGTATATATATATATATATTTATTTATTTATGATCCGATGATCATAGCATCTCGTACCGCCATTTTCGTATAAACTACGAATAACAATTAATTAAAAAAAAACAAACGTAATAATCATTGATGATTGAAAAAAAAAACACCCGAAAAAAAAAATCGCAATCTAAATTAACGAGTTTGTCGGAACTCGAATGGGGGGCAAGGGGGGGGGGGAGGGTTGAAGCTTCCGATGCTCGATTAAAACGTTCAAACGTTGTCAAAAATTGGTCTCACCGATTCGAACAAACTCTATTTAACAAAAAAAAAAAAAAAAAAAAAAAAAAAACAACAAAATTATATCAATAACATAAATCAACAATGACCTAATAATAATAATAATAATAGTAATTAAAAATAATAAAAATGAACAGTACGTTAATGAAGAAACAAAAATAATGAGGAATAAAAAAAAAACACATTGCACGTTATAAGGCAGTCCGCTTGAAAAATTCTTAAACCGACGATTGATTATTTTTTAAAATTGTTTTTTTTTTTTTTTTTTTTTTTTTTTTCATTTATCATCTACTTTGGCAACTCATGATCTGTTATAACTCGTGTTGGGGGGAGGGTAAAATCCAGCTTCGCGAAAAACCACATTGGGTTTTTTTTTTTTTTTTGCAATGCGAGTCAAGCGTTTTTATTTTTATGTTTTTTTCTTCCCCAAATTCTCTCTCTTTCTCTCTCTCTCTGTCTCTTTGTCTCATCTCCCAGAGCTACGTTTACAACGGCTGTGGGTGATACAACATGGCAACTATAGCGAACGAGATCGTGTGCTTGTTTTTTATTTTTTTTTTTGGGATCCATTAAAAAGCAACGAAGATAGAAAAAAAATTATTAAAAATTAAAAAAAAAAAAATCAACAGAGCGATATAAAAATCAACTCGCGTTCGATCGAGTCGCTGTGTATTTGTGTGTATGGGTGTGTGTGTGTGTGTGTGTGTGTTGACTTTCAACGCGATGAGATGAGAGAATGGTTTGGTTCTTTGGGTAAACCGATCGGGCTTAGTCTCCTCTCGACTCGGCTTTTAAGTTACTACTAAAGTGCCTTCAGTCTATCCAATGTCAGTACTATCTTGTATTTGGTGTCGTTTATATATAAAAAAAAAAAAAAAAAAAAAAAAACCGTCCCACTGCAGTCTTTCGAACAATTGCATATCCCATTATTTTTTATTTTTTTTTTTTCATCATTATTACTCCGTTCACAAATGAGAAACAAACGAAAAAGTAAATCTTTATGGTTCGTGATTCATTCATTTTATATATATATATATTCTTCTTTTTTTTCATTAGCTCGAATTTTTTTAAAGATATATTCTTCTTTTTTTTTTTTTTTTTTAATAGCTCGAATTTTTTTCTCGTATTCTCGTGAATTTGTAAAAATGATGAAAACGTGATAAAAAAATTTGCGGACCTACGCCTCTCTCTCTCTCTCTCTCTCGCTCTCTTTCTCTACCGGTCATATAATTTCTACAGAGTAACAATTATTAATTACGCCTGTGATTAATCAGGCTCTCGAGATTAAAAAAAAAAAAAAACGGCTCAACAACATGGCGAACGGTTGTCGTTACACACATATATATATTTATATATATATATATATATATGTATATATATATATATATTGCATTTTACTCAGTCTACGTGGTTTTTCTTACTATATTGTATTTCTCTCTATTCCACCTCTCGGTATGTATTTTTTTTATTTTTTATTACTGTATTGTATTTATTTTTTAGCTTTGTTTCGAGTGTAACGATCGCGAGTGAGCTTTTTTTTCTTCTCTTCTTTATTTTTTTTTTTTTTTTAATTTATTTTCAACACGATTTTACTTAAGCGATAAGTCTTATGCAACCTTTGATTTTCCATTTTAGAAATGTTGTTTTCTTGTTGTTGTTCATTTGTTTTTTTTTTTTTTGTTTTCGTCTTATTTTCATTCGCCTCATTAGCTTTTATTTATTTCTGTTGATACTTCCGACCCCCCCCCCCGCCCCCCCTTCGACCTTCATCTCAGTTACTTTTACAACCGGATCTTTCATCGATGCCGATAAAACTACGTTAGATGGCGCGAATAAAATTCGGTTGGTTCGCATCAATGTGTGAACAATAAATTCTTTGTATTTATCTAACAACATTTTTTTTTTGTTTTTTTTTTTCATATTTATCGTCAATAATTATTCGACCCATCGTTATTCTCGTTTTTTGTTTGTAGGTCCGCGAATTACCCCGGAAACCCTCGAGTCAGTCCGGTACATCTGACGGTGTAAAGCTCGTTCGTTTTTTTTTTATTGTATTGTTTTACGTTTTTTTGTTTTTTTTTGTTTTTGTTTTTCCGTAACTTTAATGCCCGTTGGGTTTGAATATTCTCATTCGACACACGTATCTATATCATACACGAGTGTGTATCTGTGAATTTGTGTCGACCAAGAGTCTTCGATGTCCATTAAAAAAAAATTTAAAAAAAAAAGTTTTTTTTTTTTTAAACACAAATCACAAAACTCGTGTATACGTATAAATATTAACGTATTGCATTTGTAGATTTCCCACACACACACACACACACACACACACGTTGTGTGGACATGCGACAACTTCGGACGACGATCGACAATAAATGTCTTTATAAATTTCCATAAATTTGTTCAAAACGTTATTGCTCACGAAAAAAAAAAAAAAAACATTTGGCTGACGCAAAATTTTGTCAATTCATCGACCGAGTTATCACACCCTTTGTTTCGTCTTTTATTATTTATTTTTTTTCCTTTTTTTTTTGTTTCTTTCCGTTTTTTTCTCGGTTATACTTTTTCGTTTGAAAAAAGTTCGTCAGGCACTTGCTCGGCGAACATATATAACGTGTATACATATACATATATATATATATATATATATATATATATATATATATCACGTATCTACGGTGATAAATTTCATTCAGTTTTTTTTCTTTCTCTTTTTTCGTTCAATTAAAAATTTTCTCTTTTTCTCTCGACTTTAATTTAATAAACCATCGACCCCCCGAACTTACGTTCTAACTAACAACGTAAAAACCAACGTTATTCACCGTTCTGCCAGTTCTTTAACTTTTCCTCCCATAACCGGAAAAAAAAACAGGAAAAAAAAACAAAAAAAAAAAAACAATCGTTTGTCATTATTCGAAACTTCATCGTTCCCTTCGTACTTCTATTCTATCTGTCGCCTACCTAACTACCTAACTAGATGACAAAAAAAAAAAAATAATAACGAAATAAATCCCGTAATAATTTTTATCCCTCCGCATAATTCGGATGAATGTTGTTTGGCATCGAGGTTCGCGTTAAACAACGAAACATAGACTGACCGTGTGTAATATGTCGTGTACGTGTGTGTGTGTGTGTGTGTCTGTTTTTTTTTTTACGATTCCCCCCGATATTATCCGAGGGCCCTTCGTTTGAGCTTGCATTTGTCATTCGCGCATGCGCACTATATCCGCGTCTCGAAATTGGTTTGGCAAAAAGAAATTTTCATGTGTTGGGTTAGAAATTCGGAACGAGCAATGTTTCGAACGACATTGTTCACGAACGGGGTCGCGGCGTAGAATGACATTGCAGCGAATCGTCGAAATTCAGAACGACGTTTCTCAACGTTTCCCGACTTTCGGACTCTCCCAAGCGTTGATTATCAAAGTTAGGTGTATGACGTCGGGGAGTTTTTTTATAGAAAATTCAATTCTCCGCAACATTGTTTATGTGAACTTTTGTTCTATATAGCGTTGTTTATCCAGCATTTCGACATAAAGGTAAAAACGCATTGATTTTCATGTTTTTACCTTCCCGTTCAAACGCTGGATAAACAACGCCATATAGACCAAAAGTCCACATAAACAATGTTGCGGAGAATTGAATTTCCCACAAAAAAGTCCCCGACGTCATACATCTGACTTTGATAATAAACGCGTGGGGGAAGCTCGAAAGTCGGGGTAAAAGTTGAAAACTCGTACGTTCGTTGCAATGTCATTCCGAAATTTGACGATTCGCTGCAATGTCATTCGGAATTTTTCACGATTCCCCGCAATGTCATTCCACACCGTGACCCCGTTCGTCAACATTGTCGTTCGAAACTTCGCTCGTTCCGAATTTCGAGCAACTTTCGAAATTTTCTGGTTTATTTATTTTTTTTGTTTTCGTTGCTCATGCATCAGCCGAAGTTGCATAAACATCAGCATCGGCACGATGGTCAACGGGGACGACGACCGAAGCGGTCTACCGTTGCTGACCCATGCTCGAGCTGCCCAAACTCATGTGGGGCTTCAAACTGTGTATTATCTTAACGTGAGCCACCATGTTGTCCTTGCGCGTGAATTCTTTGCGACAAACCGGACACGGATAATACTTGACGTTTGGTTTGTGCGAAGTAACGTAATGACGACAAAAATTGCTTATGTGTGTGTAAGTGCGATGACAAACTGTGCAACGATAAACGTCGCCCTCTTTGACGCAAAAATCTCTAACCGAACCCTCGGCGCGTTCGTTCTCGACCTTGAAACTACCGTCGAAATCGCTCTGACTTATTTCAGACTCGCCCACGACGAGATTGTATATGGCACTTGTCAGATGTTCCTTCGACGATTTTTGTTCGTTATCGGAATCGGAATTTTGTTGATCGTCGGTTGGCGAAGTGGCCGTCGCGGTTATCGACGATCCATGACGATCCGGTTGGGATCCACCGATCGTCGCGCCACCAACGACGTTGCCAACGACCAACCCACCCGTTGATTTTCCATGTTGCAACGTTGTGGCGGTGTATTCCTTGCGAAAACAACGCTCGAAGTTGATGCGTATGTGAGCCGGTGATTGGGCGCTACTGCCGCTCGACGATTCCTCAGCGTCTGAAAAAATTCGTGAAACACACGTACATAACATCTTATCGACGTTCTTGTCACAGTCGTTCTCGAGCGTTGTTTGAACCTCACGAGCCGCGCACACTGCCGCTTTTTTCGGAAGGGGGCGACACCTTCGTCGTGTCAAACAGAACTGTCGACTTGTTTTCTTTCTTTTTCAAATATTTTTTTTTGAAAAATACATTTAAAAAAATCAATTTTTTTTTTTAATCAATTTCAAAAAATCCATTTTTTTTTTAAAATAAATTTCTTTGAAAAATCAATTTCTTTGAAACATCAATTTCTTTGAAAAATCAATTTCTTTGAAAAATAAATTTCTTTGAAAAATAAATTTCTTTGAAAAATCAATTTCTTTGGAAAATCAATTTCTTTGAAAAATCAATTTCTTTGAAAAAACAATTTTTTTGAAAAATCAATTTTTTTTTAAATCAATTTCTTTGAAAAATCAATTTCTTCGAAACATCAATTTCTTTGAAAAATCAATTTCTTTGAAAAATCAATTACTTTGAAAAATCAATTTCTTTGAAAAATCAATTTCTTTGAAAAATCAATTACTTTGAAAAATCAATTTCTTTGAAAAATCAATTTCTTTGAAAAATCAATTTCTTTGAAAAATCAATTTCTTTGAAAAATCAGTTTCTTTGAAAAATCAATTTCTTTGAAAAATCAATTTCTTTGAAAAATAAATTTCTTTGAAAAATCAATTTCTTCAAAAAATAAATTTCTTTGAAAAATCAATTTCTTCAAAAAATCAATTTCTTTGAAAAATCAATTTCTTTGAAAAATCAATTTCTTTGAAAAATCAATTTTTTTATTGAAAAATCATCCAATTTTTCAGGTGACTCAGGCCCCCTTAATAAAACAGATGAGAATAGTTCAACCAACTTTCATTGCAATAAATCCAAAAATGTTTTTTACACATGCGACTCACGCCTTAAAGATTTTTCAAATTGTTCGTTCGGTTTTCAAATAGTGCCAGTGTACAGACGCGTGAGGATCAAACGCTCGCAATTATACAGCATAAACAGGAGACAATGAGACATTGAGAAGCTTTCATTCCATCGTTTCATCAATTTGCGTTGATTCAATGTTTTTCGATGTCTCATTGGTCTCGTATTTACCCTTGATTGAATTTACACGGTTGTACGGGATGCTTGAACAATTACATTGCGAACTGTAAATTTGGTTCGAACCATTTTTTCAAAGATTCGCTTATGAAATTAATATTACAACGTCGCGACAGATCTGACGCGACTAAAATCATAATTATCATTTTATTCATTCGTTTATATTTTTATTCATTACTTCGTACTCATGTTCAGCTTGGAAACATCCCGCACTTGTCCGTACGGCGTGCTAACACCGTGCAACTTATGAATAAATTAAAAAAAAAAAAAAAACATTGTTTTAATATCATATGTATATCTATATTGTGGGGGGAAGCAAGAGGAAGGGTAGAGCCAGCTTATCACAGAATAACCGTGAATCGATATTTTTCTCGACCGTACTAAACTTATCACGTTACTTAAATTTGTCTTCTTCTTTTTTTTTTCAATATTTTCTTTTTAAATGTTCTTGTTTCTTTTTTCATCTGTCAACATATCTTTCCCTCCCTCTCTCTCTCTCTCTTTCTCTCTCCCTATCCCTCTCTCTCTCTCTACTACATTATTTGCAACTAAAAAAAAATTCCTCATATCTTTAATTTCTTCTATTTACATTTTTTGATTTTCAATTTGATTTTTTTTTTTTGCTTTCTGGAGTTAAAAATCGGAGGCGTGTGCGGTATGTGTACCACATTGCGTGAGAGTGTGTATATTTGGTGTGTATATTTATCGAGTGTGATCGCGTGGATTTTATATATATATAATTATATATAATTATATATATATATAAACAAATATAGTGCGTTTTGTGTAAATGTGTCAACGTTTATACACAATAATTTATGCCTGCTAGACGTTTGTGTCTCCCGGTTCACCACCCACCCCCCCACTTTCGTCCCTTCGATAAATATATATGTATATATATTTATTTATTTTTTTTTATCACTTTCTTTCCAACTTGCTCTCTCTCTCTCTCTCTCTCTCTCTCTTTTTTATTCTTTTTCCAAAGATTTATACCGATCACATTCGCACTCTTTCGCTCAACCTTTATAAATCCAACGTTTTTTTTTATTGAAACTCACTTTCGCACAGCCCTGATAGGATTCACATGGATTCACACGAGCCCCGAACATTCAAACGACCCACCACTCATGCACTGTTGTGTTTGTGTGTCTCGACAATATATATATATATATCTATTAATATACACATAAAATGTATACATATATTATTATCATTAATATTAATATTGTTTTTTTTATATATATATATATGTATATATTTATAATGTGTGTATATTATTATAGATTTTTTTTATTTTTTTTATTTTTTTTTTTTTTTTCAACTCCGTGTATACACACACCTCACCCGCCCCCGAGCTCTCGGTCAATCAAGAACGTCACGATTGTGTTACGTAATTAATTAACGTTTGGATTATATCCACCAATCGATAATGTCAATTGGAAAAAAAAAAAATAAAAATAATAATAACGTACATCAACCGTCGATCCTTTCTTCTCCTCTCCGATTATCGTTATTTATCGGTTATCAATTGTTCTGTCCCTCAGTCGACTTCTACATATATATATACATATGTATATTTAATATTTATTCGATAATTTTAACGAAAGATATATTGTGAAGAATATTGGCTTGAAAAGCCTTGTTTTTCATTCTTTCCATGTGCATACAAATATATAAATATATATCCATGCAGATATATATGTATATAAATATATATATTTTTTTATTGTTTTTGTTTTTTTTGTTTTTAAATTAATTTATGTTTGTTTCTGTTTTGTAACGGGCTGGCCTCTCCCCCTAAGTCCTTCGCTTCCCCGCGCAATTTGGTTTAAACGTCAGAGATCAAAGGTGATTTCATATCTCAACTCACCTGGGCAATAGACAAAAATAATCACGTGTCACTTATCGAACGAATCTTCGATCTTCGATCACTTTTGTATTTTTTGTGCACTTTCGGTTTCTTTTTTTTTTGTTTGTTTGTCTGTCTGTTTGTTTGCTTCCTTTTTTTTAAAAAAAATCTATTTTTAAAAATCTTTATCTTTTTCTATTGTTTTTATTTTTTTTTTATGTTTTCACCGTCAACGTTTATTTGTTGTTTTTTTTTTTTTTTTAATCTTTCCCTCTCACGCACTCAATCTCCATGCTCTCCCTCTCTGTCATACTCGATATTTATTCATTCTCACTCACGCTCACTCGGAATAAACATTCGTTCGTAACAATCAATCTCGAAAACTTTTTCTCTTTATCTTTTTTCCCTATTTTTATTTATTTTTTTATTTTAACATTTTTTTTTTTTTTCATTTTCAATCTGTGTGTGTGTCTAAGGCAACGATAACGCAAAGAGAGAGAAGGCGGAAGCGACGTTCGACGACGGAGGCTCGTGCGTGTCTTCCGTTTCCCTCGGACTTTTTTTTTTTTTTTTTTTTTTTTTCATTTTTTCATTTTTTCATTTTTTCATTTTTTCAAATCCAGAACGTTAAATTATACGTCAGCAGGTTTTGTCCATAAAAAATTATTATATCACGACGTTATTAACCATCTTGAATTTTGTTGTTTTTTTTTTTTTTTTTTTTTTTTCACGTCGAACGGAACGTATACCATGTGTACACCAATGTATATATGCATATATATATGTATGTACATATATATAAAAAGATGTACATATGCATACATGAAAAGTATTGTGTATTTTGTAACGTTATTTATATTCATATATAGATAAATGTATAAATATATATGGATATAATAATATTCAACCAGCGTTTGAAGAAGTAAGCACCGCTAGCTGGCTCTACCCCCTCCTTTTACCAGTGGCCAATGGCAGCGAAGCGTTATTTGTTGTGCAGGAAAAACAAAATTAGATGGAAAAACGAGATTAAAAAAATAAAAAAAACCAAAAAATAAATAAAATAAATAAAAAATTGTAAATAAATCTATATAAAAAAAAAAAAAACAACAGCAATGGATCTCGCAAAAAATTACACCAAGATGCATTTTTTGACGGATACTCCTCTTCGGGTTTGTCGGCAAATGGATCATTCATGATTTATGGATTATTGTTACAACTTTTTTTTTTTTTTTTTTTTTAATACAATTATGAATCTCGTGTTATCTTCGTCTCGTGTGCCAGGCTGCACATTGGCCCAGCTTGATAAACGTTTGTTAATGTTCTGTGTTACATTGTTACTTGGGTAAATTTTGATAATTATATTTTTATTATTTTTTTTTCTCTATTTTTTTTTTTTTTCAAAAAAATTTCTACGCCTGGTTTTTTTCAAATTCTCGTTCTCGTTTATTTAGCCCGACCGTGCGAAATGTAGAAGAAAAAAAAAGTAGTAGCAGAGAAAATAACAAGATGACGAATAATGATGATACAGAAGAAATTGAAGAAACGCGATGAAATAGAAAAAGAAGAAAAAAAATATATTTATATGAAAATAAAAATAAAAAATGAAAAGCATGAAACGCATTCCAAACTAAACTTGATATCTGAATGAAAGACGAGACGACAGTCATTCGAATTAACTTTCGCTCGCGAAATTCTTTTTCACTCTCAATCACAACAAATCTCTCTCATTCGAAAAATTAAAAAAAAAAATAAAAAACACCATTCGCAAGATTGAAAAAAAAAAAAAAAAAAATGTTCAAAACGTTCTCACACGGATTTCATTCGCGCGTTCTTCCACTCTCGCTGAAAAAAAAAACAAAAAATCAAAAACAAAAAAAAAAAATGATTTTCAAAAAAAAAAACAAAAACCAACCAACAAACAATAAATTTGTTTTTCTCGATATCGACGATACCGATTTCGTCATCGTCGTCCACGAAATTCGCACAATCGAGGAAATTATTTTTTCTTTTTTTTTTCCACACGTCATGCAGGATGAAAGTACATCGATCTTTCGTTCTTTTTCATTCTCCCTCTCTCTCTTTCTCTCTCTCTCTCACTCACACACACACACACACTCTCTTTCTTTCTCTCTGTCTCTCGTATTATCTCCGATTATTCGAGACAATCAATCGGAATCTGCAAATCCGTCGTTTTTCACCCGAACAACGTGAAACACCGACGACGACGAAAAAAAAAAATATATGAAAACAAAAAAAAAACACAAGGTTCACGGTTCGACGTAGCGATCGTCGTGGATTCGTGAAAAAAATTTTCGATCGTCGTGGATTCGTGAAAAAAATTTCGATCGTCGTGGATTCGTGAAAAAAATTGTCGATCGAATCGAGAGTTGTTTTTTTTTTTTTTTGTCCCACGATTCTGGCCGCCCGTAGTTCGCGGTGTGCCCAGACAAACACATGTGGGTGTGTATATCGAACAAAAACCAAAAAAAAAAAAAAACCAAAAAAAAAAATTTATCGACCAATCGTGAAAGGTGCGACGAAGAACTCTTTTTTTTTGTTTGTTTCTTTTTTTTTTTTTTAAAGGTTCTCCATCGTTTCGTGCGCAGGGTCTCGACACCCTTCGACAACCCTTCAACAACGGCCGACGTGGTTGGTAAAACTAAAAAAAAATATGTTATATACGTAACAAAAATAATCACATTTTCGTTCCTGCAAATATGAGAAACTTTCCCATGTGGGACGGGAGAAAATCAACCGATCCGGAGAATTCATCTCGTTCATTCACAATCCCTTCGCGACAATTAAAAAATTATATATGATTGAAAAAAAAAAAAAAAAAAAAAAAGATTTTTTTTTTTTTTTTCGAAAAAGCGATGCAAGTCGAGATTGAATTCTCCGTTTGACAATTGTGAGATGCACTCAAAATACCGCCGGTCTTCCATTTCGGACGAAGGGGTTAGAGATGCAATGTAAAAAAAATTGGAAAAAAACAAATATTAAAAATTCAAATCAAATAAAAGAGGGAAAAAAAAATACAACAAAATTGGGTTACATTGGTTAACGGTTAAATGAAAAAAAAAAAATGAAATAAAAAAATTCGGGCAATTCGTCGACTCGAAATCGAGTTGAGTTTGAGAAGACACGAATAAGAACAATGTATTATAAGCAATAATCACTCATTCTCTCTCTCCCTCTCATATATTCTCTCTCTCTCTCTCTCTCTCTCTGGCTTTCTCTCTTATTTCGCTTTCTCTCCATCTTTCTCTCTGATGAACGTGTTCTTACCTTGCTTGAAACCCTCGCTTCCTTGTCTACTGAGTGGCCGCGCGAATGTCTCTTCGGATGCTAAAACAAAAAAAAAAACAACACCCCACAATAAACATAAGCTCGTTTTTTTTTTTCTTCTTCGATCTAAAAATTATTTGAGACTCATAACAGACGTGAAATTCAAAAAGCGCAATGTTTCGAAGGCTCGAAATCTCGTAACACCTCGTGAAAAAATTACGTAACGGTCACACTGGGTCCAGCGGACCCTACGCAGAAAAACAGTTGCCATTTGCGTTCTTTTTCACATATTGACTTGAATCTTGTACGAGAATGAAGTTTAAGACTTCCTCTTTGTAATCCAATTGTTCTTTTCTTTTCGAATAATTTGTTTTTTCACGAACAAACGCGAGAATAAATTTTTTTTTTAAATTACCATTTTTTACTGAAAAAAAATCTCCAAATTTTCAATTTTTTCGATAAATCCAAAAATTTTGTTGGGTTGTACTCTCGAAATAGTGTACTATTGAGAAAAAGATATTACAATATCGAGCACCGGGTCCAGCGGACCCGAACGAAAAAACACGTCCACACAAATCAACGCCAACCGACGCACTCACGTCGCAACGGGTTTTCGTCAACTAATGGAGACCCGTTGTGGAACCTTCGAACAACAACAAATGGCCCCCCACACATTCCGTTTGGAACTATATTTTCGGGAGTTACATCGGTTCAAAAAATTTCCATGGGTCCGCTGGACCCAGTGTGACCATTACGGGTTAGGGTAGTATCCCACAATCTGTTGGAGTCGAAGCAAGCCTAAGATGTACCATCTCCTGATTGAGGTACGTAGTACTTTGATGTGACAACGTCGCGTGTTATGATGTCGATCAGAGAGAGAGAGAGAGAGATAAAGAGAAGATGGGGAAACAAACGCGCAACGTTGCCATGTCTACTGGATCACGACCGACTCCTCATACAAACTGTATTTTCCCGATGTTCATTTGCTTATCATCATCATCACCGTCTCCCGATCTCTACCGTCAAGTGCCCAAAATGTTGTCCGAATATTCAACTTGCGGCTCAAGTGTTTTCATTAAAATCTGACGAGGACTTTTTGTATTATATCGAAATTGAGCGTGATTATCCATAAGACTCGCATGTTAAACGTCCAAAAACAAAAGTGTTGATATATTTTTTCTCGCGCTCCGTAAACCCATAAAAATTTAACCGAACCGTTTTTCTCATCGATACCCACAAGTCCGCCAAGTTTCATGAAAATCTGACGAGAAACTCTCTCAAAACAAATTTAAAAAAAAAAAAAACATATCAATCGACTGACCCTGAGCAGAAGTACTCGGTGTGGGTTCGGGTTCTCGTTTGACTCTGGGGGTCGTGGGTTCCTGGAGATCCGTGCCATTTTCCGTAGGTTCGACGGAATCTTTTCTCGACGCGGTCGAACCCGGAGTTGAATTCGGTGACGCGTTTACGATCGAATTATTGTTGTTGCCACTGGTGGGTGTGGTGCAATTTACGCTTGTCGGATTGTTGTTGCCGCCACTTGCGCTTGTTTCGCTCTGAAAATCAATGCCCATTTTCATCTCCATCATTTCGGGGGATCCCTGAACGAGATCCGAACCCGATTGAAGATCCTGAACGAGGTTGGCTTCGCCCGCGGGCGTGTCGGACGAACCGCTCAGCTTCCTAGGTCTGCCGCGTTTTCTCTTTGGCGCTGTTAGTGCCGAACCGAGCAAAGGATGGCTCGACATGTGATGAAACCTCTTTTGCGTAACGTGATGATGAGGCCCACCGATTTGGTTTATTCTGTGAAGATTTGGCGGTGGTTGAGGTACCGCGTTCTGATTGCCGAGCAACGAGGACGTTATGCTCGGCAGATCGCACTTGTCCTCGTTAACCTCGGTCAGGCCCTTTATTCTCAGTGATTCGGCGACTCTCAGAAACGCGGTCAAACGCTCCTGATCGACGCTCACCTCGCCCCGGTACATGAAATCCAGAAGACTGCGCATGTCCACGTACGGCACGTCTTTCAGAATGACTATCGGATGTTTGTCGGGATGACCGGTGAACAGGGCCTGGTGACAATTTTTTTCAAAAATAAATACATTAATTTATAAATAAATATAAATATTTGTGAATATATATAATTATTGAATATATATGATGAATTAATGAATTTTTTTATTATCGAGAAGAGGAGACGAGTTTGATTGTTGTTCGGACATTTGTAGAATTTGTTTTTTTTTTAATTTTCATTTTCATTTTTATGTTTTTTTTTAATTTAGGATCTTTATTGCAATTTGTTTGTTTATGAAATTAAACATTCGGCAATACGGTTGAGGTGTTTTGTTTTGTTTTTTTTTTTTTTTTTTTCATCAGTTCGTGAAGGGTTTCCAGTGAAACTCCATTCATGTCAATCGTGGGAATTTTTTTTATTTTTTTTTTATTTGAGAAACATTTTTTGTGGTTATTGCAATGAAACTTGGTGAATTTTATTTTATTTTTTTTTCGTGACGAGATCGATCCAAATTAAAAATCAATTTTACACGTATGTAAATATGTATCTCAGCTATCGTTTCAAATTTTTTCGGAACCATGAAAAGCATCTGAACGCTCCGAGATTTATCACAAAATTTGTTCAAATTTGAATATTACCTGAAAATAAGGGCTACACGCGGACAGGACCATCTTGTGAGCCCTCAGAAGTTGGCCCTCGACGGCCAACGTCACATCGACGAAAGACTCGTCGTGCAACAATTGATCGAAAACGGATAACAAATTGCTCTGATGGTTGTTCCAGCGCAGACAAAACCTCTGCGACGCCATCGCTTCGCTTCTCAGATCCGCCAGGTTACCGTTTATATCCGCTAACATCAGACCTTCAATGATTTTTTCGGTTTCACGTGCCGTTTGTAGCCGCTCTTCCGCGCTATCCACGGCCGCTCTGTTTTTCTTCCGCTGCTGCTGCTTCTGCTTCTTCTGCTTCTGCTTGACCTTGACTTTCCCGAGCTATTCGTCATCGGCCGAATTTTTATAGCGCACTTGGTCCACGTGATCTGAAGCACAATCAAAAAAGAAGAAGAAACAAAAATTAATAAATCGTCACAATAAAGCAAAAAATAAATTTATAATTTTCATTATTTTTAAGAAGACAGAGTTTTTTTTTATTTTATTTTGTTTTTATTGACCAGAACGATATTTTTTTTTCATCCCTCATACTGGAAAGCTTCGGTTTATGTCCGAAAGGAAATCCCTCGTGCAATGGAGGACGCTGTAAAAAAATATTTGGAGGTCCATCGACGACTTTCAAGTTTTCCCCATTTGATTAAAATTGGAAATTCGTATTTTTTTTTTTTTTTTCATTATCATTGATGCAGCTCAGTTCGATTCAATCGTATCGGTATTTTCCCGATAGGGTTCTTCAAAGGAAATTTAATTCTCTACAAAAAAAAACGTCTCTTGGCACACATCTGGAAAGTTTATGAATAATCAAGGGGATATTATACTCGAAAAAAAATAAACATAAAAAAATCGATATCTTGAAAACTAAGGGAGATATTGAATTTTTGTATTCTTATTTTTCTGCTTATTCGGGGGTGGTCTACAAGAATAGTACAGTAGATCGTGGCACCACGGATTCGAAAAAAAAAAAGAAACAAAGAAAAAACATTTGAAAAATTGATATCTCGAAAACTAATCAAGATATTGAATTTTTTCCATTCTCGTATTTCTTTTTATCACGGGGTGTTCCACAAGAACAGGACATCAGATCGCGACCCTCCGGACATCGTACTATCCCCTCATTCATAACCAGTCCTCATAATCATCACTCACAATCACTCGAGACTTTACAGACGCGGGTAAAAATACATTTCTCTTCCCAGACAATCAAACATCCTTCAAAAAACCGTATCGCGAAAATCCCGTACGACTAAATCACACTCGAGTGCATCAATAATAACTGAAAAAAAAAAAAAGAATTTCCAATGTCAATCAAATGCGAAAAAACTTCAAAGTCTCCGATGGACCTCCAAATATTTTTCGACATCGTTCTCATTGCCCCCAAGGGTTTCTTCCCAGACACCAATCCAAAGTTTTCCATCGTGAGAAGATGGGGGGGGAAAAAAAAAAATAATATCCTTCTGAAATGACGCAGTCTGGTGTGTGTTTGATCGTGTCGATTCAACAACTCGCAACCTTGAAACCCACAACTATGCGAATGATATTTCCATGGACTCTCTCGAGAGAGGCAACTCTCGAGGTCCCCCTCCCCCCCCCCACCCACCCACCTACCCCCAGTGGGCGAAAATAATCGAGCGGGGGGATAAACAACATCAACGCAACTCGGTGAACAAACGTTAGTGGTCGTCGTCGATACGTGACTATCCTATCTCTCTGCTGTAACTTTTCATGTGTGTGTGTTCGTGTGTGTGTGTGTGTTACACCACGATTATTTATATATACATATGTATTCAAGCCCATAAATAAAACGTGGATCAGAATTCACAATCTATCCGGAGAACCTCGTGGCTGTCTCGCCTAGATGCTGCTGCTGCTGGAGCACATAATATATATATATAGATATATACATATATATATTCTCGGTTCTGTGTGGGTACGACCCTGACGTAAGGACACGTAGGTAGATCCGAACGTTAGAACGCCACCCGATCATTCTTGCCTTATACGTCACACGAGCGGCAAACACAGTCTCGTTCCTCGAGGCTCCCCGCATAATACGTATACAGGGTGTCCCAGAAAAATTCGGCCGAGGACTATAGCGCTGAAAATAATAAAGATGGAAAAAAAATATGTCTGGGGTCAAAATTGAAAGGCACGAAGCGCTACATATTAACCATGAAACTTTCGTGCATTTTTGTGCATCGGTGCATTTGCAAGGTGCAATTGCACTTTTTTTTTTTTTCGTTTGAGGTAAACTCCGATTCTTCGATACATCGATCGATGCAGTTTTTCACGCTTTGGAAAATATATCGACAATTTTACGTCCAAAAATGATTTATTTCGGTTATGATTTGACATTGAATTAGCTTGAAATAATTTTACTGAAATATAAGTGAAAATATAACTGAAATTAACCATTTTTGGGCATTGACATTGTTGATATTTTTTTTGTAAAGGGTGAAAAACTGCGTGGATTGATGTATTGTGAATCAGAGTTTAGCTTTGAAAAAAAAAAAAAAAAAAAAATTGCAATCGCACGTTGCAACTGCATCGATGCGAAAAAATGCACGAAAGTTTCGTAGAAATATATATGTAGCGCTTCGTGGCTTTTAATTTTCACCCGAGACATATTTTTCTTCGTCTTCGATATTTTCAGCGCTACAGCTTGTCTCAGTTTCCTGGGACACCCTGTATACAGGGTGTCCCATTTGAAAAAAAAATACAGTCGGAATAACTCTTCAGGAAAGGGACTGGCGAAAAAATGCGTCGGATGAAAGTTGTGGGGCTCGGAGGGAGACACTCGGTGCTAATGAAATCTATGCTCTTGCGGTACATGTTTTTATGCTGCGAGCATAACGACAGGTTTTTTTTTTTTTTTTTTTTTTTTAAATGGGAACAATAATTTTGAACAACCCAAAGTTGTTGTTCCTATTTTTTTTAAGGTTAAGGATTTCTCATAGATTTTTCATGAAAAAAAAATGCTATCGTATCACGTAAACCATAATGAGCCAATAATAATAATCCTGATATTGGCTCACGTGATATCGAAAATATTGAAAAAATATAATTAGGCTCTGAAATATCTTCGTCGAGGCCAAAAGGTAGACGAACTGAACGAAAATTCCCTTTCGAATTTTCGAGACGGAAAAATAGAAGGAAAAAATATATATATATGTATACATATAAAGAAGACCACTACCATGAATTTTATAATTATACGGGCGGAAGGTTCGTCTCCGATTTTTCAAAAGTTCGTTCGATATCGATGAACGTGGTGGAAAGTCAAGGTTTTTGTGATGAGGATGGATATACGAATAGAGAGAATGAGCATTTTTTTTTATTTCTCCTTCCTCGTCTTATATTTTTTTTTTTATGGGAGATACCTACATCAGTGAATTTCCAATAATACAGGTCGTAAAAATATTTTCTCCAATATTTGGGAAGGGGAAGGAGGTGGAGGAGAGGTGATTCAACTCACTGATATGCGAAGGAACATACGTCGGAATTTTCACATGTCCAACATTCTCAATCAGTATCGAATACGTACGAGAATTAGATGGGAAAACATGTTTTTTTTTTTTTTTTTTTCAAATTTAAACTACCTACAAAAATAGATTTTCAAAAATTGAACACGTGAAAAATGTGTCAGTAACGAGATTCGACAACGAAAAAAACTCTGTAATTGAAAACAATCGGAACAACGATGATGAATAATTCGGAAAAAGGAAAAAAATTAATTATTCATCATCGATCGATTGAAACATTGAAAAAAAATGGAAAAAAAGTTACGAAACAAAACGAAAAAAAAGGGAAAAAAGAATCACAAAATAGTAAGAAAAGAAAAAGAACTAAAAATCATTGAATAGAACAAAAAAAATCACGAAATAAAAAGAGAAAAAAAACTATGCAAAAGCATTAAAAACGTTAAAAAAAAAAAAATAATGTGCAACGTGCGATGGATTCAAAGTGTTACGGGTAAAAATTTCGTTGAACGCGCGTTTATCGTGAAAATTGTTGGGGAAAAAAAAAAAAAAAGATGGCGGACGAAGAGGGGAAGCCAGACGCGAACCAGACCAGACTCCCCATCCAGGGGACACGGACCAGACACACGCGGGGGTCGTTCCTCCTCCCCCTCCTCCTCCACGTTCACCCTCGCTGGCTACCCTCGCGTTCAAAGCAGGTGAGCGAGTACGTGCACGGAAGGGCGCACCCGAGGACGAGTGAGGGTTGAAAAGATGTCGGGAAAAAAAAACGAAGAAAACGAAGAAATAATAATAATGATAAAAGAGAAAAGCTACTACATCCTCTTCGTTTTTTTTTTATATTATATTTTCTTTTTTTCTTTCTTCTTCGCTTCTTTTCCAACCCCCGTCTGGTTCTTCGTACCTCCCTTCGCGCCCTCCATCCCTCTCGGTCCTTTTTCAGGCTTCTCCGGATCCCGGGGCCGGGTCGTTTCGACCCCACGGACCGACAACGGCCACCGTTGTCCCGCGGATGAGGTCGGCTTCCCTCCCCCTCCCCTCCCCTCCCCCTCCCTCCCACCCGCTACTACCAAATCAATAACATTTTCTACGCATTCGGATCGATAGACCTCGTCTCGCTTAGCCTCGGCTATATGTATGTGCTTCTTTCTTCCTTCCCTAAACGTGTGTTTTTATCCAATCCGACGACGAATTTGTCGACTCTACTTTGTTTTCTCAAGTTATCACACACTTAAACAATCTTCGATGTCCACCCGTTAGTTATTCATCGACTGGATAACAATGTTTTTTTCGTGTTTTACTCGTTCAATCGTCGATTTATCGTCGAATTAATTTACATCGATTAATTTTTTTATTCAAACTTTTTCTGTTCCTTTTTTTTTTATCCCTCATCGATTGTAAAAAAAAGCCACGTGGTAAATGAAAAAAAAATATGTATATCGCGATTTTGAGATACTCGAAATTTTCGGCATCAAAGTTTCGTTGGTGAATGAGAGATTTATTTATTTTTTCCCCCCACACACAATCAACTTATCTCATTTATTTGGTTTGATAAAACAAAAATTATGCAGAACGTCGAATGTTTATGTTTTTATTTTTGTTGAACTTTGGTATGTATGTTGGTTTGTTTGGTGAGAATTTTGGGGATTTGTTGAAATTTTATTTTAAACGGAAACACGAGTATCTTAAATACGCGAAAATCCGTGATTTTTTTCGTTGGCCGATGCGATAAAATCATCTCGATGACGTTTCGATCCATTGACTTTGTAATTATTGCATTCGATTTGACAAAATTCGAGCAAACCCATGAAAAATTAGTATTCTTCGATCGTCTTTTGGCCCTAGTTTCATTTTTACCGGTTAATTATTATTATTTTTATTTTTTAAGTAAACTTAAAAAAATAGATTCAACCCACCTCCGGTCGGTCAACATTACACACACACACACACACACACACACACACACACACACACACATATATATATATACATAGATTAGGGTGGTCCTTATTTCGATTGTTTTTTTTTTAATGAAAAAAAAAAAAAAATAATAAAAATGTTGAAATATGAAAAAAAAACCGCTAAGTTATCAAAATGACAAAGTTACATCGAATAAACGGAGTCTCGAAAACAGGGACGTGCCCTTTCGCCCCTCGCTTTTTTTTTTTTTTTTTTTTTTTTTTTTTTTATCGTCACACGTAATCGTGAACGATGGGGTAGTTTTAAACCCCACAAAGATAGGTACAATCACACACATCATGAGAACTTTTTGCCGATGCAACAAGCAGCAGCAGCAGCGAAAGAAATTTGTGCAGGTGCGCCCGGTGGCGGTGAGCCAGCCTCGACCTTGAACGACCTCGTTAATTCCAACGTGAGGAAGAGAGCTCGATCGTTTCACGGTTAACGGTGCGAACCTTCGAACCTCCGCGAAACTCTATCTCCTTCTTGCCCCACACACACACACACACACACACACACACTCGGGCCTTGGGACTTGCCGCCGCTGGAAATCGCGATGGCGTAATAGCGAAGAGAACCCGCGCGAACCAACACGACACAAATATATACACTTCCCAGTCCCGGGGACGGGGGGGGGGGGGACTATTAAAGATTCCGTGTTTGTATACAAATGTGTAATCGTTTATCGGCGAATCGAAAGAATTTGAAAAAAAATAAAATAAATAAGACTTTGAAAAATATATATATATATAACCAATAAAATATAACCGAAAATTAATTCAGAAGATGCTCCAATTTAATCGATTTTTAATCGGAATCACGGAAAAAGTTGTGTGATTTATATCTCGGATTCAATAACAATGATGATAACAATGATAATGAGAAATTTGTTGAGTCTGTGATATTTTAATTACTTACTTATTTGTTTATTTATAATTATTATAAATATAATTCTTGAGTTTTCAAAAAATACTTTTGACCCTTCTGGTGGTGTTATATATATATATATATGTAAATTTATATCAGCTTTATATATTCATTTAACGAGTACACTTTTTTTTCTACATAAAGCCATCAGAAGAGTTAGAAGTATTAAGGCCATGGAAAACTTGACAATTTACTTAATTATTATTAGAAAATAATCATAGTAATAATAATAATAATAATAATAATAATAGTAAATTAAATTAAAATAGTTGAATCGATTCGATGATTAAATGTCTGAATTTTCTGATTTATCTCATTCACCCATAAATAAATATTTGTGTTTATATATGTACATGTGTATCTACATACGTATATACATTTTTTTATCCCCATACACACACACGCACACACACACACACACACACCAAATGACACTGAAAGAAGAAAGTTGAATTCTTTGCTCATTAGTGAGTATGCGTTTTTCACTGGTAAAAATAGTTTTAACGTTGGAAATTTATCGAACTTTCTTCCCCCCCCCCCCCCCCCCATATCCTCAACCCTACCACCCAAGTTGTTCATTATCCTTCGCCCGTTTCCCAATCAATGGATCAAAAAAAATCCCTTCCCACACTCCACTTCCCCAACGTTTTTCGAAACCATCAACGATCCTATCTACCACCCCCCTCCACCCCCTCAGCCCCGTAGTTCCGTATAAAGGCACGAAAAAAAAAAATTAAAAAAAAAATAAGACACAATATTTCACAGTCTTTTGAATAATTTCGAAACGAAGAAAGGTCACACACACACATATATATATACATATATATAATCGAGTCTTCGATCGTCGAGGCGACAAAAAAAAATAATAAATTAATAAAATAAATGTATAAATGAATGAAATAAAAAAATAAAAAAAAAAAATCATGTCATTTCGAAATATATATTTTTTTTCATTTATTTTCTCCCGTTGGACGAAGGGGAAGATTTCGTCGTCAACCTGGATGATTCGACAGAGTCATCGAGAAAGCGAGAATGCATAAGTAAGTTTTTTTTTTTTTTTTTTGTCTGTAGAATGTTGTGGGTGAGGAAAGAGGAAAGCCACGAGTGAAAAAGAGACGCGGTGACTTCTTGAGCAATAACGGTGTCCTCCCCCCCCCCCCGCCCCCTCTCCGACGATCACTTACGTACGTACCGACTACAGTCACTCACGTAGACACCGGAGACTGCAGCAACGGCAAAAGCGCACTCACACACATATATATATATATATATATATATATATACATATACATATGTATAGGATGAATTCCATATAAATTAAGACAGTGAAAAACTGACTGACCCCCCGTCTATTCGGTTCATGATTTTTTTCATTTTTTCGACTTCCATTTCACCCCAGAAAAAAAACCCCTGATTTTTTCTTCCACAATTCCTTGATTATTTTTTTTCCAAAAACCCTCAGAGGGTCGTAGGGGGGAGTGGATCCCATTGTCGAACGTGTTGAACGTGTCGATCGTTCGACAATCTTTTTTTATATCACGCTGTGCGTAAAAGTGCGGTTTTACGCTCACTCCGTTCGTAAAAATTCGTACGACACTAGTACGAAAAAACGTTTTTCCGGACTCGTGTGATTGCAATACACGCCTTTGGCTCGTTCTGCAAACTCGCACTCGTCAGAAATTTTTTTTTTTCGTACTAGTGTCATAATATACTAATTTTTTTCCAGCCTCGATTGGGTTCTCGTTTCTACATAGAACCTGTGACACTCTCATCGAAGGATTGTTGAACTTCGAAAGCCGTGATTTTTCAACAGTTTGAGGTTAGGGAAGCGAAGTCGAGATTGTTTGGGGGGGGGAGTCTCTAGAACCGTCGGTGGTGGTTTTCTTGCCTCGCACCGATGGCTTCGTTGGGCAACCGGTAATGGAGGGCCCCGCGGTTAACGGTTCATCGTCGGGACCCCATGGCCGAACTGGAACGCAGAGCCCCCCCCCCCACTCCTCCTCCCCTCGCGTCTTTGCTCGGGGCACTCCTTTTATGAGTCTTTATATACATATATATATATATATCCGCGTTCTCCCTTGAATCTTACAGGTGGCCGTATCACGAAAACACATTTCGAGGTCGTCGTCTTCGTCTTCCACGACTGTTGAAACTTACCGTTAAGCCCTTCGCCCAAACATATTAATAATGTTAAACGTATCGAGTAAGGAGGGGAGGGGGAGGGGGGGGGGAGGAATCTCGCTCGACCATCTGACCGCGGAAAACATTTTTCTTTTTTTTTTAACATAATAATGATGATGATGATGATGATGATAAGCACGTACCGAAACTTTTTTTTTTCGTCGAAACTCAGACTGTGTCGACCCTTGGGCAATGAAAAAATTTCTTATTCAACGTGCGATGAAAAAAAAAAAAAAATTTACGAAACATGAATAAATGAAATGAAATAAATTGCTGTTGAATGATTTTTTTCATCGACTCACCCTCGAAAAATCTCACCCCATCGTTATAAAGGACGACAAACTTTTTTTTTTTTTTTAAATTGCAGCTGTGCAAAACAGACCTCGACATCTAATGAAATTTCAAAAAACAATAATAAAAAAAACATATAACCTTCGCTAAAACGTATTTGTGTTATCTTCAAACCGCAATGGCCATTGTGTCGTGAGCCCTCCCCCCCCCCCTCCTCTCCCCTCCCCCACAAGATTCCAGGACAGCTCCGTGACAACGTCAGAGTCGTTAATTCAAAAGAAGACAAACCAAAAAATCATAAAAAAAACCCTCCGCATGTTTCTTCGTTCTTCAGAGACGAAGAAACAAAAAAAAAACATCTCCAACTGCGTGGATCTGAAGAATCCACCTTCCCCCTCCTCCGTCAACCCTTCTCACCGCGATAATAAGCAAAACATTGTACAGGTGTCGTGAAAACAATTGGTCAATGATATATATATATATATATATATATATATATACATATATATGTATATATCTCGTTTTATATCCCTGGAATCATGCGATTGCAAGTATGCATACGTATGTATGTGCATATATGTGTAGTATATATGTATGTGTGTGTGTAATACAATTTAAGCTGCACCTCCTCTCGCGCAGTCTCGTCCTCGAGGCGAACGCAAACGCGCGGGCGTCGACGTAATGCGACACAACACCGCACCCCGTGTCGCCAGGCGCGCGAGTCGACGAGGCAGGAAGGGAGGACGGGAGGGGAGGGAGGGAGGGAGGGAGGGAGGGGTACGGGGGCGCGAGGTCCCTCCCCCTCCCCCGCGCCGCAGGACTTCGTCATCGGCTTGCACGCCATCGCACACGAATAAACACACATACATACATTCGAACATACATAAAACACATACACACACATACGAATGCACTCATACACGCGAGAAGCGCGATGAGTAGTGCTGAGTCCGCAAACCCACACTCACACACACTCACACACGTTCATGCATGCATATACAACGTACAATAATACATAAACCACGCTCGTACGGTTGTCACACCTACATGCGTATAAACTAACCTATAAAAAACAACAAAAAAACGAGGCACAAGCTCGTGTGCGCGCATGCGCGCGTGTGTGCAATTTTGTATCGCAAACGTGACCGTAGTCCGTCTCTGTAAACGTGCTGACGCGTTGGTATGTGTATATGTATATATATATTGGTGTGAGACGCGACTGCTTCTCCGTACAAACTGTATACCAACTGACACGAAATTCAATGAGTGACAGAGAGAGAGAGAGAGAGAACGAGTTGTTTATTTCGTGCTCCAGGACCGAAGTCTCCTAAAAGCACCGTGCGAAAATATATATATATATATATATATATACAGTCTTCAATACAATTATACATGAGCCTGCATAAGCAATTAAAGTGTAAATCACTTGAAAACTAAAATTAATACATAAATTTAATGAAAACAAACAAAAATGAAAAAAAAATAATAATAATAATAATAATGTAATAGAAATGAGAAAATAGCAAAAGTAATCGATGAAAAATAAATAAAATAAAATAAAATAAAAAACTAGATGTAAATAACGAATGGCCTACGCATACAAGAGAGAGAGAGAGAGAGAGAGATAGAGAGAGAGTCTCCACACTAATGCTCGTGGGTACGCCCTATTTAGCCGCTTCGAAAACTCGTGCGCAAGCCGTTTTATCTGAGCTGGCGTGAACGCCGAGTCTCTCGGGGGAAGGATGAGGAGGAGAATGAGGAGGAGAAGCGGGGGGGGGGGAGGGGCCTTATCGTGCGCGTCGCGACTCACGCATCTCGGGAATAGATAAAGAAACCGGAGAGATACGAAACCCGCTGGCGCGCGAGAGAGAGAGAGAGAAAGAGCAAGAACGAGAAGGACGGACAAAAGAAACTCACAAATGTTCTTTCCGTATATCCCGCCGGTATCTTCCATTTGTATATGGACATCATCACACGTACATACATGTGTGTGTGAGGGCTTCGAGGAACACGTCGGGGAGGGGGGGGGGGGTACACACATAGTCAAAAGTGAAGTAGATACGTGACGAGTCACGGCGTGGCAGCACGAGTCACTCACTCACTCACTCGCTCACACACACACTCACGCGCATGCGCGTAGTACAAACTAATGTACACTCGCGTCGCGCACTCTCACGGCCACGCATTGCGTAACAGTAATATAGACGCCGCCGCCGCGCGGACGATTATTACCGCTGTGCTGTTGGTGATGCTGTGTACCTACGACGACACGTCCCGCACAGCGATCCTCTACCAACTAATACACAATACTACTCACACACACACACAAACATATACATATATATATATATGTATGTATACATAGGCCGTGGTCCGTGTTTTCATACGTAAAACGCGGGACGACAAAGCGCATGCGCAAGTTGACTTGTGTGTGTTATGGCGTCAAGTTCGTTTGGCCAGTTCCTAGCCAGTTTCTACGTACATATGTATATATGTATATATGCATATATATATATATATATATTCATTTATAATGTTATGCATTGTGTGGTTTTTCATCCGTGGAAAACCCAGTCGTATATATAAATACTTATATATATATATATATACATTATGTATGGATTTTATTGAGAGGGAGAAATTTTTCGAGTATCGTGAAAGAACGAGACAATGAATAATGAAAGGAGAAGAGAGAATGAGAAAGAAAAACTAAAAATAAATAACGAATGAAAAGAAAATTGTGGTTATGAAGAGATAACGAGAATGTGTCGCAGAATGTGTCACAAAACCCAAAAAATCTACGAATTAAACACTAAATAAACAAGCACAAAAAAAATTGTTTCCCCAACTTCTCACACGATCCATTGACCCAAAACAAAACCAACGAAAAAAAAAAATCTTTCGTTCCAAAGTAATTATGGAGGAAAGATAATTTTCGTGGGAGAACAAAAAGAAAATTCCCCGGGTGAAGAAAGAATGAGAAAATTAAGGGAAGAAAAAAATTAATATATATTTATTTCGAGGGTCGTTAGGACCGCTCGAAGGTCGAGGAATTTCGACGGGGCCAACCCTCGAAAGTGCCGTTAGAGTCGTGAGACGTTGGGTCTAAGAGGGTTTGGGGGGGAGGGGGGGGGGGTGAGAAGGGTGAAAAGAACCCTCCGGCGTTTTCGGGGGCTGTTGTGTCAGCCATGGTTCGAGGGATAGGTCCTGGTACGAGGGGGCGCATTCACGGTTCGGGGGATGTCTCCCTCGCACAGCCCTTGAAAGCCATGGGAATTAGGGGCGACGGTTGATTAGGGTCTCCGGGTCTACAATCTTCTTCTTCTTATTTTTTTTTTTTTCCCCTCAGTCATGGGGGTTGAGTTAGGTCGTCGTCTTCGTGATCGTCATCGTTGTCCCTGGTTCAAGGACCCGGACGACCCTCTACGAATATATATATATATATATATGTATATATGTAGGAATGTTGGAGTCAACGGAAGCAGCCACGGGCAAGGGCATCGAAAAATAAGCTACCGAGGGTGCTGTGTGGGCCTGTGGGTGCGTGGGAGAGAAGGGCGCGGTTGTGAGCCATCGGGGCCATAAATGCGGGGGACACGTGCAACACTCGCACAGGGGTTGAAAGACATTTTTTTTTTTTTTTCATCGACCCCCGGTCGAAATTTTTTCAACTTATATCACAACCAGAACCCAGAGAGGAACATTTTCGTGTATAACTCGAATTTCATTGTAAAAATTCATTTTTGGAATTGTCTTTTTAGTCGATTTTTTTTTTTTAATCGAATTGTTTTTTTTCAGTAGAATTGTTTTTTTAGACGAATTGTTTTTTGAGTCTAATTGTTTTTTAGTCGAACTGTTTTTTTTTTTAGTCGAATTGTTTTTTAGTCGAATTTTCCGTAGATGGTTTTTTTTATCTCTATAGCTGTTGCCCGTAATTCCAAGTTTTGGTGTAATTTTTTTTTTTTTTTGACAAAAAATAGTTGATTATCCAAACTCTGATAAACTACGTTGCTACATCTAATGATTTAAATGCTGATGTGAATTAATGCTACTGCCCCCCTCCCCTCCACCCCCTCCCTCAATTTTCTCTCCTCCCTCACCGCGCACCACCAAATTATGAAAAAAAAAATCCTATATTTTTGTATTTTACTCAAGAAGTTCTTTCAAACGATCCCCCCTCCCCCTCCACATGACATATAAATTTTAAACAAAAAAAAAATAAATAAAAAACAATCGAACACCGAATCCTCCCTCTTCAATCTTTAAATTAACATTTTCAAGTGTTAAATACCAAATTCCAAGTTTCTACATCCCATGGTTTCCAATTTAGAAAAAAAAAAAATGGAACAATTTTTTCATATTTATTTTTTTCCATTTGTTTGTTTTTTTTTTTCACATGTGATTGGCGTGTAAAAGTGTGAATTGCCGGGTAATCGTATTGAATAAATTGCATGTGTGTGTGATTGTGTGTTGTATCGATGACGAAGTGTTCACGTAATGATATAACAGAGAGAGAGCGAGAGAGAGAGAGAGACAAGAGAGAACGAATGAACACGCATAAATATATATATATATATATATATAGCAAATGGAAAACGAGCGAAGCTCACATGCCGCTTTCGTCAAAGTGCCTAGTGCTGTTGCTGCTCTCCCCCCTCCCCTCCCCCGCCCTCATCGCACGGATATCTGTGCTGCTGCTGCTGCTGCGTGTTGTCCCTCCAACGTTCTCTCTCCCCGTAACCCGCGCGCACCCCCTTTGCGCACCTCCCCCGCGCCCTCGCACTGGGGGAGTGCCAGGATGTGCTTGGAACGATCTAGCGTCACAACGGCGCAAGCGGGACCAGAGACAGCCTCGAGGCTGTTCCCCGGCTGCGTGTCACACACATAAAACAACACATACTCATTTATACATATATGTATATCTGTGTATATGTGTGTGTGTGTGTCTTTCTCTCTCTTCCTATCTCTCTGCTGCGGCCTGTGACCGTCTCCATTTGTATCCCCCTGCACATACTTTTTCAACGTACATACATGATATACGAATTACAGCTTTTTTTATCTTCTTCAATGTTTTGTTATTATTATTATTATTATTATTTTTTTTTTTCATTACTCATCAGTAGTTCTAGCTCATTCGCGAAACTCAAAACTTTCGTGAAATCTTCGACATCTGTTGCATTCAAATTGTGATTCCCAATTTGGGGAAGAGGGGAGGAGGGAGGGGGGATACGAAAAATACGATGTACTTATTGAATCTTTGAAATAATACGGAAATGATGAGACGAAAAAATTGAAAAATACTGGACAAGCGATAAAGGTTGGGCTCCGCATTTGAAAATCGTTGAAACATTTTTATATTATATATGTACAATTATTTTCATGATTTTTTTTTTTTTTTACAAATCTTCATAATTCATGAGATATTCTCCAGAAAAACGAAATAAAAATGTAATTTCGTGTGAAAAAATTGACTTTGATCACGATTTGGTTCCTGTTTTTTTTTTATATTATTATTTTTTTTTTTTTCACAAAAATAAAAATGTTCTCTTTTTCTTTCATAAAAGAAAAAAAAAACTTTATTACGAACGAACTTCGAAGCTTCAATTTTTAACGACCACCCTAATACACATATATATATTGGGGTAGAATTTATATGTATATATATATGTGTGTGTGAAAAGACAAAAAAATAACAGAATTTGATTAATAATCCATCCAAGCTGATAAAAAAAAGCCGCACATTGCACACCGCGCCGAAAGAACGTTATATATATCATAACGGATAATTTTTCAAACGTTTCTCGTTCGTGTGGGGGTTCCGCGAACGGAGCGGAGTTGGCAATGGGGGAAGTGAGGGAGGGAGGGGGGGGGGGGTAAGGGTAAGCGCTAGGAATTGCAGCGAAGATCGGTGAAAACGTTGGTCGAAGAAGAGGAAGGAGCGAAGAACCGATGCGAGCAGCAGCACCGTGAGCGCGGAAGATAGCGCGACCGACGTTAGAGGGTCGGTGAGGCGGAGAGGGGAGGGGAGAGGAGGGGCGGGAGGACGCTTCTCGCGCCACCGCCGTCAGCGGGCATCAACGAGAAGTGTACATCGCGGGCGCAACGTTCGTCGACCAAGTGTCTCTCTCTCTTTCTCTCTCTCTCTCTCTCAATCTATCTATCTATATATACATATATAGATAGTCTCTTCTCTCTCGCTCTCGGTCTGCCGGCTACGTGTTTGCCGTACGTACGGGTGCGCCGCCCCCCCCCCTCCACCCCGCGTGTCCTACATTTTCGAACCTTCGTAGAGCGAGAAAAGCGAGAATATATATGTAGCTCTAGGCCCCGCGGCCGCGGGCGACAAACGACTGTGCGGCCATAAGCAGCAACAACGGCAGCACCAGCGCGGCGTGCCATCAGCCCCCAGGGGGCCTCGTCATGTGCCTCGTGTGTGTGTGTTTGTGCATTCTAGTTTCTCGTACATCGCCTGCTCACGATTCCAACCTCCACGAATATACATAATATACGACAATAATTTTAACGCCTCCTCCCCTCCCCCCTGTTCCACTCACGTGTGACAACACTTGCTACGACGCTTCACGAAAATCATCAACTATACCATAATATCCTTTTCTTTCCTTTTCCGTTTACAAAAACATAAAAAATAAGACAGAAACAAGAATCGAAACGTCTAATAACAATTTGACATAACCTCAATTTACAATTTTACCCATGGAGATGATAATTCATTGTGATTATATCGTATTAATTGTTATTTCGAATACAGATTCGTCCGTTGTACAATTAAGATCGTCGATTCTCACCCCCCCCCCTCCATTTCTCATCGTGCTAAAGCGAGACATTTTTTCCCAATCGTCAATAAGAAAAATCTCGCGAGAATTTTTTTCTTCTTCAAACTTCTCGTAATAACGAACAAGCCAACGGCAAGGGAGGGCGGAGGGGGGAGGGGGGTATCGTTCGACTCTACTTATCTTCGCTGCCCCTACTTTCGCTCCAATGTCGTGTTTTCTTTTTTTCTTCTTCTCCTTATTTCGCTTTGCGCTTCGAAGCCCGCTCACCTAACCTCACACACGCAACGCACGAAGCTTTAACCGGAGTTGCGTGCAGTCGTACACACACACACACATCTATATACATATATATATATGTGTGTGTGTGTACCACGAAAAAGAGTTGAAAGAGTGAGTCGAAGTCGCGGGCAGAGCTTCGGAAAACGCATGCGAAGAAAGGCGACAGAGGGCGCGAGGGAGGGAGAGAGAGAGAGAGAAAGAGACGCGACAGAGGGAACGTGGGAGATAGAGAGAGAGAGCGAGATAGACGCCGTTAACGCACGTACTCACTCGACGCTTCGTATCTGTGCCGGGATTGGCTGTCTGGTCCTCTCGCCACCCCTCCGCGCGCCGCTCATCCCCCTTTGGAGTTCTCGGGGGCAGCCACGAACATTCGTCGTCGTCGTCGTCGCGACGTAGGAGACGACGACGACGACCACGGACGAACGGATAGGACGACACGTCGCACGAAGCGGTGGACTTGCACCCTCTCTCTGCTTCCCCCATGGCGCCTCCCCTCGTCGTATTATATACGTATCCTCCGTGTGCGCGATACGCGCTCGGCTAAACTCGACGGACAGACGGAGACGGAGAGATAGAGAGTGTGGAAGAGAGAGAGAGAGAGAGAGAGAGAGAGAGAGTCTCGAAGCTAGTCGACTATCGCGCGCTCCCTCTCTGTCCCGAGCTCTCGACCTCGGCGCACCCATTGGCGTGGCGAACCCGCATTTTTTAACTCACTCTGCCCCTCTCTCCCTCTCTCTCGCTCTCTCTCTGTCCAGCAACCAACCGACTCTGTCCGATTTCACCGATAAACCACACACACACACACGCTTAAAAAAAATCCAACCCAAACCGATTACTCCAAAAGAAACTCGACTTGCTCGCTCTATCCGGGGAGAAATTTTTTTTATTTTCTTTTTCTTTTTTTTTTTCAACGATTGTTTTTTTCTGACTACCAAATGCGAGTTACACAATTACTTTTTTTCTTTATTCTTCTTTTTTTTACTCAAAGGACGAACAACGTTGATGCAATTACAAAATTAATATTGTTATTATTATTATTGAAACATCCCACGTTTGTTATGTCACTGATGGTAACTTTAATGATAATAATAACAATGATTATATTACTGACCAACAAGAAATGCAACGACAGGTAAAAAATATTGATATTTTTTTCTTTCTTTTTTTTTTTGTTTGTTTGTTTGTTTTTGTTTTGCCGTCGCTGTTCGAAACAATGCAATTAACGAAAAAAAAATTTCACCCAACAATCGTGAAAACATTGTGTTATCATTATTATTATTATTATTATTTTCAATTCGGCAATAGTGTGGCGTATCTCGACTGCGCGCGCGCCCCCCTCGACGCAAAGACACACGACACACAAAAACAATATTGCCCCTCGACCTTTGAGCCCCATTGGCGTGGAGAGCCGTGTGTGTGTGTGTCGTACGAGATTCGAATCCGAAAGAATTTTCCAGTCAACCCCAATGACGATTATGAGAGAATCCTGAGGGAGAGAGGGCGGCACAGAGCGTGTGGGAGGGAGAGAAGGGGTGGGGTGGGGGGGGGGGGGGGGGGACCACCAAACGGTCAAACACAGAGTCGAGAGTATGAACGACACGAAATCGGTTCGAGTTTAACGCGACTTCCCTCTCGCGCGCGCCCCCTGCTTCATTATTTTGCCCTCGACCTCGACCTGTGGCTCTTGGGACGCGCGCATTGGCGTCGCGAGCGCCCCCCCCCCCCCCCCCTACTCACACACACGAAAAATATTGACCATTCACAAAACCACACGGAGCATACGGATTATATTTTCCTTTCTCTTTCCGTGGGGCGATTTACGTTTCGAGGTGTCGTTTGCTCATTAGTCAAAAATAATAACAATAATAATAATGATAATAATAATAATATCATAGGCGATAACTTAGAGAGCGTCTAAAAATTAACTAACTAACGATTGATCATCGTTGTTAAAATAATGATCCCCCGGAAAACTTGTATCTCTTCGTCGATTCTTCGTGATAAATTTTTTAATTGCCATCGGACACGTTTGTCACTCGGACAGCTTTTTATCGACGAAATAACATATATATATATATATTTTGTTCATTAAAAATCACACGTCGATACGAATTCATCGCCCTCCCCGTTCGCCTCCTCGTCACAAATCGAACGAAATGTGAACGATCATGATTAAGTTTGAGATATATAGATAACAAGGAACTTGAGGCGATCGAGACTAAATTTTTTTTATGTATCTTGGTCTCGTTCTCTCTCGGTTCGCAGCGAGCGACGATAGGGCTGTCTCTCTCTCTCTCTCGCGCTCGGAAACGTGACTCCAATGTAGGCCCCACATCACCTCAAGATAACAATGTTTCATGATTTTTCAATGGGCACGGTTTTGAAAACGAACATAGTACTCTGAAATATTGTTTCGGGATTTTCAAGTTATATTGTTCGTAATATCTGAATGGTGATTAGTTTGAAAATTATGGATTATTACATGTATTTTGAATTGAAAAAAAAAAAAAAAAAAAAAACTTCTCGAGGAGAGTCGGGACCATTTGAAATTAATATTAAGAGTTTTAACTCGTGAAGAATTTCTTTTTTTTTTTTCAATGTGTACAACGAAATTTCTGAAGCTGGATGCTGGAGCAAGTAAAAAATAGAAATGTCGGTTCATAACGAAGCACCCTAATGTGCATGTCTATATATATATATATATATATATTAGGGGGTAGACATTTTTTTATTAATTAAATAAAATAAAAAAAGATTTTCCAGCAGGCCGAACCTGAAATAGTTATTTCAGAGTTTCAGATCCCCCTCATTTAAATTTTCATTATTTTTTTGTTCCTTTTTTTTTTTTTAATTTTAGATACATAATTGTGATTAACAAATTGTTTTTTTTTTTCGTGTCTACCCTGCCAGAGGATTAGCTTGTGTCTTAAATAAGATTCCCTTATTGTTAGAATTTTAACTATTTTTCAGGTTCGGCTCGTTGGAAAATAAAAAAAAAATCTAGACACCCTAATATATATATATACATATATATCTTCCGGTCGGTAATAATAATCCACGTCGATGACGCGACATTTTTTACCCCATTAAGAAATAGCTACAGAAACAACGACGACGACGACGACGATCAAAGTACGTTTTGTATACACGCGTCGATTCTCAAGGACCTTTCGTTGTTGTTGTTTTTTTCTTCCTCCATCTTATTCTCTTTTTCTCCTTTTCGTCAACTACGAACTACGTTGTGCGTGTGTGTTTGGTTATGTGTGTGTGTGTGTGATAGGTTATGTGTTTCTCTCTGTGTGTTGATCGCAGCTTCGCACGGTTCGCATGCCCGACGACTCAATGTCAGTGACTGGGTTGCATCCACCGCGCGCGCGCGCGCGAGTTACGTGTGCGCGTGCGCGCGCGCGCGCGCGGCGACCGATTATACAAACTGCGAATTCCACGAGGCGCGAGCGCGCGTGCGCGCGAGCCGGCAATCGGTGCAATAATAATTCCATCCTAGTGAGCGACCGTCGTACTAAACAAACTGGGCCGTTCTCTCGGTTGACTGCGGGCAAAGGTGCGCGCGCAGGTGTAACTGGGCCGCTAACCACGCACCACCCATTGTACATACAACTACATATATATAATCGTGATGGTGTGTGTGTGTGTGTGCGAGGACAACACGAATCGAGGCGCCCTCGCGCGATACGTTTCTTTTATTGTCGTTTTTTTTCCACGGGTAAGTCTAAAGAATTTCTCTTTGGCTTATCGAGGCGAAAAAAAAAAACAAGGATCGAGTATTCGATCGATGAATTTTGTCAAACAAAATGGCGGTACGTTTGTTTTTTTCTTCGCAGATTTTTTCGTTCCTGCAGGAACGTCTGAAAAATGCGGTCTTTGGCTTATCGAGGCGAAAAAAAACGACAAGGATCGATTATTCGATCGAACGATGAATTTTGTCAAACAAAATGGCGGTACGTTTGTTTTTGTTGCAGATTTATTTGTTTCTGCAGAAACGTCGGAAAAATTTGTGTCTTTGGCTTATCGAGGCGAAAAAAAAAACGACAAGGATCGATTATTCGATCGAACGATGAATTTTTTCAAACAAAATGGCGGAAGGGTGTGCGAGATGATGGACGGTGTTCGATGAAAATTTTTTCCGTTTTGAAACCGGCGAGGGACGACAAGATGGCGGACAAGGGTTTTTTTGACAGTTAATGTTTTTTTTTCTTTTTTTTTTTTCGTAACCGAGCAAAGGATCGAACGGGTCAAGACTTGTTCGTCGTGTTGTCGAGGAACGAAGGATGAGATGATTCATGAAACCCAATGGGACTCGACGAATGTGAGAGAGAGAGAGAGAGAGAGGGGGAGGGGGAGAGAGAGAGAGAGCTCGGTGGCTGTGACGACTCGGAGGGTTACACATTATTATCGCTTCGTGCGGTTCGTGTTGTTATACGCGCTGTTGCGAAATCTACCGCGATCGGGGTGGTGGAAGGGGGAGAGGGAAGAGAATGAGGAATGGGGGGGGGGGCAGAGGGCGAGGCTGATCTACGTGGCAAGTTTGCCATCGGGGCGTCGTCGTCATCGTCCTGATTCTTCATCCTCGTTTCTTTTTTTTTTTCTCTCGCTTGTTCAAATTTTTTTTTCTTCTTCTTCTTCTTCTTCTTCTCCTTCGTGACTCACCGGCTACGACGAAACGTAACCGAGGCGACCGGGTTTTTACGGACGAGAGAGAGAGAGAGAGAGAACGAAGGAGTTGAGCCAAATAATTCATGTTTCGTCGAACGTCGAGAGACGCTATTTTTTTTTTCTCTTCCACTCCGAAAAAAAAAGAAGAAGAAAATATAAAACAACAAGCTAGTTTGTAATCGTGTGGTTGACGCTCTCTCAAGCGGGTTGACAATTGAACCTGTGAATTTTTTCTTTCTCTTCTTCTTTATTTTTTTTTGTCGTCATTTGTTTCGTCGAGAGTGGTTAAACGGTAATACATTTTTGTATTTGCTTCTCTCTCGCTCTTTTTTACATTTCTACGGGTTGGTGGAAAAAAAATATATATAAAAGTATGCAGTCCGTTATATTCAGTGGTTGTGAATAAAATAAAAATTCGTAAAAAAAAATAAAAATTTTTAAATAAAAAAAATCACTACTACTGAAAACACCCAACTTAACCTCTCCAACGAGTAGAAATGTTAAACAGAGAGAAAGAAAGAGAGAGAGAGAGAGAGAGAGAGAGAGAGAGAGAGAGAGAGAGAGAGAGAGAGAGAGAGAGAGAGAGAGAGAGAAAGGAATGTATTACCGTTTATCCCTCAACAAAACAAATGACGATAAAAAAAATTCATACAAAACACACACACACACACACATATATATATGTATATGAGTAATAATATTTCCGATAATATAACATTATTATATTACATAGATATATAGATATCCAAATATATATGTATCCAAAATAAATATTCTCGCTTGCGAAAAATGATGAATGAAAAAAAAAAATCCCCGTCACGAAAAATTCGTCACGAACGGAAAACAAGATGGCGGATGAGACTCGGCCGATTGGCTCAGCGAGGGTAATGTTTCGCGGCGAAAAATAACGTCCGTGATAACATTCCCGTAACGGATACGCAACCGGGACGATGGAGGGAGGGGAGGGATATGCCCCGCGGGAGTGAGAGAGAAAGAGAGAGAGACGAAAAAAAAAGAAAAGAAAAAAGAAAAAAGGCGCCGCGAGATCCCGCAATGCACAGTCGATGGGGTTTTTCATGGTGGTGTATAGTTGTGTCTCGTTGATGTTAAAAAGTAGCGCAGGTGTATTCCACGGAAAGGCTCTCAAACACACACACACAGACATATATATATATATATCTAGCCGCAACCTGTGAAGCCATCGGGATCCTGTAGGGGGGGGGGGAGGGAGGGATTCTCAACTATGGCGACCGGGGAGAGGGGGGAGGGGGGAAGCCGACAGAAAACGGTGCTATACAGAGCGACAAGTGCGAGCAAGCGAAAGGGAGCCACAAGTCGAAGGGGAAAGAGCGAAGCACTGCTGCCTCTCTCTCTCTCTCTCTCTCTCATGCATTTCCATTGGCGTCTCTATCTTTCTCTCTCTCTCTCTCTCTCTCTCTCTCTTGCTGGGAACGAATCCTGTGCACCGGAGCACCGCTACACAGACTCGCCCCGTTGCAGGTGCATTCACGGAAACACTCTCCTCGCTTCGTGGGACACCCCCCTTTTATTTATTTATTTTTTCTTCTTCTTCTTTCTTCTTACTTCTCGCTCCACGAAACCCCGACGGGGTTATTAATTTTTTTTTTTTTCGTTTTTTTTTCCGACGTTGCCATCGAAGTCCACGGCTCTTCGTTCGGAACATCGGTTCCAACCCTCTTCCACATCCCCCAAGTCGCTCCGAGTGTCAACGTGCGCGCGCATCCATATCACAAAAAAAAAAAAATCTTTCGAAACTTTCGACTTTTCTTATCGTGAATAAATATACATTTTTTTTTTTAAATGAAATTTTGATTTTAACGATCTTATCGGTTTAACCCGAGGAGTCCACTCGGGGGGGTCAAAATGACCCCCCGAGCCCCCAAACTCCGAGCCGGAAAAAAATTGAGAAAATAAATTGAAAAAATTCGAAAATATAAAAAAATTGTAAAAGATGTGATTTCTCTTTTATGACACACGGGGTCATTGTGACCCCCCGTGTGTGACCACCGCGTTATTTCCAGTACGTTTTATCTCGAAGGATTAACAACAAAAAAAGTATTATTGTTCATCATTGTTTGTTTGAATAACAATAATCTTTGATAAAACATATATTTTATCGATTATCATCGTGAAAAATTGAATTATCAATCCAATTGTATACGATAACCCACACAATTAAAATCCACTCTATTCTCGTGCCCCAGAATCTGCATTGCATCATCAAAAATACATTAATGCTCGTGAAGCTAACCCCAAAAAAAAAAAAAAAAGATTCATCATCAAACCGACAAGCTAATTGAACAAAACATTTCATTTTCAATAGTCCTTACGTGCGTCCAAACGTTCGAAAAATCGTTTCGACGTTCACAATTATGATTATCATTACGATAATCGAAAACACACGCAACTTTCCCGTAAATAAATCGTGAAAATTGGTTCTCGTCAAAATGTTCATGATGTGACCTGTGTGATTACGGTCGAGAAAGTTTAGTTTCAAATATATATATATATATATACGCTGGGGTACGTCAATTAGGGTGGCCCACAGCCTATTAACGACGAGATTATTATATTTTTTTTCTTCCTTTTTCTAACATCGCGTCGAGACTCGTCACGCAACGCTGAGGGGTTGTTGAGGGGCGAAGAGGAAGGCGGGGGGGGGGGGAGAGAATCCGTCCGGGTAGCGACGCGACACGATTACCACGGACGAGTGGCGCGGCAGTCGGGAATACGTCGGCCCTAACCCTCCCACGCTCTCGGCGCAGCCCCTCGAACCAACCATTATATATATATACACACACACATATATATATATAGTAGTTTCTATTATCACCATTATTATTATTAGCGTCGGTTAGTCTCGTCCAACCCTCGATGGTTGACCACGTACCCTTTTTGCCGGGCTATCGCATTCGTTCGTTCGAACGAACTTTCGTATATCGCAAACGTGAACGAGTGTGAGAGAGAGAGAGAGAGAGAGAGAGAGAAGGGGAGAGACCTCGACACGATAAAAATCGTCATGCCACTTTGATCGGGGTTCGTCGTGGCCCCCGCAGGAAGCGACATGTAAATTCCACTGTCCCCTCCCTAAACGCATGTACATACATGTGTGTATATATATGTATGTGTATGTGTATGTGTGTGTGTGCGTGAGGTGACGCTTCGGGGCAGACGTGCGAGAGAGAAAGAGATATACAAAGAGAGAAAGAGAGAGATTACAATAGAATGGAAAGCGATATTTACTCCCAGCTCTGAAACGATTTTGCCCCTCTCCTTCCCGCCCCCCCCCCCCCTCCTCCCGTAGAGCGCTTCGACAATTAGGTATCATTTGCAGCTATGCATTCCTCGATTTTTCGTGTTATGATTAAAAGGATGGGCGGGGGGGGGGGATGAGAAGAACAAAAAAATTGATTCCAACGAAAATAATTGTACAAAAATGAATAAAAAAAAAATTGTAAATAAAAATAGCGACGTTGAGGATGATTAATGCAAAAGAAAAATCTTAAAAAAATAAAAATATACAAATGGAACAAAATTTGTAGATAAAATTCGCTACATCAAAATATTTGTTTGAGAAATGATAATAATAATAATAATAATAATAATAATAATAATAATAATAATAATGATACTAATAATCGTAAAAATAAACATAAGCAACGTCGAAAAAATTAATTCAATGAAAATCGAAAAAAATAAAAATAAGAAAAATACAAAAAAAAAATTCAGAGCCGTGAAAAAATGTAAAGAAAAAATTTTTAAAAAATTTAAAAAAAACAGCGTGAAGAAGCGTTCGAAAGATAAACGGTTGATGAACGAGTCAAATATGCTCAGTCATTTGGGAATTCGAAGGAGGAAAAAAAAAACACGGAAAAAGAAACGAAAAACCGACTGGTAGGGCACTCGGATGTGGTAAAAAAAATTAAAATAAAAAAAATAAGGAGGGAAAGAAGAAAAAAAAAAAAACGGAGACGCCACGTTGGCAGTGCAAGGCGATGTGGAAAATGAATATAAATGTGAATGGAGTAAGAGAGACAGACAGAGAGAGAGAGAGAGAGAGAGAGAGAGAGAGAAAGGGAGAGACAAAGATAGAGCAAGAGACAGAGGCAAAGCGAGTTTCGCCCTCGAATGCCTTGCTCCATGTATGTTATCGTCGTGAATAACACACATATATATATATTGTGTATATATATATATATATATATATATATATATATATATATATATATATATACACAATATATATATATATACATATATTATATACGCATTTGTCGCGTTGCCCGCAGGCTGTCCAATCGTAGGCAGCACGTATTAATGGGAAACCCACGAGGAAACGACGAGGGGGCAGACGGGGGGCAGCACCATAAGCGCTCGAGTGCGTCTGCGTGAAAACGTTATTCAAATTTCGTAATACGTGGGAAGTCACACTCGGGCGTGGGGGGGGGTATGTAATGTTTTGTGGGTGGTACGTGTAATACGTCGACGATAACCAAGTATACAATTTTCGAGTTGAAACACGCGTGTGATAAAATGTGAGATAAAATATTCGAGACGGAAAAATTTTCATCGCCTTAAAAATCTCAAATTATAATCACACCTTACAAGTACGAATCGAAAGGTTGAGGTGAGTTTGGAAATATTTTGTTTCACCCCTCGTTTCAACCTCAATGGCGTCGTCGTGTTTTATTTTTATTATTTTGTTTAATTTATTTTTTTTCTCATTCTTTTCTGAATAAATAAAAAAAAAACGATAACTCATCGTAAATATGAAAAGAGACAGATATTAAATTAAATAAGGAAACTATATAAAGATAAATATATGTATATTTGAGAAAATTCAACACGTTGATGACCGTGAGTCAAGTCGGACATCGATAAACAAAAAAAAAAAAAAAAAAAAAAAGAATGCGCGCACCACGTGGCTCTGTGACCTTTGGTCGGAAAGCTACTCTCGGCGGGAGGTAAAACATGCCAAGTGGCCGTGAAAAGAAGGTTTTCGGGATACGATCGGTCACGAAATTTCGTGAATAATAGGTGTCTCCCCCCACTGCGAGAGCTCTGTTGTGTTTGCACTGAGTCAAACAGAGAGAGAGAGAAAGAGAGATGGGGATGGAGATGATCCCTTTTGGGACTCCATTTCCATGGGGCGAAACAATCGTTTCAACGAATATACAATATTTCACAGACAAAACATTTGACTCATACGCAGATAATGTCATCGATGAGCGATGATAATAAACATCGGAATGGGGGAAAGAAAAAAAAAAGAAAAAAAAACACGATGAATTTTTTGTTTATACCGATATTTTACAATTTTTTTTTTGGGTGACGAACGAGAACGAAAAAAATGTTGATTTATTTTTATTTCATCGCTTTATATATATAAATTATTTTTATTCTCATTTTTAGGTTATTTTTTGACGGATAGCTGCAAAATTTTTTCGACGTTTTAGGGGTATAATTTTTTACAAAATACATTTTTTTCAGATTTCTTTTTCCGAATTTTGTCGTTAAAAAAAAATTTAAAAAAAATTTTTTAAAAATGAAAACTTTCAAATAAATTCAGGCATGGCAGAGGGTGAATTTAAAAATCGGAAGAAAATGTAAAAATTCCTTTTTCATGGTCCAGAATCATTTGGAAGGTGGGTAGGAATACTTTTTTTTTTTTAGGCCAAATAAGGACCACCCCAATATATATACATATATATACAATATACCGACAGCAAATAACGATTGATGAATAATTTGGTGTCGACCAATGTTATTCGTAGATTCATTCATTCTACAGCGAAAAGAAAAAAAAATATAAACGTGAAAAAGAAGAAAAAAAAAGTTTTCACCAATAACAATAATGATAATAATAACAAAAATATCGCGTAATCGTTCAAACTTGAATTTTCATCGCTCGTCGTGAATTTTCGATGAGACGATCACGGTGGACACAATCGTCGTGAGCACGTGTTTGAGAGACCGTTGCTCAAAAAGTTTCGTTTTCACCGATAAAAACCGTGAGAGGATTTTATTTTAGGCGTCAGAGAGATGTGTGAAACAATTCAAAGCCTCACAGAGGACATGAGTTCTGTGATGAAGATTTCCAGCGATTTTCCGATCAAACGCGTAATCCATGATAATTTCGAAGGAGGTGGAAGAATTAATGAGACAGATCGAAGAAGAAAAAAAAAGAAAAAAAAAAGATAAAGAATTGTAATTACAGTAAGAGAGAGAGAGAGAGAGAGACGAGAAGAGTGACGCGTATATCAATTACCGAGTTAACGCGTAGTTCGTACTCTTTTTTTCTAATTTTTTCTTCTTCCTTTTTTTTTTTTTTTTTTTTCAAAGTGTCTTCGAAGAGAATCACAATCGACTCACCTGTTACAACCTCGTCAAGAACCGGATCCAGAATAACAGGAAGAAGAATGAACGAACGAAAAAAAAAGCAAAGCAAAAAAAAAACACTTTTAGCGTACGCTCAACGACTCCACGAGCTTCCCTCGCTCATTGAAATTATTTTCAGATCCATGTATACATATATATATATACACTTTGCTGAATTTTCCGTTTCTTTTTGTCGTTGTTATTATCAAATCGTCCTTTCACTCAAAACCGCGTTTATCAAATCTCGAAATAAAAATCGTTTCAAAAATATTTCGTGTTTTTTTTCTACCTTTTTAAAAAAAAAATTTTTTTTTTTTCGTTGATCTTCGTGTCAAACAAAAGTCAATAACACGGAATAGTCCTCGAAGTGTCACTCAATTGCACGAATCAATTCTGATAACGAAGAAAAAAAAAAGAAAACAATTTTTTTAATTCAAAAAATTAAATCAAATCAAAAGCGAAAAAAAGAAACTAAATAATTATCGCGTACACAAAACATTCGCGCACGTGGTTGTGATTCGAACGGTCGAGTTGAGAATAACCGTGTTGACATTTATAACTGTATATTGCACGTATACACACATATATATATATACAGTGTGTTTCTAAATATATATATATAGATATCTATACATATATATGTACACTATTTAGTTTGAGCGCGTAACGAGGATGTGCCCGATTGACGAATAAACGAAAGACCGAAAAAGAGACGAAAAAAAACACAATAAAAAAAGGGGGGTTAAAAAAAAGTAACTGATGATAAACTTGTGTGTGTGTTAGACAGAGCCGCCACACCACGCGGCACGGGGTGAGGAAACGTACTGAAACCGTTGGAGGACTAGCGAGAACAAGAGAGGGCGGCAGCACACAGAGCCAACAGGGTGAGGTTGCGGTGGTGGTGGCGGGGTAGCGAGGGCGAGTTAACGCAGCAGCAGCGACGATGGTGGTGGTGGTGGAAACGTGAAACGAGCGCGCGCGCGCGCGGGCGCAAGAGAGGCTCTCGGTGAATGGGCACGGGGGAGGGCGGGGGGGAGGGGGGCAGGGAGCTCGGCGCGATGACGAGCCGGAGGGGGGGGGGGGAGGAGGACTTTCGACTGATGGCAAACGAACACGAACGAGGGAAGAGAAGCGCGCCGCGCCGCAGAGCCATGAACGAAGAATGGATCTCGACGTAGAAACTCCAGCCGGAAAACTAGTTTTTTTGTTTTTGGTTGTTTTTTTTCTTTGTTTTTTTTTTATTCCCTTCTTTATCTTTATTTTGATACACGAGAAACACAACGTTATGGCGAATGGAGTAATGTTAGAAACGACGCAACGAGGACGATTCATCGTCGGAAATGATTGTGAAAATGGAAAATTTTTTGAAAAATTTTGTAATGGAAAATTTTTTCAAAATTTTGGAGACAGAAAATTTGTAAAATTGTGGAAATAGAAAATTTTGAAAAATCGTGGAAATAGAAAATTTTGAAAAATTGTGGAAATAGAAAATTTTGAAAAATGTGGAAATAAAAAATTCTCACTATCAAAAAACTGTGGCTTGTCAATGAGGACGTAACATTTTTTTTATTCGGAGTCAACGAGGATTGAACATCGTGTCTCTGACCTTGAAGTGGCGAACGGGCGTAAAGTGACCGATTTCAGTCCGGATATCTTATGAGATAAGGATTTTTTTTCCTTCGGAGGAAACAGAACCCTAAAAACGGGCAGAGGAAGAGCGAGAGCCGCGAAACATCGGTGGATTCAAGTAGTTCTGTTTTCAACCCTTCCCGGTCACTAGGGGGTCAAAATAACCCCAAGCGCCACTTCACGCGAAAAAAATAAATTAAGAAAATTGGAAAATTCAATAATCGTGAAAAATATGATTTTACTTTAAATAAAGAAAAAAAAAAAGATTTTTCCCCTTGATGATTTTTTTTTTCGCCATCTTGGAAATTCAATAAAAACAAATTTCCATGATATCCACATTCCAAAGTGTTCAAGCTGATAACCCAATTTTTTTCGAATCGTCCGAAACGATATTTCCGACGCGAGAATAGTTTAAACATGACCGGGGATGTGGGGGTCATTGTGACCCCGTGTGTAACCAGCGCGTTATATCCGGAACCCGTGACCTCAAAGGGTTAATTGTATCACAGAAGAATCTTCGTGGAATACAATAAATAACCTGAAAAAAACGATGATTAATTTAACCGGACATTGAAAGAAAGAAGTGAAAAATAGAAAAAAAAAAACACTTCTTTAGCGCGAGGAAGTCGAAAGGCCACCCCACACGGAGGCGCTTCTGGCTTCTCGACGCCAATGGGCCACACAGCGCCACGAGCGAGCGAGCGAGAGAGAGAGAGCGCGAGAGGCTCAAAGTCTCTCGCGTCGCGCCGTAAGTACAGAGAGAGCCGGGCGCGACACGTTCGTCGTCCAAGCTTGCTCGCTCTCTCTCTCACACACACACACACACACACTCGCAGAGACTACCGGGTGTAGGAGGGGTGGGGGTGGAGGGGTCGCAGCCAAGCGAGGGAGAAGGGGGAAAGGGTGAGGATAAAGTTGGCGGAGAGAGGTTATGTTCGAGGGGTGTTGGATAGAGAGAGACACACAGAGAGAGAGGAAAGCAAAGTTTGTGAGTGAGAGAGAGAGAGAGAGCTGTGTGTGTGTGTGGGGTTGGTGGAAGGGGTGACGAGACGAGACGAGCCGAGAGCGAGACGGAAAAAAGCGAGGACGAGGGTGTAGGCGAGAGCGGAATGCTGGCTCGGGGGTTTCCGTGGGAGGGCGTAAGACTGTCGGCAAGAGGGGTCGGAGGGAGGGGGGGGGGGAGTCGAGCGAGGGAGGCCTCGCGAACGTAGGGAGAGAGCAGGACGGAACGACAGACGGGATATTTACGCAACCCTCTCTCGCGGCAACGCGGCGCACCACGGGGGCCCCAGCGAAAAATCCACGTAGCCGAGGCAGTGCGCGCGCGCGCGTGCGCGAGCGAGCGAAAGAGAGAGAGAGAGAGAGAGAGAGAGGAGAGAAGAACCCGCTCGCGCGCGAGCGATAAGCCACGTCGAGAAAATCCAACCGAAACGTCGTCGTCCTCCTCACAGTTGCTAACACAAACCAAAACCGTACAAAAATTCACACGAAAACACCACCGTCAATACTCTTTTCGTTTATCGAATCACAACCAAGTTTCGTTTGTCATCTTCATTTTATATTATTCTTGTTAACAATTCTGCGAATACAACGATAATAAATAAAATAAATAAATATTGTTTAAGAAAAAAAAAAATCGTTGGATAATAATTTTTCATCATCATTGTCGAGTTTACGCCGAAGAATAAATGTTATGTCGTTTTGAGGTTATAATGACACACGTGTACGCGTTATGGGAGAAGAGGGAGGGAAGGGGGCAGGGGGTTGAATCACGATCATGAAAAAAAAAAAAACATATTTGTAACAAATGCGCCAAGGATGACGAAAAAAAAAATTGTAGGTGCGTGATATACGCGGAAATACAGAGATCGGCCATGAGGGGTGTGGGTGAGTGGGTGGGAGGGGGGGATTATTTTCAACCGTACAAACTCGGAGTCCAGCTCGCGCGCGCGCGCGCACGCCTCCTCACACACAAGCACGCGGCCGAAGCAACATACATATATACATATATATATATATGCTTATGCCGCGAGGGAGTGAAACGGAGGAGACGTGAGAGGCATAGCAGAGTGAAGAATAAAAGAGGGACGGAGAGACACAGGGTGCGCGCGCACCTCGAGCGCGCTCGAGGGAGAGAGAGAGAGAGGACGACCGAACGAGTGTAGTCCTCCTCCTCTCGCGCTCACGCACACTGCCGCGCGAGCGTGTAAGGAAGGCACTTGTGTACGTACACGTGGCCCGCACCGGGAAACACACACGCTCGCAAACACGGCTGACACCCTCTCCGCGCGCCCTCGCAAACTCTTTTCTTTCATCTCTCTCTCACTCGCACGGAATAATACGACCACGACTTCTCATCCTCTCTCTCTCTCTTACACACTCACATGCGCAAACGCAAAGTTTCCCTCTTTCGGTTTTTCATCCTTCTCGATCGCTCTCGCTCTTACACACACAGACAAATAACGTGTGCTCCTGGCACTTCGGGTAATATCGATTCCGACGACGTTGACGACGACGATGAATACAATAACACGACGAGAAAGAGAGAGAGAGAGAGAGAGAGAGACAGAGACAGACATAGAAAGAAACATCGCGACATCGGTATACGTCCCAAGTTCGTCATCGTTTGGTCTGCATATATATATATGTAATATATACATATATGTAATATATCAATTGTTTAACATAGGCGTGTATAGCCGGGGTAGCTTGCTTCCTCGATGGCAACGAACCCTGCTAATGCCGCTTCGTCGTGCTTCGTCGTGCTCCGTCGTGTTTATCCCACTGGCTAAATGCCGTGCTTGTTTTTTTTTTTTTTGTTTCCCCTGGTGGTTCGTTGGGTCACCATTCGACTGAGTGCGCGCGCACACTCACACATACACGCGGTATCTCTCTCTCTCGCTCTCTCGCTCTCGCGAGAAGGAATCAAGGAGTCAGATACTCCGACGAGGAAACAGAAGCCCCCCCCCCCCCCCCCCCCCCACGAAGAGTACACACGAAGAAGCGTACGTGGAAGCACAGTCCAAAATGGTTAGTTAATTCCCCAACACTTCTATCGGTAGAGTGAGAGAGAGAGAGACAGAGAGTCGCGGTCGCGAGCAGCCCCAGGACACACGTATTTTCAGATCGGCAACGCCCGCCGCCGCCTCGTCCGGAGACCGATGACACCCGAAACCCCCGGAACGCGTGTGTGTGCGCGCGCATGTGCACCACACACACACACACGATAAGCTACGTGCTTGCACCACGGGACGAAAACTCATATCAAACGGAATTATCGTGGTCAGTGTTTTCTTATTTTTTTTTCTGCAGGGTTTGTTTGTATTATCTTTTTAATTCGAAGAAACGTAGAGATGATAATAATTTGTTATTATCATTGGAAACCGGGGGAAAATTAGTTTCGACGATATTTTTTTTTATTCTGTAAAAAAAAAAAAAAAAAATCCACCTCCCCGTCGAGTTACACCCACCGGTGACAATCGAATCACCAATCACAAACGACACACCCGATTTATTCGGAATATCGGGTTCGGGCGTCCTGGATTGTACACACGTTTTATATAAACATACATATATCGTATACACGAATTTATCGTAAAACCACGTATCACTTGTTTAACCCTTTTTTTTTTGTTTTTCAATCGACACACGTAAGGCCCCACGAGGGTGCAAATATCAATTGTCATTAATTTCCATCCTTTTCTTTGGCTTTCGATAACAAAATTCCGTTGCCACGAAAATCTTTCCCCTCCCCTCCCCTCCCCTTCGCCGCCCACTCGCACAAACCACGCACACTTTGCCGCCGTTTTCGATGTAACACCCACCCGCACGCGACAATCGTCGATGACGATGAAAACGATGAGAGAAAAAACAAAAACAAAAAAAAAACTATCGATACGAGATAAATAAAAAATTAAATGATACAAAAAAAAATAGGATAATAATGGATGAGGAAGACGGTCGACCACTTACCTTGTCATCTCTCTCCCTCCTTTTATTCAATTAGCTCCCTCCCTCCCTCTCTCTCGCTCTTATCTCTTTCACACACGCACACACACACGCACACTCGTGTTTCGGATGGTCGCGGGAGTCGTGAAAACGTTGGCGAGTTTAATATCCACGGGGGGGGGGGACTTGTAACACGGTGACGGAGACGACGAGAGCTCGCGACGTCGAACGACGACGCACTTACACGGAGGGGGTTGGACACACTGAGAGCGAGGTAGCAGCGCCAGCAGCGGTAAAGCGGGCACCAGCAGCGCGGCGGAGCACACACACACCTACACAAACAAACACAGACACGTAGGACTTACTACACATGCGCGCGAGCCTGCGACGTTTTCACAGGGACTCTGGGTGCGCGCGGGCGCTGCGCCGTGGAACCGAGAGAGAACGAACGATAAAACGGGGGACGCGAACGGGGTGGCGGTGGCGGCGGCGGTGGTGGTGGGGTGGCAGCAGCAGCAGCAGCAGCAGCGCCTAGGACGCCATGTCAGCAAGTTGCGATGCGCGAGGGAGACAAAAATAGTTCCGAAACGGAGTACAGTTATCGGCCAGTCTCTCTCTCTCTCTCTCTGTTGTCTTGTGAATTAACGTTTTACAGACAGAGATCGTGTCAACAGCTGTGTGTGTGTGTCCCCTCGTCGTCTCCTTGAACGTACATACGAAACGACGAACAGTCACACTGTTGCATATCAACGTGTGTGTGTGTGTGTGTGTGTACACACAGGGAGGATCGGGGGCGACTTAGAGCGAGACGGAAAACAACGACGAGGCCCGTGGGTGCGAGTGAGACGGGCTTGTTGCTTCGGTTAAAATCGGAGTCCTGGAGAGCTGTCGGCCGGACTCGGCTATCTTCTACATCGCACAGTCATGTTTTTTTTTTTGTATTCTCTTATTTCGTTTTGCGCGTGCGCACGTGAAACGAAGTGGGATTTTGCTTCGACTTCTGGCTGCGCGAGATTTTTCGATGTGTTTTCCCTTCGTCGATCTTCACACGATTTTTCGTGCGCCCTATACGTCACGAAGTTACCGAACGAAATGGATAATTCGTGGTGCGCGCGCCACCGCTCGGTCAACCACGAATTCACGTTGCCTTTGCGCCCGCCTCGGAGCCTCTCTGTCCCTCCCGCGCTTGAGGAGCATGTGGGCTGTCTCTCTCTCTCTCTCTGGTTCGCTATCGCGCGCCTCTCGCGGACGCGAGCTCAGACTTGCCCGTTCGAACGGGGGGCACGGTCACCGATTCTCACCGCGAGTCCAGGCGCACCCGCACGCACGCGTGCGCGCGCAACACGCTACCGCCCCGACGACATTGTTCTGTTACTTCGCGGGGGCAAAACACTCGCGCCCTCGTTCGAACCTACGTGAAAAAAAATATATTTAGCGTTTCGTCGTTATTTTATTTCATCTTATCTGCGGACGATGTGTGTTCGTACGTGGTTATCGAAAACGGAGAATGAGAATGCGTATATGTATGTACATATATGTGTATACATGGGGAGGGATGTCTTAAATCACCGGATCGAAGGTCTTCAATCCCTCGATGTGGTAGATGATTTTTTTCTTACTTTTACTTTTAAAATTTCCGCGTATCCCAAACACACGGATTTTTTTCGTCTTAGGAGGATCCCCCTGGAACGTTTGTGGTAGTTCGTTCTCTCTCGCTCCGCCGCGAGCGCCTGTGGCGCTATCTCTCTCGCACTCGTTGGCGGACCCTAAACTTTCGAGATCCCCTTAAACGGAATTTTCACGTCCGCCACGTTTATTCCTGATTTCGGGGGGAAAAAAAATAGATAAAAATCTCGTGGTTCGAGATATCTCTATATCTATTTCCCGTTCTTATCTGTGTTTCAATTTTTTTTTTTTTTTTTTTTTTTTTCGTATTCGTAACTCGACGTGATTCCAAATCTTCGTCATCGTCGAGACGTATTATTTTTTATTAAACTATGTTCAATGCGAATTGATTCATTTCTTTCGTCATCCCCAATCGACGTAAATTGCAAAGCATACGCATATGCATATATATATATACAGGGTGAGACATTTAAGTTGACAAACGCGAATAACTTAAAAATGAAGCATTTTCGTGAAAAATGTATCGAACAAAAGTTTCATCATTTTTCAAGCAGGATCCAATGCATACAATCGTTTTCAGGTCAGTCGATGAGTCGAAGGTCAAACGAAGGTCAACTACGTTTTTTCAAATGGACACTCCGAAATTTTTTTACAGATTCCCATTGCGTGTGAAAAAATAAACAATTTTTGTTTCAACCGTTTTTTTTTCGGTCCACTTTTTCGCCGGTAATCAGGCATTTTCAACCATCACGAATACCACCTATCATATCTACATACAAACGCCATATTGGCTATAGAGGGTTGCTGGTAATAGGCGCTGCAGTCTGGACACGATGGTGGAAGGTTCTGGTCGTCGCCGAGAACGCGGTGCAACCCTTCCTCACCCTTCAGATCGGGCTCAACACGAAATAAAAAAGAAAAACAAAAAATTCAATAATAAAAAATATATGTATAAAATAATAATAATGATGATAAAAAAATTAAAAGAAGTTGAAAAAAAAAAAGGCATTTATTTTCGCGTCTTTGTTCTCACGCTGTTAACACATTCTCTCCCCTCGCTCGGTCCGCAGTCCGGGTTCGTCCGTCGAGGAACTCAACCCTCCGGTCCCTCCGACTAGGTATCACGCTCAACCGTTTCTCGCCGCTAACTTCCCCCCCCCCACCCCCGCCCTCTTTTGTGCCTGTTCCGCAGGCCTTATATCGCACCGTCTCTATTTCTCTCGCGCTCGCTCTCTCTCTCTCTCTCTCTCGAGCTCCCTCTGGAGTACGAAATAAGCATCTCGCTCTCTCTCTCTCGCTCTATCTTTCATTCCACCGTTCTTCTTCGGCTTCTTCTCCCTCGGCAACGAAAGCGTCGCACCACGGCCCGCACCCTCGTTCGAATATTCTCTCTCACTCTCGACTCGCCTACAATTTTCTTCTGCATCTGAAATTCCTCGAAACGACGGGAACGAAGCCACCCCCCCCCCCCCCCCCCCCCACCTTGATATATACATAATGGGTGAAAAATGTTACGCGACGATGTTTAACATCTAATTTTTTTCGATGCTTCACAGTTCGATGTGAAAAAAATTGATGAATGAAATGATAATGGAATTTACATGGTTTTCCGTTGGTAAATAATTTAAACAATGTATAAATGTGTGTGTTAGGGTTAGTGTGTAGATTGAAAATTTTTAGGTTAACGAGGATGAATGTTTTGTGCTTCCTCTTAGAGGAAGTTATAGTCGGAATTTTTTTTTTTTTAGGTCCTCGTGTCATCTTTTTGAAAATGTGCTAAAATTTCGGGAAACAGACATTTGGAGAAAATGTTCGGACGTGTACGTGTCGAGCTAGTCGTCGGTCGTTGATAATTCATCTTTTTTTTTCAATCGTTCTTGCAAAACATTTTTTTTTAATAATCAAAATGGACTTGCTTCCGATTAAAATCGGATTGGGATAAATCATATCCGAAATAATGTAAAAAAATTAATATCGATTTTTGTCGAAAAAAAATGCATTTTTATTCGCACTTGTCATTTCTTCGAAAATTGAAATTTTCAAGAAAAAAATGGTGTTTTTTTTTTTCCCCAAATGTCAATGACTATTACAGAATTGACTACGGAACCCTATCATGCGCGTGCCCGATAAGCTAATTGACTACTTTTTAATTTTTATTGTCGTTTTTTTTTTTTTTTTCGTTTATGTACACATGAACAAAGGCGGGTGGTGGTGACGAGGTTAGTTGCGTCTGGCAAGTTCTCGAAGGGGGCGCGCGCGAGCGCGGGGGTTAGAAGAGAAGACGAGTGTGTGGTCGGCAGGGGGGAAGGAGGTGAGCGGCGAGGTTCTTCGACGAGCACGAAGGGGGGGCGAGGGGTTGGGAGGAGGGCGCGAGACGGTGAAACCGTGAAACACGGAGATTCGACGGGGTCCTCCGGAGGGATGGAGGGAATGGCGGAGTCGTGTTTCGGGCAAACGGGCGATCCGGTCCGGACGTGACCGGGGGGATGAGATCACCCATCGTTCTCTTCTACCACCGTTCCCCGTGGTTCGCGCTAACGTACCATATACATATACATATATATATACCAATGTGTCGATGTTAGCGCTGGAAATAAAAGAAAATTTCGCCCACTAAGCGCCAAATATATTTTCGGACAATGGAGAAAAGTTTATTTTTTTATAATTATAAAATAAGGAACTTTTTTTTTTCTGATAGAGAAAAGAAACTTTTTTTCTCGATAGAGAAAAGAAACTTATTTTTTTTTTATCATCCATTATCTTATCATTCACGAATGAAAGAAGGGCAGCAAAAAAAAAAATCGAAACGAAACGACAAAAAAAATTTAAAAATTCCAATTTTTTTCGATGAAAATACGAAAAAAAAAAAAAAAATGAATTTCTTCGATTCTCACGAGAGTACAATTATATTTGTTCGTTTCAGAAACGTCGAGTCCAGCTGTTATCTCAAAACTGTTGTCGAGAATTTTTTTTCAAAACTTTTTTAGTTTTGGGCAAGTCGAAATAAAAAAAAATTATATATTTAATTATAATTATATATATTTTTACTTTTTTCATTAGTTATATTATCATTATTATTATTATTATTATTTTGCAAATGTCTATAATATGGACAAACCGAAACAACCGGATTCACGAAAATTTTGCTACGAGAGAATTCAACATCTTCAATCCGTGGAATGTTGATTAAAGAGCAAAATGTTGGATAATCGATTTGCCAAGTGTGTGATTTTATGTATACGTAATATATGTACGTGGCGTGCAATGCTGCAGAACTCTGTGTACCAATACAATATATATATATATATATATATATATATATATATATATATATATATATATATATATAAATACTGTTACTTCCTCTTGAATGGATACCACGACATTGCTATACGATAAAACTTGCGGAAGACCTTTCACTCGTGACTGCGACCGTCAAGAGGTCAACGTTCATCGGTTGTGTGTTTGTGTGTGTGGTGTGTTGTTAGTGTCGAGAAAGCGCGCATACAACAGAGAGACGACGAATTACAAATTGTATAATGCGCACGCGTGTAGCCCCGTGTGGGCCATTCTGTGTTTTTTTTCTTCTTATTATTTTTTCTCCCTTCTTTTTCAATGTGTCGTAATCTGTAAATAAAATCTTTCGGACGCTCGTTGTAATGTATTCCCGCTTGGCGATCCACTCCTCCTCCTCCCCCCCCACAACATTCTAAACCGTACACGTGTTTCAAACACGTTTTTATCTCACATAATCGGTTCGCAGAATTGTTTTCATTTTTTTTTCGTTATTTTTTTCTTATTTTTTTTTTTCAGGTGGGAGAGTCCGTTTTTCATCAAGCTCTGTTTTGATCGACTAATCGTTGCAATGATTCTTCTTGCACGCTTCGAACAGAATCGGATCAAGGAAATTCAATGGGGAAATTTAATTCTTTGCAACAACAACAAAAAATCTATGAAACATTTTTGCTTCAAACAATTATTCATAGAATTATTTCAGAAAAATCTTTTTTTTTTTTTAATAAATAGTTGTTTCAAGGAAACTATTAAACAATTGGCGAAAAATTATTTTAGTCGTGATTTGAAGGTACTTGTAAAATGCCATACCGATATAACCCCCGCACAATAATCACGATGATAATAACTTCATATCCCAATTTGCCAACACATTTTTGTTTACTCGTAAATAACCTCGTGTCACGTTTCCGCACGTCGATTCGAAACCACGTGGCTCCGAACCACGTGGACGACATATTCGCATTTGCGCGAAATTCAATGTAAATATATATTACATATAATTATATTCGCTCTTTAAATAAAAAAAATAAATAAAAATAAATAAAATAAAAAAATCCACATAAACGCAAATTCGAAAAATCGCACAATCCGTAACCAAGCGGCATCACACGCATGCGTAAAAGTTTATTGTGAACGAGATTGAAACGTACAAAAAAAATAAATAATAATAATAACCCTTAATCTGGAAACCTGGGTCGATGTCATCGACCGTTTATTTATATTTTGCGTCCGTTATATATTTCATATAAAAAACTAAATATAAAAAAAAAAGTATTTTTCACAATTTTACAATTGAGACTTGAAATTGAACGCTCGAAGAACCTTCGTGAATTTTTTTTTCAGAATTTTTCACAGCACTTAAACATTTCGAAAAAAAAAAAGAATCGCGACCCACGTTTTCCAGACCAAAGGTGCCAACTCGTCAAAACTTTTCCAAAACAATTATCCCAAAAACATACCGAATATATCGTCCGGCCGAATTCCCCGAAAATTTTTCTTCCTCAACGGTAAAACCACCCTTCCACCGTCACACTGATTCCCTCACGTTGCAACACAACTTGTACAAAAAAAACAAACAAACCAACAGACAAACAAAAAAAAAACAACAAATCCGAGTAAACCGGTGTCATAAACACGCACGAGATAATTAGAAGACGAAATAATTGTCCGACAAATAAACATATAGCACACTCCGCGTATTGTTGACTAGCGCAAGACTAGTTTACCCACAGTTCACGTGTTTTGGGCTTTGAAAAAAAAAAAAAAAAAGAGTTACGACGCAGGTTATGTTTGTTTCTTCTTATTCTTTATTTTTTTTATTAAAAAAAAAAAGATTTCTTTTTTTTTCGGGATGACACAGCGCGCGTGGGCTCACGGCGGATGGATTCTCGAGAGCAATGGAGAGTCGCGACTCGCGTGTGCGACGCGGAAAACACGAGGCGACAACGTCCGGGGGCGGAGGACCCGCGAAACTGCGTAGCGGCGGGTGGGAGCGAGGAGGGGGGAGGGCGGCTGCTCGAGAAACGAATTTGGACGGGTGGCGGGCGCGGGCGACTCAGCAGAGGGGGCGCGAGTGTCGCGTGAGGTTGGGTTATATATCCTTGTTTCGCGTAACCGCGATGTCCGCGCACCTCAACGGACGAACGTGAACAGCAGCGAACACAGTGCCGAAGCCACATGCACCGCGTGACGGGTGGCGGAGGAGGAGGAGGGGGAGGGAGGGAGGACCGAGCGAGATGTATGATAACGCGACTCTCCTAGCCGCAAGACGACGCGGACTGCTCTTTCGCCCTCTCACGTCTCCATCTCTTTCCGCACGACTTTTTTTTTTGCGTCTCCTTTGAGGTAGTACCCTCGATGAGAGAATTCCTCGTCAGATTTTCATGAAACTTGGCATACTTATGGGTATTGATGAGAAAAACGGTTCGGTTAAATTTTCATGGCTTTGAGGAGCGCGAGAAAAAATATATCAACACTTTTGTTTTTAGACGTTTAACATGCGAGCCTTATGGATAATCACCCTCAATTTGATACAATACAAAAAGTCCTCGTCAGATTTTAATGAGGACACTTGAGCCGCAAGTTGAATATTCGGACAACATTTTGGGCACTTGACGGTAGCGATCGGGAGACCGTGATGATAATGATAAGCAAATGAACATCGGGAAAATACAGTTTGTATGAGGAGTTGGTCGTGATCCAGTAGACATGGCAACGTTGCGCGTTTGTTTCCCCATCTTCTCTCTCTCTCTCTCTCACACACTGATCGACATCAAAACACGCGACGTTGCCACATCAAAGTACTACGTACCTCAATCAGCAAATAGTATATCTTAGGCTTGCTTCGACTCTCACAGTTTGTGGGATACTACCTTAAGGATGTATGACACACGTGTCCCCAAAGTATCAAGAAAATTCGTAAATTTTTTCACACGTCGCTTTTATATAATTTCGAAACGTCACGGATAACCTAAAGACGATGCGAAACGCGATATTCACGTTCGCGGTGAGTGCGAGAGAGAGAACGCTATCGGGGCTCGCCGCGGAGCGAGCGAGAAAGGTTGAGAATCACGTTAAGGGGTTCCCGAACGTTTGGAGCTCGGTCTCTCTCGCACTCGTTACGGTAGCTCAACGTCGACATTCTCGTGAGCCTTGTGTGCTGCCTCGCTCTCTCTCCGTCGATTCAATGGCGGCCACACCGACCGGCTACGGTCTCTCCCACCTTGACACCTTTTACCCCCGGCAGCGTTGTACCAATCTAACAAGCAACAACCGCCACAAACGAAATCCGGGTTTTCCGCGATACCAGCGACACGAGGACAAGGACTCTCTGTCGTTGTAGACACACTTTGTTCTACATTATATTTTAATGGCCTCCCCCCCCCCCTCCTCTGTCGGTGTTGGGGGGAAAAAAAATAGTGTCTTATGACTCAACGTGCTACAAAATTTAAAGACATGCATGAAATTCATCTTACGTTTATCTTTATTTGTTGTTAAATTTCGTAGATATTTACATTTTTTTCGAAAACATTAACTTTTTGTATTATTCAAATAAGGTAATTAATTTTGTACGTGTGTCATACATACGTGTGTCATACATCCTTAAGGTAGTATCCCACAAACTGTGAGAGTCAAAGCAAGCCTAAGATGTACTATTTGCTGATTGAGGTACGTAGTACTTTGATGTGGCAACGTCGCGTGTTATGATGTCGATCAGTGAGAGAGAGAGAGAAAGAGAAGGTGGGAAACAAACGCGCAACGTTGCCATGTCTACTGGATCACGACCAACTCCTCATACAAACTGTATTTTCCCGATGTTCATTTGCTTATCATTATCATCACAGTCTCCCGATCTCTACTGTCAAGTGCCCAAAATGTTGTCCGAATATTCAACTTGCGGCTCAAGTGTTTTCATTAAAATCTGACGAGGACTTTTCGTATTGTATCAAATTGAGCGTGATTATCCATAAGGCTCGCATGTTAAACGTCTAAAAACAAAAGTGTTGATATATTTTTTCTCGCGCTCCGGAAAGCCATGAAAATTCAACCGAACCTTTTTCTCATCAATACCCATAAGTATGCCAAGTTTCATGAAAATCTGACGAGGAACTCTCTTATGGAGGGTTCCTTGAGACGAAAATTGTGTTTACAGTGTGTTACGTGTGGTGGCGCGCGCGCGCGGTTGCCGCGGCCACGCGCATTCCTCGAAGCGATTAGAGCCCAGAGGGAGGGCGCGGATATCTACGAAGCGCTCGAGCGGGGCAAACGAAGCGACCGAGGGCCATGAGTTATATATATATATATGTACCAGAGGGAGAAAGAGTGGCAAAGGAGGTCACACACTCTTTTCGACCAATTGCCTCGTTCAACGCGCTAACAAACGTTTATCCACCCCGAGAGTTGGACTTATCGGGAGCAACTTCTCTACCGAAACCCACGGTCTCACGAATTGTCTCGGAAAGACTGGGGGAGTTGATAAATCCGGTCACTGACACTTTTGATCTTTCAACTATCCGTCATTTTTTTTTTTTTTTTTCACACATTTGAACAGGATCGTTTATTTAAATTAACAACTGATTTGCATAAGATTTTATGTAATTGTAATAACAGACAAAAATGTATTTGATGAAAAAATTTTATATGTCTGTTGAAAATTAATAATCCATGTACTTGAAAAAAATTATCGCCCAAATCAATGAAATTGTGTAGATATGAAAAAACACCTTATATTTTACGTCGCAAATGTATAAAATACGTGAAAAAAAAAAACCATCTAACCTCATTCGCAGTTACTCCTCTTTGAAAATAAATGAACATTTCGATGATGATTTTGATAATTTCATTGAGCTAAACTAATTTTTTTTATATAAAATTCGATTGAACACAAATAATTGTAAAACTCGTTCACGAATAAAATAAAATAATCTATAGTCATTTAAAAAAATCCTACAAAGTTCAATAATTCATCATTTTTTTACTTGGACTTTCATGACACAAGAGTTTCCCCGAGTATCATCGATAACATCACAGTCTGTATTCCGGTTAAGTCGAATACAATTATCGTTTATAACTCATTTTCGGTCATATTCATTATATTCCAGAGACGAGAAATTGTGCATACGCAACAAAGATACTCAAACTCTTTTCCAACGATAAGACAATGTTCCGAATAATAATTTCACGGAGAGGTCCGGCCACCGTGATTAATTCTATTTAAATAATGCAAATCGATCGGCCGATAATCAACTTTTCTTTTGATTATCAAATCCAAACGAACGAATCAACGGTGTGCGTGCGATTTAGTTGCACCAACGACCCGAAAGAGGCGCCTACACGCCCCTTGTCGTAAATCGAACGAATGTAGAAAAACTACTGACGTGAGATATCCAAGTTTTCTACATGTCGAAAATCGTGTTATTCGCATCGAGTATTTTATCCAACCAACCCCGATCGAAATGCAAATGCATGGGGGGGGGGGGGAGAAAGGCCCCCCGTACGAGGTTAGGACGATTGTCGTTTTTGGTAAGAGCAACGAGAGGGCGCGACGAACGTAGCAACAGAGAGATAAGGCGATGAGGGGCACAAGGATGAGACAAAGATGGAGAATGTTACAACAGAGGGCGCGCAAAGACTTTGCGAAGCGACAGAGAAAGATACAAACATATATATAACGGGAGATGAGGAAGTGCGAGAGAGAGAGAGAGAGTGCGAGAAAGAGACGATGACGAAAGAAGTTGGGAGGGGGGAGGGGAGCGAAGCGAGTGTATGAGAATTCACGGTGGGCGCGACACACAGAAGAGGGTACAGCGAAGAAAAGAGCGCGGGCTATCGAGAGCGCCGTGGGAGCGAGCGAGACGCAACGTTACCAAGAGAGAGAGAGCGAGAGAGAGAGAGAGAGAGAGGAGCCGAGAGGCGAATACACTACACGTGTCGCTCCGGCACGCGGGGTGTTGACCTCAAATAACTTTTTTCAACATGACGTAACCCGCGTGCTCGCGGGGTCCCAACTTAAAAACGGGGGTTGGGAAACGGGGCAACGTTGTGATGTTGAACAATCCCGCGCGGCGCGGTGGTGGCGCGGCGGCGGCGGCAACCAGAACCACACGCGCATCGCATTCGACTCTATCCTATTTATTACCAGCCACAACACTGTCCTGACTTTGCTTTTTCTTCGACAACGGACTATGGACTTATGGGCCCCTAGGTCCGCAGACCGCGACCGATGGAACACGCGTATAGTCCGTGAAACAATGGGCAGAATTATTTTTTTTAATCTTGAACGATGAAAAAGATTTTAAAAAAAGCATAGTACAAGATGTAATAACATATATTCGACGATATTCGATGATCACGAATTTTCCTGGCATTCACAAAGCGGTTACAATAGAAATTTTTCCGATTGGGCGTACTTTCGGCTGGGATTGTACGTGTCCACACATCCTTAAATAACATTATCGACGATATTATTGTCGCATCATCGGCTACCGTTGCCATTATTTTCCATAATTCGTCCCTCATCGTCAATGACAAACAATCGAACACATATTCGAAACAAAAAAATGTCATCCTCCGTCAGATGGCACCCTCGATCCTCATCCTCCTCTCAAAAAAAAAACGCCACCCTGTAAATGAAATTTTTATGAAGTCAAGCGAAACAAAACAAAAGTTAACCTCGATTATAATTTATTCCAATGTATTTAAAAAAAAAAAAAAAAATGATACTCCGCGTATGGCAACTCGTGAGATCCACAATCGCGTCTTGAATTCGTCGATTCATGAAGATCCTGTGACGACCGCGCGAACATCCGCCAATGGCGCCCGTGAGAGGGCGTTTTCTGGTTCTCGCGCGGAGAGGAACTCTCGGCGGTCCGGCAATCCGTTCGCCTCGCTATCCGTTATGCGCGCACGCGCGGGAGGAGGGGGCGAGGGGGGGGGGGGGGAAACCCGCGGGGCACAACGAGATCCTTTCATTCGAGAATCGAGACTCCGAAACCCACTTGCGCGGCGACGACCAGTGGCGGCAGCAGCGACGGCGGCTCTTCGTTGTACATACACTCGCCGCCGCTGGTCGCGCCACCCAACGGATTCACCACACTCATCGCCTCTCTCCCTCTCCCTCTCTCTCTCACTCCTTCAGTCCCAGACTACGAAATAAACATCTCGTTCTCTCTCTCTCTCTCTCTCTCTCGTCCCGACGTTCGCCCATCGCCGATCTCTTCTTCCATCGTCGGACGCGCTTCTCGCTTCATCCTCGCGTGTATAGGTTATATTACGTGTGTGGTAACTTCTTCTCTTCGTCGGGATTAACCACCGCGCGCGCGCGCGCACCTATACCGATTCACATTATGCCCCGTGGGACGGGGACGGATTGTGTAACGTCGCGAGCGGAATGACTATCGCTATATATAAATACATATATATATATATATATATATATATATTAGGGTGGTTCTTAAGAAAAAAATATCGCTTCACCCACCTTCCAAATGATTCTAGACCGTGAAAAAGGAATTTTCATATTTTTTTAACTATTTAAAAAATTTTAAATTTATTTATTTTTACGATTTTTAAATTTAGGGTGGTTCTTAAGAAAAAAATATCGCTTCACCCACCTTCCAAATGATTCTGGACCGTGAAAAAAGGAATTTTCATATTTTTTTTAACGATTTTTCAAAATTTACCATCTGCAATACCTGAATTCATTTGCAAAATTTTTAGAATCATTTATTATTTATTTTTTTTTTTTTTACGAAAACTGTCGGGAAAATAAATTTGCAAAAAAAATATATATTGTGAAAAAATCATACCACAAAAACACACAAAAAAAAATCTTGACAGCCAACCGGCGAACATAATCGAAAAAAAATAAACATAAAAATCATTTTTTTAATTTTTATTTATCAGGTTATATGTTTGCCGGATAGCTGCCAACATTTTTTTTTTTGTGTTTTTGTGGTACACTTTTTTGTAATACACATTTTTTCCGTTATTTTTTTTTCGCCACCGTTTTTGGTATCAAACTCGGAAATACGACATTGAATGACTTTTCTTTTTTTTTTAGGTCAAAGAAGGACCACCCTGATGTATGTGTATATACATATATATATATTTATGTGTAAGTATACACACCGGCCGTGTTGACTGTGTCGCATTATTGTGAAGCTTTTTTCGTGCGATACTCGCGCTCTCTCGTTGGGCCCGATGTTTCTTCATTCGGATGGTGATGGTGGTGGTGCTACCGCTGCGACCGTGTTTTTGCTGGTGCTGCAGCCAGAGTCGATGGATCGTAACGGTAGCCCCCTCCCCCCTCCGCCACCCCGCGGAAAGTCATGCAGGTAGTAGCGCGCTCGGTACGATATACTATATATATATATATATATATATATATATAGTATATATATATGAGAGAAAAACTAATTCCCAATTTTTTTTTCAGATTTTGCATCCCCCCTCCCCCCCCCCCCCCTCATAGCCATTTCGTGCAGAGATATTTTTTACCTAAAACTGATTGAAAAATCTACTGATCCAACTTTTGCTCTTATTATTCAACCCTCAGTCTGTAAACCAGGGTCGTTTTCGTCCTGTCGATAATCAAATGTCATCCTAGGTTGCCTCATCTTTTGTATAAAAAATATATTTTAAAAAAATTAATTTTTCATAATTTTACGATTGGGACTTTTAATTGGACGCATGAAGAACCTTCGTGAATTTTTTCAGATTTTTTACAGCCGTTTGAATGTTTAAAAAAAAGGCAACGACGAAAACGACCCTGGTTTACGGATCAAAGGTGCCGAAAAAAACGTTTACGGACTAAGGGTTGAATAATAAAATGAAAATTGAAAAAAAAAAAAAATTAAAAAATAAATAAATAAAGACCGTTGAGAGGTTCGATTACCGTTATTACCGTTCGTTGTTACCGTTAACCCGTTTTCATTCGTTATCCGCAGTTGACGAAAATTTTTGGTGAAAGCATGATTTAATTTTTTTTTTTTTTTTTTAGTGGATAATACGAGTACTGGAATGGATATCGAAGGAAGAGGAGCCCGGGCTGGATAGTTACGTGATGCCGAGGATGAATCGACGATAAGATCGACGGTGAGGGAGCTATGCATCACGATAGTACGTGTATATATATTATATATATATATATACACGTATGTGGTCGAAGATTTAAGCGGTACGCCTTCACGTATAATCTAATCTCGTTCGGACCGGCCGCGAGGGACCGAACCCTTAGTTCTTTCTCTTGCTACGTTCTACATCACATTATTTTCCGTCTTTATTCATTTCGTACGTCCCAAATAATTGGGGCTTGACTACTCTCGCTGCATCTCTTCCGAATTACCACAAGTTCTTCGTCCCTATACACACACACACACAGACACACATATACATACATGCGTGTGGTATTTGATTAGGCCATATGTAGTCCTCAGAATTCGTTAAATCTATGATTTAACAAACGATTTGAATTTTTTTTTTTTTTTTTTTTTTCATATTTTTTTATTCTCTCGACGAGTATCTGGGTTTTGCAACACGCAGACCCGACTTAATCTCTCCGTGTGATACACACACGCACACACACACACACACACACACTCATGGCGATAAGAAGTCCGCGAAGAGCGGATTTTATTAATCGATGGAACGAATTGTTCGATCGACAATGATCAAATCGATCGATCGACATGCTTATTCACGTTCCAATCGAATCGGAAAAAAATGAGAAAATTCATTTTATTCACCGGTGGTGATTTTTTTTTCTCTTATCCGGTTTTTTAGGGTGAAATAAAGTAAATGAAGTGAATCAAATGAACAACTGCACAGGTTTTTCCAGTGTTAAATGAAGTTTAAACTCGGACGAAAAATTGCTTTATAACTTCGGCCTAATTTCAATCTCCTTCGTCCTAAATGTGATGTCGAATTAATTCGAAATAAAGGTGAAAAATTCACGACTCGGGTTGCTTTATTGAGTAATAATAATAATAATAACAATTATTATTATTATTATTATTATTATTTTTTGGAGATTGTTGAAAAAAATGTTTTGGAAAGAATTACAAAAATCCCGACAAGATTTTCTTCCATTCGTCGACCTCACTCACCTACACTTATATATATATATATATATGTAATCGGAATTATATGTGTTTCCTCGACCCCACTTTAATTGAGGGTAGTTTCGGAATATCAGTTCGATGAGTTGTTTGAGGGTTTGAATTTTGGAATCCTTATAAAATTTTTGGCACGCTTGTAACACAATGAATTTATTTCTATTTCTATTTCTATTTTTTTAAATTAATCATGAACGTACGATTGTTGGAGAATAATCTACGTTGCGCAATAATCGAATACCAGACGCTCGAACCGGTGGAAAGAGGATCTCGACCTCACGTTGGAAGGGGAAGGTTTTAATCTTATCTACAGACTGCGTGGGCTCCACCCCGAGTTAGGCGTCAACGATGTTTATTTCTCGTTGATAGTATTTGCTCTCTCTCTCTCTCTCTCTCTCACTCTCTCTCTTTCTCTTTTCGTTGTCTCTCTCGTTCTCCTTTCCAGATCCCAGAACAAACCGACACGCACGTTGATTCTTTTTTCAATCTCGCGGTTATTCCCACACTCACACAATTCCACCGAAAAACACACCGAGCACAACATTTTAAACATTTTAAACGAATGCTCAAGGGCACAACACATCACAAAATTGTTTCACTTGTGGTGAAACAATTTCGTGATAAATAGCTTTTCGGACCATACGACTCAATGGATTTTAAATTCTGACGTATCATTTTCTGATTTTTTTTACTTCGATTCAAATTTATCATTAAAATGTTTATTTTGAACTACCCATACATATTTTTTAACATTTAATATTAAATTTATAATTTATATAAATTATTTTACATATTTTTTTTAATATTAAATATTTAAAAAAATATTTATCGTTCATTTTATGTATTGGTTAAATTATAATATTAAAATGCATAAAATGCAATATTATTAATAAATGTATTATTACTTTTGCATGGATTGATGCGCGCTTGTTTAAATGTACTTATCTTAATTTTTTTTTTTTTCAACATTTTGTTTTTTCGTGGGGAATATTTGATCGTTCGGTATTTTTGAAAAATGGTTTTTGGTCAACCGTTTGGTTCTCAGATATATCATTTTTACGTCCAACACGATACGACTTCGACCGAGGATATTACCACCCGAGATATCCTCGTGAACGCGGTCCTCGACCGCAAATTATAATCATCGTTGAAAACCGCATCACGAGGAAATAGAGAAGACGGAAACTGCGTGAGAGACTGTACCGCTTCCCGTCCTGAGAGTTCGCACTTCGAATATTATATTTTCAAATGTTTCGACGATCTTCGTTGTCGACACGACTTTTTTTTTTCGATTCATTCATCATGCATCGAACATTGTTTACGAAAATTGAAAATTACAAAATTAATATTAGCAATGAAGATGCCATTCTAAAATTACAGACGATATTCAGTTTTTCAATATTTGCATACGAAAAAAAAAAGAACTAAATTGATTTAATAAATCGGCACAACGCTCGTTTTCTCTAGTTTTTTTTATGTTTTACATTTCTTCAGGGAGGAGAGGGTGGAGGAAAATAATTCTAAAAAAATTAGGGGATGTTTTTAGATTACCCAAAACTGAGAAAAAAAAATTGACTACCATTTCCGGAAGAAGTGGGGGGGGTTTTGACCCATTGAAAATGACGTTCCTTTCCCAATACACATTAAAAAAAAAAAAAAAAAAGATTCTTCCAAACCTTTCTGACCCGAAATTTTCACCTTTATTTTAACTTATTTCAACATCACATTCAGGTCGAAGGAGATCGAAAGCACGATGAAGATATAACCATTTATCGTCCGCATTTCAACTTCATTACACCCTGAAAAAACCTGCAGTGACTTTTCCCATTTTTCCAAGTTCGGAAGGTGGAAAAGAAGGTGAGAATAACCGAAAGCAAAAATGGTTTACCCTCGCTCAAAACGATGAGCACAAAGCTGAAAACAAAAATTTCGCCACCTCATTGAGGTTTCCAACGAGGGCGAAAAAAATATTTTCAAACCTAATCAAACTTCACAATTCGTACATGTGAGTCATAATAAGTTGAAACATAATTTGAACATATCGGAAAGTTTCGATCGAATTGTTCTGGAAAGTTTCAATCGGGTGATAAATAATTTGAAGCTATGAAAATGAAAAAAAAAAAAAAAATAAATAAATAAATAAAAAATTGAAAAAAAAAATGGAAACCAGGAATAAAGGAATGATCGGGACAATTTGTTGCACCTACGAGGCTTTTGTTGGATACAGTTGAGTCAAGTTTGTCGGAGAGACAGACGACGGAGAAATAGAGAGGGCAGATAGTAGTAGAGTCGTAGACGTTCTCGTGTGTGTGTGTGTGTGTGTGTGTGTGTGTGTGTGTGTGTGAGTGAAGCAGAGGGGAAAAGAGATAAAATGCGTTGTGGTCTGTAAGGTAACGGGCGTGCATACCATAGTTACACGTGAGGAAGGGGGTTGAGACTCTCTCTCTCGAGGGACATTGCTCCCTGCCCTGGCCTGGCCCTGTGGCTCCATCGTCTGTGCTATAGAGTCGCTTCTCTCTCCGCCGCCCGACAGAGTCTCCGTAAACCTCTCCGAGCGACTCTCGACGCGAGGGCGCGGGTTGTTGCCCATTCCCCAGCATCTAAGTCTTTATATACATATATAACAGAGTGGTCCTTAGATTTTCATTATTTATTAATTCAAGACGAGCAAGATGGTTCAAAATTACTGAAAAATGAACGAATATCCTTTAAATTTGATGCTTTTTCAATTTTCATGATTTATTAATTCAAGCGCTCGTGCCATTTAAATAACGCCGTGCTGTTTTACATTTCAGTTTTTTTTTTTTTTCATTACGACTGAAGAACTAAGTACTGTCACTGTAAATAATACTGTAGATTATGGAAAACTACTGTAGATTATACAGTAGATGATAAAAAAATATTTTTCTTTCGAGTCATTCTCCATCAAAATTAGGATTTTTACGTGACTTGAAAAAAAACAATTGTTTATTAGGTATAAATAATTATCGGTATTGCTACTATGGTTGGTAGGAAGCTTACGTAGTGTCAACATTTTTTCATACAGTACTTCAGTCATAACAAAAAATTCTGAGATATGAAAAAAAAAAAAAAAAAAAAAAAAAAAAAATCATTGTCTCATTAAAATGGAAAAGTATGGGAGATTATCGACGAGCTTGAAAATTGAGATAGGGACCTCAAATTTTGAGAATATATATATATTTTTTTTTTTCAGTAATTTCGAACCATCTGATTCTCCGGGAGCATCCAAATAAACAAAAAATAAAACTACCAAAATAAGGACCCCTATATGTTATACATACACGCATATATATGCATGTAGACTGTATATGAAATTGGTCCGTAGCGATATATATATATATATATATATATATATATATATACACGCGATTCAAAGTAAAGGATCAAGCGCCCAAGTAGTTATCGTCCTGGCGTTGTTGGCGCGCTCCGTTGCACGTAACCATCTCATCCTTCCGGCCGTGCCAGAGCCCGCGGACAGAAACTCAACTGCCGAGAGCCAAGAAATAAATGATAAAAGAAACGCGGAAAAAAAAACAGGATTGAAGGAACAGAATAAAAAAAAAACTTTTTTTTCTTAATAAAAAAAAAGTAAAAGGAGCGATAAAAGAAAAGGCAACTGTGGAGCGAGATGCGCGCCGAGGGTGAGCAGTCTCCCCCTTCCCATCCCCGCGTGCACCCGCTCCAGCGGAATTCCATAAAAATTATAAATAGATCCTCCAGGGCTGAAGGCGTACCAAAAAAAAACCCTAAATCTTCGTACGCTCTTCTCAACGTTCGTTCGGCATCGTTTCTTCACTCGCGCACACACACATGCGCAGACACCCCAATCTTTTACACCCCACGAGGCCCGGCGTTCACGAAATCCGCCTCGAGTTTCACCCTCCCCCGAGAAAGCTTTGAAATTTACTCTCCCTGATGTAATTTATTATTCACGAAAGGCGTTGGTATAACCTCCGGGATTTCATTACTCCCGCGCTATTTCCGTGGCTCTAACGTTTCTCATCGACATCATCCGTGCCCCAAAATTTGATGATCCATCGACCCAGCGAATGTCAATGCAAGCCCACCAGTCAGACCCCATCACACCACATCAGAGTTAAGGTTGTATCCCACAAACTGTAAGAGTCAAAGCAAACCTAAGATATACCATCTTTTGATTGAGGTACGTAGTACTTTGATGTGACAACCTCGCGTGTTATGATGTCGATCATTGAGAGAGAGAGAAGATGGGAAACAAACGCGCAACGTTGCCAAGTCTACTGGATCACGACCAACTCCTCATTTAAACTGTATTTTCCCCATGTTTATTTGCTTATCATCATCATCACAGTCTCCCGATCTCTACCGTCAAGTGCCCAAAATGTTGTCCGAATATTCAACTTGCGGCTCAAGTGTTTTCATTAAAATCTGACGAGGACTTTTTGTATTATATCAAATTGAGCGTGATTATCCATAAGGCTCCGTGTTAAACGTCTGAAAACAAAAGTGTCGATATATTTTTTCTCGCGCTCCGTAAAGCCATAAAAATTTAACCGAATCGTTTTTCTCATCAATACCCATAAGTATGCCAAGTTTCATGAAAATCTGACGAGAAACTCTCTAAAAGTTCCAATAATCCCCACAATCAAACTTCCAATAATCCCCACAATCAAAACTAATAACAATAACAATAATACCGTCAATAACAAGGGTTGAAAACGAATACAGCGATGCAACAGGTTGCCCAAGCATAATCACTCGACATCGCATCTCCCGCGCTCCGCACCCACATCTCACATTTGCGTCATCCACGTAAAAAAACCCTCCCTCCTTTTTCCTCCCTCAACTAAATCTGCGAAAAAGAATCTAATCATGCCTGCAACAACACCCCCGCGCAAAATCAACCGTTTGCTTTTTTCCCATTCCATCGTCAACCCTAAAAAAAAAAATTCCTCCACAGGGTAAAATCCTCCACAGCGTAGAGATCCCCCCCCGCCCCGAACGAACCATAAATTCCACAATCAAAACCCAAGCCGACCCGTTCCGTTTCACGGGGCTCCGAGTATTTCAGTCCTCCGCTAGTCGTCCCGCCCTCTCTCCTAACCCTTCTCTCACTCTCCCAGCAGCGTGTTCCACGTTATATCGTACCTCGAAGCTGCCGCTTCCAAGCAGCCCACTTCTCTCTCTCTCTCCCACATCCAAATGCCTTTCTAATCCCCCGCCATCTTCCTCCATTAAACCGGCGTACCGCTTTGTACATCTCCCTTCATCTTCCTCATCTTCTTCCACATCTTTTTTCTCTTTCCCCCGCCAGCTTCGACTCTCCGGCACCGTTCCCACCCATCTCCCCGACCATCTTCCCTCTCGCTCTTCCTTCCCCCTCCCTCAGCCCGGGTTTCCCATCCGGAGTTCTTCCTGGGCAAAGTGTATCGTCGAGGCCTGAGATCTACTACCCTCTCTCCAACAAGCTATAACCCACCGAGGCCCCACGGGTGAAAACTTCCAGCCGTATCCCACCCACCGATGTTAGCTGCCCTCCATTTTCCCATCCTACACTCTAGCCGTATCGCTCTACCTCCCTCCGCAGCAGCCTTCCACTCTTCCATTCCTTTTCCATCTTCGTCTCCGTCGACTCTCCCAGACTCCGGCTGTGTCCCTTCTTCCGCTTACTCCGCTTCTTCGTCGTCTTCTTCTGCTTCTTTCACATCGTTCTCTTGCCCCCCCCCCGCCTGACTCCCTTGGCTTCTTTATCGAGCCATTCCCGTCGCCGTGGTTGCCCGTCGAGTGGGGAGCCCGGGCTATTCACATCCCTGTGCTCGTGAAGGGAAACCGAGGATGGGAGAGAACGAAAGAGAGTCGCGGATAAACACGCACGAAGAACGAAGAGAAAGCCTGAAAGGCTTTTTTCCTCACCCCGCCCCGCACCTAACCCTAACTCAACCCGTTCGAGGAACGTGTAAGGGCGGACGTCGTCGACGATTCCGAGCCACGGGGAGGCTCGTGGATATTATACTTAAAATCTTTGAACGTGTGTGTGTGTCTCTCTTTCTCTCTCTTGGTGCTTTCATCCACACACACTTACACACGTCAACGTAGGTCGCCCATTTTGATTTTCACGTGTATCGGTGGAAGGACAGACAGGGTTCTTTTTTATTATTATTATTATTATTATTATTATTATTATTTTTTTTTTAACGTACGTAAAAGCGAAGGCGTATAGAGATAGTTGTTTCAAACGTATGAGTTTCGTACGTGTGTGTGTGTGTGTGTGTGTGTGTGAGCACGTACATCCCCACTACGTGGGACACATCCCTCCTCGAGGGGTCGTTGATCCCCCAAGGACAACGACCTTGCTCGACGTCTGCGGCGTCGACGACGACGACGACGACGACTACGACGACGACGGCAGCGAACCGTTCGAACGGTGTTCTCTGGGTTCCCGGATTCCTCGATTACCAATTTGCTCTCTCTCTCTCTCTCTGGGTTTGTCGCTCTCTCTCTTTCTTTTTTTTCGACCTCTCCCTCCCGCCGATGTATCTCGTCCTGCGTTTTACTTTTTCTTCGGACCAACTTGGAGATGTCCGACGTCCTTCGGGCCCCGGTCAATCATCATCTCCGGCCACCCGCCATCTTTTTTTTTTTTTCTAATCTTGACTCGAGTGTCTGTGTGTGTGTGTGATGATTGGACGGGTCGATATGATTTTAGGACGTTATCGAAACTACCCCGCAGCGTGTGACTGTTGAACGACGATGTCGGACCGCAAGTTAAAAAATTATATATATTATCTGTATATATATATATAGTTTATATGTATAATCTATATATAAACTGTGAATGCCCAATGCTATATATAGTTTGTACATCGTTATTTTACTTGGGGGATGGAAATTCCGAACGCCTAATTCTTCGAGAACGCCGGCGAAGGGTCCAAATTCAGAAAATATACACACATATTGGTATATATATATGTATATTGTATTTATATATATATAGGACTAGTTGCGTATCTCGTAGCGAAAAACCAAATTAACTCGATAAAAGTTTTCAATTGCCACGAAAAAAAAATGTTTGAATGACGCCGATGACACCGTGAAATTTTTAAGGGTGTTTTCAACCCTTTGAATTGTCGCGAACAAAAATTAAAACGATAAATGATGAATGCTTTTTTTTTTTATATTCACGTCCGAACGATGGCTAAACAACGCTAGATAGACGAAAATTTCACATGAACAATGTTGTGGAGAATTGAATTTTCTACAAATAAGTTCCTGACGACAAATGTCTGTAATCGATGGTTCGGACGTGGGATCAGCTGGAAAGTCGGGTAATGTGGGGAACCGCACGACAAACATTAACGTTCGTAAACATTAAGCGTTTCGAATTTTTTTCGTCGTTTGTCGCGGAATAAATTTACGTGAATTTTGGTCTATGGTTTTTTTTTTTTTTTCATCGCGATCGATGTTGTACAACGGAAAACTCGTTTTGTTCGTCAATTCTATAGTCAAGTTGACCGCAGTCCACGGATGATAGGCTGCCGTTCTCTCCCCCCATCTGGTTTTCATTCCTTATCCACAATTTCATCGTTCGATAATCCGCACCGCTCTTCGTATCCCACGGAAAACACTATTTTTTTTTTTTTTTTTTCATTCCCCCTCTTTTATCCTCGTAAATTCTCGATAATTCACAATCGCAATCGAACCATTTTATATTATCCAAGTTGGTTGGATTGGCTTATTGTCAGATCGAGATATTTTTTTTTTTAAGCTGTTAAAGTGTCGCAAAAAATCCGAAAAAAACTTTCACCCGGGTTATTCAAGCCTTGATTTTGAATTTTCAATTATAAATTTGACAGCGATACATTTTTTTTATGTATATTTTTCATAAAAAATATAAATTGGTTCAAAATGAAATTTGGTTTATAATTGAATTTTCAAACTTTCATAGATTCCAGCAGTTTTTACAGATAACGCAACCCAAATTTCACATGTATAATGTGTGAAATTTTCTCAGCTTTCTGAAAAATAAAAAAAAAAATTGAAAAACAAAATTTCAGACATGCGCAATATGCCTGAAAAATAGCTTTTCACGATTTAAGCTCGATTTCAAGAGCTTCCACTTAGTCCAAACTGAAAATGAATATTTTTTTCGGAAAGTTAAGATAATTTCACACAAAAATGCACTTTGCGTGTAATTTTTATGTTGCTATAAAATACTAAAAAAATTAAATTGAAAAAAAAGAAAAAACGGAAATGTTACAAAATGGTCCATAATTACCAGCGTCAAAATAATGGAGAAAAAAATCTGAATAAATTCAGATACACACAGATCATCAAAGGACTACACGCTAAACAAAAATTTTAAAAGATTCTGAGGAGGGATGGGGGTCATCAAAACCGATTCCTATATTTGGTTGAATGGTTCATCTATAGCTATTTAATTTTTTTTACCGTACCGTAAAATCATATGCATTGCCAACAGCCCGAGGATGGGCCACACACACACCCACACACACACTCACACACACACACACATATATATATATATATATTCATATTCGTAAATCGCAGCTCAGGAAACGTGTATGAAAAATTCATGCAAGCTGTTCCGTGACTGTCGTTGGGTCTCCGTCATCGATATGCGCGACTCGACCCCGACCCACATGCCCGGGGGGCGGAGGGGGAGGGGAGGGGGACGACGACGACGACGACGACCCCTCTCGCTTGCTCCGGCAGATCGACGTCGCGTCACAGTTCCGCGGCCAGCCGCCACGTCCTCGCGCGGTCTCCCTCGCTCCTTCCTTTCCTCCCTCCGTTCCTGCTCTGCCTCCCTCGACCTTCCTCATCCGCCGTACGCGCGCGGTAACGGCAGCCCAACGCGGCTTCAAAAGCGGCGGCCACTTCTCGCTCCCTCACCGTTTTTTCTTTTTTTTCTCCCATCCGCGCCGTTCACCACCGCCGCGCACGCCATAATTCCCCCCTCGCTTCACGTCCGTGAGCTCGCGCGTTTTATCGTGTTTGCGTGAACCTCCCCTCCCCCGCTGCCACCTCGTTTTCTTCCTTACCGACGCGATCCCGACGCGACATTACGTTTTCGGCGCGGCCATTTTGTCGAGCGCCGCGAAGTCACGTGATCCCCCGCGTCACGGAACGATCCCCTCGAAAAAATTGTCGAATCGAAATTCACACCTTTGTTTCGAGACTTATTTCGACATCGCGTACAGGGCGAAGGAGATTGAAAGTAGGGTGAATGTTGGATGAGCAACTCTTGTCCGCGGTTCGACTTCACTTAACCCGTAAAACCTGCCGTCACTTATTTATATTTTTTCGAGGTTAGAAAGTAAAACGATGGATATCACGAATGAAAAATGCAAAATTGAAACTTTCAATTATCAATTATCCAGACAATCGAGATTATCGAATGAAGTCAGAGGTCCAGAGACATTTGTGCCACGTTCGTTCGTGACTTGAGCTTTATTTCGTCGATTACGATCGAGCCGTTTTGAAGAAATCGCAAATTGCGTTTTTCAAGTGGGGCACGGATCTTTCGTCACTCACGCTCATAACCTCCTTCATAACGAGACAATGATAAATAAATTGTTTCACCTCATTCAATATATATACAGGGTGTTCCGATAACTATTAGGACCTCAGATATCTTCGAAACTACTAGGTTCACAGAACTATTTGCTGAATCAAAGTTGCATAGCACGAAGGGGGCCATCCAATGATACCAAAGTGCCTACTCCCACGCCCACCCCCAGCCCAGGGGGTGGGGCAACTTTAAAATCTTAAATGGGAACCCCTATTTTTTATTGCAGATTCGGATTCCCCATAAAAAAATACGTAACTTTTATTTGAAATTTTTTTTTCGATTCGTGATAGATGGCGCTGTAATCGCGGGTGTTCCGATAACTATTAGGACCTCAGATATCTTCGAAACTACTAGGTTCACAGAACTATTCGCTGAATCAAAATTGCACAGCACAAAGGGGGCCATCCAATGATACCAAAGTGCCTACTCCCACCCCCACCCCCAGCCCAGGGGGTGGGGCAACTTTAAAATCTTAAATGGGAACCCCTATTTTTTATTGCAGATTCTGATTCCCCATAAAAAAATACGTAACTTTTATTTGAAATTTTTTTTTCGATTCGTGATAGATGGCGCTGTAATCGCAAAAAATCCCCGAAAGTACAGAAAGGCGATAATACTTACAGTTTCAGTGATAAATCAAATTTTGATTTACTGATTTTGATTTACTTTGATTAATCAAGATTTGATTTACCACCTAAACTGTAAGTATTATCGCCTTTCTGTACTTTCGGGTATTTTTTGCGATTACAGCGCCATCTATCACGAATCGAAAAAAAAATTTCAAATAAAAGTTACGTATTTTTTTATGGGGAATCCGAATAAGCAATAAAAAATAGGGGTTCCCATTTAAGATTTTAAAGTTGCCCCACCCCCTGGGCTGGGGGTGGGGGTGGGAGTGGGCACTTTGGTATCATTGGATGGCCCCCTTCGTGCTGTGCAACTTTGATTCAGCAAATAGTTCTGTGAACCTAGTAGTTTCGAAGATATCTGAGGTCCTAATAGTTATCGGAACACCCGCGATTACAGCGCCATCTATCACGAATCGAAAAAAAAATTTCAAATAAAAGTTACGTATTTTTTTATGGGGAATCAGAATCTGCAATAAAAAATAGGGGTTCCCATTTAAGATTTTAAAGTTGCCCCACCCCCTGGGCTGGGGGTGGGGGTGGGAGTAGGCACTTTGGTATCATTGGATGGCCCCCTTCGTGCTGTGCAACTTTGATCCAGCAAATAGTTCTGTGAACCTAGTAGTTTCGAAGATATCTGAGGTCCTAATAGTTATCGGAACACCCTGTATATATATATATACATACAACTCCATAACCAATAACATCAATCAAAAAATTACTCATTCATAAAAGAAAAAAAATCTACCAGGCAAATAAATAATGATCCGTGGTTCCAAAAGCCACCAATCGAAATTTTTCCAAAAATCCATCCAAAATGAAAATAACACTCGTGATCAATCATCGCAAGCAAGCAATCAAAAAAAAAAACAAACCAAAACGTCCGATTATGCATCCACACAAATATTCAATCCCCGTTTGTAACACGACCGACATAACCCAACTTCTGTATCTTAATTTTTTCCTTTTTCTTCGTTAACGTTTCGTTTTCTTCATTCCATCGGGGGCCGGGGGGGGGGGGGGGGGCAAGGGGTTCTCTCATATATCCCAAACACCTGAGCGCTGTGTGTAAAATGTGTGTGTGCTCGCAGGAGTGGCTGGGCATGTCGATGGCAAAGTCACACACGCATACCACACGTGCACACGTTGCAGGTTTGATGGGTTGTAACGCGCGAGTCGGGCCGGGCTCGCGGCAAGAGAGGGGGGAGGCGGGGAGGGGGGAGGGGGGTTAGCATAGGAGCGAGTCGTCGTCGTCGTACGGTACGCGTGTGTAAATACGTCGAAGCGAAGTACTCGTAAAAGCAATGGATATCGCACGTTCGTGGCAATGCTGCTCAATCGGTGGCGCTGCTGTTGCTGCTGCTGCTGCGCTGCTGTTGGTCCCCGTTTCGCCGTTATCCCGCGTTTAGTACAACCAACCGTGGCGCTGATTACGTAACACCCTTGCAACGTAAGGAAGAACGAACCATAGGGACGAAGACGAAGACGACGACGACGACGGCTTCGTCGTTGACCTACTAAAACGTATTTTTTTCTTACGTGTGCGCTCTCGCCAACGTTGTTGCCTCGCACGATAGCAGCCCCCCTCCCCCCCCCCCCCCCCCTCCTCGCCCTCCCCTTCTAGCTTCTACGTGCAACTCGTAGCTCAATCCTGCCACCATCTACTTGCACTCGTCTGCACACACACACACACACACACACACACACACACACACACACACACAGACAAATACACTCACACATTATTGTATTTAAAAAATCTACTCTACTCTTTGAAGAGGGGGGGGGGGGCTAGTCTTTTTACCATTCAAAACGTTATTTCTCAACTTCACCGTTTGTCATACAGGCGAGACGAAGCTTTGTACATTTTTCGAAAAGCTATATTCGAAGTCTAAATATTAAGTGATACATTTTTTTTTTATCAAACATAGAATAATAAATAACATATATATATATATATTTTTTTTTTTAAATAATCCACGAGTTGCAAACACTTTATTAAAAAAATCCAGCCGACAAGTGCAATACCAATTACTCAATGACTTGAAAAAAATGGAAAAAAAAAAAAATTAAAAAAAAAAAGAAAAAAAACCTCCCCCCCTCATCCGAATTGATTCCCACCGTGAAGAATAAATTTTCCGGGCCACGAAATTTCGAATCACGCTTTAAAAAAAAAATCACACGGTTGAAAAAAAAAAAAGAAAAAAAAACATTTACTGTATTTCCCATGATGAAGCGTAAGCGTAACCCCTCTCGGCACCGAGGGCCAAGCCACTGGCTACAGGCACCTGTGCCTCTCCCCCTTCACCCCCTCGCCACCCCCCGCCCCCCCCTTCAGCCAGAGTTGAAAAAAAAAATCCCGTTCTAATCCATGAAAATCTGTGTGAACGAATTGCGGCGTGGCAGGTATATGGCAGCGTGAAGCCCTCGCCCTCGGTAACAGGTAGTTGACGTGGTCAAAAAAAAAATAATACACATATATATAATCGAGAGAGAGAGAGAGGGAGAGCGTGACAAAAGACAAGAATAAAAAAATATACACATGGATCAAGCATAGATCCTGCACGGCCATTGCATCCTGTGTTTGGTGGATCCTTCGTGCACCCCGATTCAACATTCAAGGCCATATACACACATATATATATATATGATATATGTATACAGCTGCGCACGCTACAGTCACCTTACACGCACTCGCACACTAAGGGGGGAGTAAGGTTAATTCGGTGAAAAAAGAAGCATGTTTTTTTCAAGATTTTTTTTTTCTGGCGATAAAAATAGTGTAAATTCATTCGATCAATTTCCACATAACGATACAACATTTTAACAATATTTTACGAAATTTTCATTCGAAAATATTGAAAATCAAGCGGGTGACGGTGAATCTCCGGAGACGCCTCGAAAAAAAGTTGCTTCGCGGTGTTCATCGTAACTCGCGAAAGAATCATCCGAAACGATAAATAATCAAAATGCATTCGTCGAAGGTGATGTTTCTCGAGGTAATCACGAGGGGGATATTTTTTTTTCTTTCGATTTTTGATTTTTTCGTAGCACTCGGAAGCGAAAAAAACCGATTTTCGCTATAAAAATAAGCTAATTTCTTGCTGTAAAATTAATAATTATTAAAAAAAAGAAAGAAAGCTCTCGACAATACCCGGTGAATTGTGTGAAAAATTAGTGTGCAAAATTGTCAAAACTATTGGTCCCGGTAGATTTTGCGTTATCGGTGCGAACACGGACTTGAAAAAAATGTCAAGTTTGAGGAAAACGGTTTGAAGTTTTGCGCACTCGTCGCTCGGGCCCGAAGCAACGGACCCTCAAATACTCATAAACGTCGTCAATTTTTTTGCTCCGATCGACTTGAAATTTTGATACAATATTCTTGAGTTATTATGCATTCAGTTGAAAAAAATTTAAAAAAAAATTTAATACCTTACCCTACCCTTAAATATATATATATATAAATTATACATATGTATACACATGCATCAGAATAGCGATACATCGTCACGCGGTGGTGACTTTTGACGCGTGAATACGCCCTTTGTTCCTGACACCATACGAGGGTTCTTTCTTCCTCTCTCTCTCTCTCTTTCTCTCTCTCTCTCACTTCCCCTTAGCATTCTCTCACAGCTCGCTGGCTACTTCTCCCCTGGCTTACAGGTCCTTCCCCTTTGCACGGTGTTACACACAAACAGGCCGTACCACCTTACACACGCAACAGCCATATATATGTATGTATATAATATAACCTGACTCTTCGGTTCTCCGGTTGTGCTCCCCCGCTCGAGCAGCCCCAACGCGAACAATGGCGTGAGCAGCAGCGTGCAGCAGGTAGATCGAGCCACGGGGCCGCCTCGGTGGTAGGCTATAGGGGAAAAAAAAAGGTTTTTTTCGATGGGTGGAAGTGTGGAACATGCATAGAGGTACGTAGGCAGTTTCGGAGCGGCAGGTAGAACTTGTTTTACGATTCTCATACGATTTCAAAGGCATCAACTTCTCGTTCACCGTCCCACGTACCCTTTTCAAGCCTTTTTCCTAACTTCACACACACATACACACATATAATCCATATGTGTGCACATGAAAATCTCATAATAACGTCTTTATACGCTTGGAATGGAGAATGGGGCCTCGAAATTCAGAACGAGCAAAGTTCAGAAGGGTCAACGTTCAACGTTTCCCGACTTTCGAGCTCACCCACGCGTTAATTATCAATGTCAGCTGTATGACGTCGATGACGTTTTTTGTAGGAAATTCGATTCTCTACAATATTGTTTATGTGAACTTTTGGTCTATATGGCGTTGTTTATCCAGCATTTGGACGTGAAGGTGAGAAAAAAAAATCAATGGGTTTCAACGTTCCCGTCCAAACGCTGGATAAGCGACGCTATATAGACCAAAAGTTGACATAAACAATGTTGCAGAGATTTGAATTTCCTATAAAAAAAGTCCTCAACGTCATACATGTAACTTCGATAATCAACGCGTGGGAGAACTGCGAAAGTCGGGAAACGTTGAAAACCGCGCCGACCGGTAGGCGTGTCGGAATATTTCACGTTCGCTGCAATGTCATTCTGAAGTCCGACGACTCGCTGCAATGTCATTCCACGCCACGAACGTTCGAAACATTGCGCCCACGGAATTTTGACCCTTCTGAACTTTGCTTTTCCCCACTGCGAGCATCGCAGCTATGTGTTGAAGCACTTGGATGACTTTCTACACTCCTGCATCCCCCCCTTAAAAGTCTCTCGGACTCGCGCCCATATTCTCCGGGCTCGTCTACACTTTCACCGTGCATCCCCCTTTCCCCATGGGTATGCACTTGGTGAACTAACCGATGTGCGAGAGACAGGTACGACTCTCGAGGCTGCACATACGTGGCCCGTAGGGCTCAGGTGGGTTTGTATGGGTTACCACTTGGACACGGTCGGACGCTTCGCCCGACTACTTCAGGGGCGTCACCATGTCACCGGGGGGGTTGCAACAGGTTGTTGTAGATGCTGCTGCTGCTTCCACTGCTTCCACTGGTGCACCTTCACGCAAACAGATACACAGGGTTTGTATACAGGGTGAGGCACTGACTATTGCCACCTCAAATATCTCTGCAATTGTCGACGTTACGAAAAACAATGTTCCAAACAAAAAATGTCCGGTGCCGAAAGGGGTCATCAAATGCGACCATTTTTTTTATTACAGTGGAGCCGCTGACGCACAGTGAAGGTCACCTTCACTTTTTAAAACGGTACGGTACCATTTTTTCATTCAACCATCTTGGCAGAGCAGCGCAAACTGCATAAAAAAAACATTAGGGGGGGGGGAGGTCAGAGTCGTTCAAGGTCATTTAAGATCATCATTGAGAACGTCCAACTAAGCCTAATGAAGTGCGAGAGAGAGAGAGAATCGTTCGAGCGTGTGATTCGATAAGTGCCGAAGTGATGAGAAATTCTACGACAATACGTGACGAAGGAGATTGCAATACCGCATTGATTTCAATGGCAATCACTTTGGAACTCCTTCTGTAAATTGAGTTTATTTCACATGAAAATAAAGTCAATGTCACTTTTTCATCCTAAATGACCTTGTGACGACTCTGACCCCCCCAATGGTTATTTTTTAATGTAGTTTGCGATGCTCCACCAGACGGTTGAATGAAAAATGTACCGTACCATTTGAAAAAAGTGGAGGTGACCTTCACTGTGCGTCAGCGGCTCCACTGAAATAAAAAAAAAAATAATGGTCGCATTCGATGACCCCTTTCGCATCGAACATTTTTTGTTTGTAACATTTTTTTCGTGACGTCGATAATTACAGAGATATTCGAGGTGGCAACAGTTAGTGCCTCACCCTGTATATGCAATGAGTATGTGTGTGTGTGTGTGTGTGTGTGTGTGAATGGTATTCACGAATACATGTTTAACCTACGGATGGTAGGGTTCGGGCGGCGTTTCCAAACTGCCAGGCTACATGGCGTTTGTGACCATCGGGCTGCTGTTCCCGGCCGGAAGGGACGATTGCCCTTCTCAGCCCTTCCCGCAAATATCCATCTATATATATATATATATATATATATATCTATATCTATATGAATGTAGATTTATGCGACACAGTATACACCTTTAGCTCCGCATCTTTAACCGAAAAGCCGCAACCTTTTGATCCGACGCTCGCCCTTTAGCCCTTTTGTGATCGTACGCTGATCCGACGAGATATCACGTCTCAAGGACCGAGCTACGGTCAATTGACGTTGAAACTTAACCGGAACGCATTCAAATTTCCCATAAACCGATTCTAAATTTTCCAACTTTGTTTCAACTTATTTCAACATCACTCGACCTTCCAATTCGGACTTGTTGGGTGAAATAAGTCGTAATATTGAAACAAATCTCCATCACGTTCCCATGTTTTTCGTCAGCGACAACAGCCTGAGAAAATTTCGCAACGAAGCAGAGTCGATTTTACGAAAAAAAAAAAGAAAAAAAAACACAAAGTTGAGTCATCGTTGAACGTCATCCAAGCCTTGTCGAGCCGCTCCAATTGACGAACAAACGAATAACCGCAAACTTTGTTGTCGTTTTTATTTTTTTTTCGTTATTCAAATATAAATGAGTAGCTACTCACTGCCGAATCTATTGAAAATTTGTCTTATCACACCCCTATGCGTCGGGTGCGTTTCACCCTTATGCTGGTAGTTGTGTGTGTGTTTCAAACGTGTGTTCCGTGTGGCTTGCGTTTATGAGGGCGAGATCGATAAAACCAATGACTGGGTTTCGTTCGTCGTTCGTCGTTGCGACAATCGTTTTTTTCCACGCTATTGTCATTCAATTGAACCTTTCGACGCTCGTTTAGCTAATGGATCCAAACCCAAGTGCCCGCACTTGGGGGGTAAAACTGACGACTGGCGAGCCCCGAGCCACGGGTTCATTCGTCGTTAATTAATGTGGACTATCTGGAAGCGGGCAAACACAAATCTCTCAACCTATTAGTCAGCTATTGCTCCGGTTCTACAAGACAATAATAATAATGATGTATTGAAATATGGAACATTGTCGGTAGATACATTTTTATCTTCCTGTCCAAACGCTGGCTGTACAACGCCTATATGGACGAAAAGTTTACATGAACAATGTTGTGGAGAATTATGGTAGTACCCTCCATAAGAGAGTTTCTCGTCAGATTTTCATGAAACTTGGCATACTCATGGGTATTGATGAGAAAAAGGTTCGGTTGAATTTTTATGGCTTTACGGAGCGCAAGAAAAAATATATCAACACTTTTGTTTTTAGACGTTTAACACGGAGCATTATGGATAATCACGCTCAATTTGATACAATACAAAAAGTCCTCGTCAGATTTTAATGAAAACACTTGAGCTGCAAGTTGAATATTCGGACAACATTTTGGGCACTCGACAGTAGAGATCGGGAGACTGTGATGATAATGATAAGCAAATAAACATCGGGGAAAATACAGTTTATATGAGGAGTTGGTCGTGATCCAGTAGACATGGCAACGTTGCGCGTTTGTTTCCCCATCTTCTCTCTCTCTCTCTCTCTCTCTCTCTCTCACTGATCGACATCATAACACGCGACATTGTCACATCAAAGTACTACGTACCTCAATCAGGAGATGGTATATCTTAGGCTTGCTTTGACTCTTACAGTTTGTGGGATACTACATCCTTTCGAGCCTGCTCACGCGTAAACTATCAATGTTGGATACATGCCGTCCCGGACTTTTTTGTAGAAAATTTAATCCCCCACCACATTGTTCATGCAAACTTTTCGTCTACATAGCATTGTTTAGCCAGCGTTTGGACAGGAAGATAAAAACATATTCATCGATTCAATACATTTTTATCTTCCTGTCAAAACGCTGGCCGAACAACGCCATATAGACCAAAAGTTCACATAAACAAAGTTGCAGAGAATTAAATTTCCCACAAAAAAAGTCCACCGCAACAAACATCCAACATCGATAGTTTACTCGTGGGCAGGCTCGAAAGTCGGGCGATGTAGTCTCGCGATCGCGCGAACGAGGTGCTCCAACTATACCTATACACACGTATTCCGAATCTTGACCGTTCCAAACATTGGGGGTTCCGAAATTTGGCCTTTCCGAACATTGCTCGTTCCGAATTTCGAGCCCAACCCGACCACGCACGATGGGGGGCGGGGAGGGAGAGGGTTAGATTGGCTGTGCGAAGACGCGGAGGAGTCGAAACCGTGAACGTAGGATAAAAAAAAAATGGAAAAAAAATAAAGACGAGGGGTTGGCTCGAAGCTAGCGACGACGAGGACGACGTCGAGGTCTTGTTACCGACGGGAGAGCATCACCAGCACCAGCAGCACCAACGAAGTAGAAGAATCGACGGGAACGAGTGCGCTCGGAGGAGCGCAGTCAAGCCTTGCCACGCGGTTTATGGGATGTGCTTGCTTGCCTGCTTGCTTGCTTGCTTGCTTGCTTGCTTGCCAGTCTGACGTAACGCGTGGTGTGGGAGCGGCAACTCTCGAGGGTCAACGGCCCCGTCCCTGACGACCATTGTTCACCCACCAACCAACCCTCACGGCATATCGTACATTTATACATACACACTTGTATACATATATATATACACAGACGTATGTGTACAGACTCACAGTGAGCCCGCACACCGCCACGTGATTCGTTTCTTCTTGGCTTCGCTACTTTTCAAAGAGCTGTCTAATAATGATGATTTTTTTTTCCCCCAGTCACGCATCAACGCCGAAAAATTAATTTTCGCCCGAACGCCCACGATTTGTCTTTCATCGTTTTCCACTCATTATTTTTTTGGGGTTCTTGTGAATGAAAAGCAGAAATCTAGAAAGAGAAACCCCTATAGCGATGACTTTGTTGAGCCCGTTTGTCGAGTGACTGGTCGTGGAAATTTGTGGGGTGGTTTTCGTTGACCTGGCATTTTTTGAGGACGTGTATGACACGTACGATCCTGGCCAAAAGTACGCCAATCTAAGAAATCTCGATTATGGCTTTGTTAATGCTGGAGAAATTCGTAATCATCGAATATTGGTATATTACATCCAGGGATATGGGCATTCAATGAAAATGTATTTCAAATAATTTTCGAGAGTTGATTAAAATAACCCTCCGAACGACTTCGTTCTCATTCGATAACAAGAAATCGAACTCCTGCCTGCTATCTCACCGAATCGTCATTTTTTTCCCATTTTTCAGTCTGTTTTTCACACGCACAATTGTATAATATTTTATTACTGTGGGGGGGGGGGGGGCGAAGAAACAAAAATTCACGCAAATGAGAATTTTTATTTGGTTGAATTTTTTTTGCATGTGTAGAAATATATTACGAGAGAGAGAGAGAGAGAGAGAGAGAGAGAGAGAAATATGAGGTCTGGATGCGATTTAAATCGCGTTCCAAAGAAATCATTATACCCGGTTTATCTACGAAAGAATTTCGACCGGTTTGTTCAACGGATTTACACAGCCGCGTTAGCGTTGTTTACCGACTTACAGGTGGTTACGAGCCCCGTTTGGTTGTAACCGCGCGTGTGTGATCCCGAGTCGACAATTTTTCACCTCATGTTACGACTCATTTCATCTAACTCGAAATAATAAAAAAAAAAAATTATCGAAAATATGGTTGTTTTTTTTTTTATCGAATTAACCTTACTCTTTTGACCATAATAATAAATGTTCAGTATTTATTGGAGGATAAACGATTTACAAAAGCGTGGTTGTTCAGGTAGTACCCTCGATGAGAGAATTCCTCGTCAGATTTTCACAAAATTTGGCATACTTATAGGTATTGATGAGAAAAAGGTTCGGTTAAATTTTTATGGCTTTACGGAGCGCGAGAAAAAATATATCGACACGTTTCATTTTCACACGTTTAACACGGAGCCTTATGGATAATCACGCTCAATTTGATACAATACAAAAAGTCCTCGTCAGATTTTAATGAAAACACTTGAGCTGCAAGTTGAATATTCGGACAACATTTTGGGCACTTGACAGTAGAGATCGGGAGACTGTGATGATGATGATAAGCAAATAAACATCGGGAAAATACAGTTTATATGAGGAGTTGGTCGTGATCCAGTAGACATGGCAACGTTGCGCGTTTGTTTCCCATCTTCTCTCTCTCTCTCTCTCACTGATCGACATCATAACACTCGACGTTGCCACATCAAAGTACACACGTCGTTCTTCATCGTCTGGCGCCACCCAGCGGACAATGCACCAAGCCTCATCAAACCGTTGAATCAAACGAAAAAGACACGCTTATATATATCTCGCAAGTAGATACCAACACAGAACAATAAAAAACCAAAATAAAAGAGAGAAAGAGAATGAAGAAAACGAAAAATTTAACCAAATCGAGATCATTGTTCTTAACTTCATATATATATCTCCGACTATTTCTTTTTTTTTTTTTCGTTCCTACTCGCTCGCGCCCTTCTTTCGCTTCTCACGTGCATCACAACGTTTGTATTACCGTTAATCCGACTTCCGCCTACCCACCTACCTACCTACCTACCTACTTTCATCCTCGCGAACGGCCAGTTTCATCTCGCGCCAACAGCATCTCTCTCACCGCCCGCCAGGAGGAGCTCCGCGCTGTTTGTAGATTCGGATGAATATTTTTTTTTATCGAAATTCGAACAATCGAAATTTATCAACTCATACATTTCAACTCGTTTCACCTTACAAGTCCGAGATTGGGAAGGTCGCAGTGAGTTTCGAAAATATTTGTTTCACCCCTCGTTTGCCAACCCCCTCAATGGGGCGTCGTCGCAAATTGTTTTGTTCATCATCGTGTTCACCGTTCCGCCGAGTGAGGGTCGATGATTTTTTTTTTTTGCATTCGGATTATTTCCACCTTCGTGTTCACCTTCACGAATCACGGGGTTGACCATTTTTGCTTTAGGTTACGCGAAAAATAGGGGAAATAACTGCAGGTTTTTCCAGGGAGAAGCGAAGTTCAAACGCGGACGAGAATTGCTCATCAACTTCGTCCTACTTTCAATCTCTTTCGGTTGTTCGGTGCTAGAACGTTCGCCAGGGCTGTGGTTTACTCGAACGAGCTATGTGTACACGAGAAAGAGAGAGAGAGGGGGGGGGGAGGGAGGGAGAGAGAGAAAGATTGATTGATTGATTGATTTTTTATTATGCCCTAGTAATACTTTTCCGCAATGTGCGCATTTCAAGAGAATTACAAAAATAAATCAAATTAAAATCGAAAGTAGATAACACAAAATAAAATAAAATAAAAGTAACGATAAAAAATGAAACTCAAACAAAAATAAAAGTAATCGTCATCGAATAAGGTTTAGAAAAATAATAATGAAAATTAGGGACAACTAATAATACCAAGTATAAAGTATGAAGTATAAGAGAAATAAGTAACGCACTTACATACAACATTGTATCTTATTAAATGAAATAACAATAAAAATAAAAATAACTAAATAATAAAAAAAATTAAAATTGAAATAAAAATAAAAATTAAAATCAAAATTAAAATTAGAGAAAGAGAGAGAGAGAGAGAGAGAGAGAGAGGCAGCTACAGTGCGAGAGAGAGATAGGTGAAGGGGAGTGAGAAATAAGAAGAAAGCTAAAAAGGGAGCCAGACCAAAAGAGCAAGAGAGCAAAAGAGAAAGAGAGAGAGAGAGAGAGAGAGATGGAAAGAGAGAGAGAGAGAGAGAAAGCTTGACAATGCTATATACATGGACGTAAGTGGGTTGGAGCGGAGTTGTTCCTGATCCCGCGTGGTCCACGTTCAACAGTACATACCCCCATACGCGTTCAACGACCCCGTGGCGCGAGGCATGTATAGTCGTATGGCCCGATGCTGCTGTAGCTGCTGCTTTTGCTGCTGTACGCACGCATCCACGCACGTGACGAGGATCCGACTCGACGGCCACGAAGTCAGCACCGAGCCGACGCGAAGAGTCGAAGAGCCAGGCTCACGAAAAACCTCGAGACGAAGGAGGAAAAAAAAATGAAAACACACACACACGCACACACACACACACACGCACATAGACACAAACGTTTCAACAGAGCGAGACGTCTTTTCGGAAAAACGCGTCCAACGACTGCGGCAATCGAGGACCTCTTACTCGCTCGTTTTTTTTTTTATCCCTTCTTTTCCTTCTTTACTTGTCATATTTTTTTTCTTCCTCTCCGGTTTTTTTTTTTTCTCGTCTTTCGTTTCCACCGCGCTTCGGTTGTCTCTCTCTCTCTCTCTCTCTCTCTCTCTCTCTCTCTCTCTCTCTCTCTCTCGCTCGGGATGATTTTTCGTACAATCGTTCGTTTACCGACGACGGTATAAAAAGAAAAGGAAAGAAAAGCTTTTGACGATCGAGAGAGAATTTTAAAAGGCCCGACACCTGTGAAAATGTTTGTCGTATGAAAAGACTGCTGGAACGTCTAACGTCACACGCATGTTTTTTTTTTTTTTTTTTTTTCTACAAAGGTGAAACAAAATATTTTAAACTCACTTTACCATCCGATTCGAAATTTTAAGGTGAAATTAGAGTCGAAATGTTGGGTGAAAAATTTCGACTCGGGATGTTACGAAGGTGAATTGTTGTTACGAAGGTGAATTGTTTTTCAGACGAATTGTTCTTTAGTCGACTTATTTTTCAGTCGAATTGTCCGCAAATTACAAAAAAAAAATGTTTGAATTGTTTCCCGTCGAATCGTTTCAGACGAATTGTTTTAGTTGAATCGTTTTTTAGTAGAATTGTTTTTCAGTCGAATTGTCCGCAAATTGAAAAAAAAAAAAAAAAAAAAAAAAAAAAACCTGTTTAAATTGTTTCAGTTGAATTGTTTTTCAGTAGAATTGTTTTAGTCGAATTGTTTTTTTTTAGTAAAATTGTTTTTTAGTCGAATTTTCCGCAAATAATTAAAAAAAAAAAAAAACCCTTTGCCCGCTACCGTGTATACGTCGTCGACGGATGAACAAGCGAGGGACGAATCACTGAAGTGCACCCACGACATCGTCGGGACGTGGCGGAACGTACGGGTAACGTTTTGCGACGGCGCCGAGGGAGCCCCTCGGGGCGGGGGGAGGGGAGGGAAGGGGGGGAGGGCAAAGGGTCGCGCGTGTGTGACACGCCAACAGGAAACGCGCGGGAACCCCGCTCGAGACTACTTCCGGAAGTCGTAACTTCCGCGAGAGGCGCGTCACACACTCTCCCTCTCTCTCTCTCTCTTAAATTTATTTTATTCAACTACGCCCTTCGTCCTTATTACAATTTTGTCCTTTTGGTCATCGCCTCATTAGCCCCCCCCCCCCCCCCCCCGCCTCTCGAGTCGACAATTTATTCCCATCCACGTGAAATTATATTTCATTGCTTCAAACTTTAAGCCAAACATTCGTTTGTACATTTTTCATTCTTATTGTCCCATGAAAAAAAAAAAAAGCGTATAATTAACCATTTCCGATTACACGTGCAATCGTTAATAAATAATTTTCCACGAGTCTACGATTTTTCCCCGAGTCGTAAAAATATCATTGCCCAGTCTAATGGCTTCGTAAACACAATCCACTTAACGATTTATGACACACGTTGTCTGATAATCGAGAAAATTTTTTGGAAATTTTTTTACAATCGCTGACTTTCGTAGTTTCGAAGCAACGTGCAAAATTTCAAAACTATCGTCCGTCCCGTTTGGAAGTTATAGCTGTATTGAAATTTACCACGTGTTCTTGTGGGAAACAAGGCCATTGAGGCTATTATCGACGATCGACGCGTGGAACTGGCATCAACGAAAAATTTTGGAAAAAATTATCAGTGTGCGGAATAAAGATCGTCGAATGTCCACGAAAAAAAAAAAAAAAAAAAAAACATTCGGATCGATCCGTCTTTCCGGTTGTCGATAAATGCACGCTGAAGTATGGAAAATTAGTCCACCTCAAAAGTTTTTTTCCGGATACAAGATGAAAACACGATACAACATGTAATAACATATATATTCGACGATATATTCGATGATTATGAATTTATGTCTGGCATTCGCAAAGCAGTTGTAATCGAGATTGGTCAGATTCACGTACTTTTGACTGGGATTGTATGTGTCATAAATCCTTGACGTGACCGTTCCAACTTTCCCCGGATTTAGGGCTCGAGTAATCGTCTCCTTCCCTTCCACCTCATTATTACCTCATAATCATTATAGGCCGACCACATGAACTCGTTAAAAATTACCCTCAATGTTCCCACTAATATCTCAGTTAGTAAAAATGTCAAGTCCAAGAAAAAACGATATATATATATATATTACTATTAAAAAAAAAAAACAGTCGATCAGGTTAAAAGAGAATCGGTCGTGAAGTATTGACTCGAGTCAAAGGGTTTGTTCGGTGCGCGGTCGGATACGTCGAGTTTGTGGGGATAAAAAAAAAAAAAAAAAAAAAAAAAGCGAGGGAATGCGGCCAAAGGGTCAGACGATATGGAGACGAGGCGGCGGTAGGGTGAGGGGAGGGTGTGGGGTGGGGGTAAGGGAAGGAGGCACCACAAAACGAATGTTTAATGCATGGTATATATACACACACACACATATATATATATACTTTGAGTGTAGAGAATAGCCGTTCGCGCCTCTCGACACGACTTTCGAGTGGAGAGGATCCTTTTGACAAGTTCTACGAAGGAGACTCCACCGACTATGCTTGTTGGCAGTCGTCACGACTGGTAAACCTCGTAGATGAAAAAAAAAAAAAAATAAAATACATATATATATATACATATATATAGAATAGGACGGGCACATTGAGTTTGTGACGCGCATCGCGCACGTGTTATTAGCCTACCGCATATATCCACACCTATGTCCTCTCTAAAAATTCTATATATATGTATATGTCTATATATGTATATATATATGAACGCATGCGTAGCCATAGCCCGACAGCCCGCGACACTGCGCAACTAAATGGCTCATTTGCAATTGACATTCTTTTTCACTCTTCCAGCTTTGTATATATGTATGTATTTATGTATGTATATATATATATACATCGGAGAACGCATCCTGGTGTATTATGTTGGAAGATAATACTCGGTCGATGGGGGGGCTCTGTCGGGTAAAAAATGAATAATAGGATTTTACATCTTTATATATATATATATATATGTATGTGTGTATATATTAGGGTGGTCCTTAATGGGGGTGTTGACGAATTTCGAAAAGTGCACCCCCCAGATAGGTTCGAAATGAATGAATAAGAATATGTGCGAAACCCCAGCGCTGTGGTCCAATGAGAAGACGTGGCTGTAAGCTCGTTTTGTTTCCCATTTGAATAACATAGGATTTTCCGACTAATTCGGTTATTATTTTTTCGAGTTGTCCCTGAGCACGCGAAAAAAATTCTTCATTCACAGGAATCGATTGTCAATGGGTATAACTACTCGTACGATTTTTTTACAAGACATAAACACAAATGAATTTCAATTCGTGGTGAAATAGTTCATCAGTTGTTAATCATCGTTCATCGGTTCGCCGTTATCGATAATACACAGGTGAGGTCTTGTAAACAAAATCGTACGAGCAGTTATACCCATTGACGATAGATTCGTGTGAATTGAGAATTTTTTCGCGTGCTCCGGGACAACTCGAAAAAATAATAACCGAATTAGTCCGAAATTCCCATGTTATTCAAATGGGAAACAAAACGAGATTACAGTCACGTCTTCTCATTGGACCACAGCGCTGGGATTTCGCACATATTTTTATTCATTCATTTCGAACCTATCTGGGGGGTGCACCTGTCGAAATTCGTCAACACCCCCATTAAGGACCACCCCAGTATATATTTACATATATATATATACACGCTGTTGGGTGGTGGTTATTTATAGGTTATGCAGCGTAATACACGGTTCCAAACTACACGATTACCGTCAACTGTCTGCCGAAACAGTTCTTTTCACATTTATCGAAAATCACAAATTTTTCTCATTCTCCATAACCGCAATATCATTCGAAATATAAACATTTTTGTCGTACGACAATCATATTTTTTATTTTCGTTGTACTCGTGACATTTTCCTTACCCCAGGCTCATCGACTCACGTGATTACATCGGCGCTCGTCCGATTGACGCAACGACCAACAGCGAGGGAAAAAAGTAATATCCTAACCTAAAATTTTGAAGGAAAAACAAAATAACGAATCCCGAGGTGTCGTCCTAAATTCCATAAACAAACAGCGACACGAATCTACATAGCCCCCCCCCCCCCCCGCCCCCGCCCCCTTTCCAGGCCCGCGTCAATTCAAACTCTCTGGATTTCTTTTTCTCGCTCCGTCTCAACTCTTCTTTTTTTTTTCTTCTTCATTTTTTTTTACGTACCATCTTCCGTGGTCTCGGACACTGGCGATGAAGCGAGACGGTAATGCAGCCCGGGGTCAGTGACGGACTTGGACATCGAGCGAGCGAGAAAGAGAAAGAGAGAGAGAGAGAGAGAGAGAGAAAGAGAGAGAGAGAGAGGACGCGCGCGAGAGAGAGAGACGAGACGAGCGTGAAAAAAAAACATAACAAAACAATAAAATAAAAAAACCAAACAAATACAACGAAAAAAAAATCTAGGAAGAAAAAAAACGAACGACCAAGCGAATGCGAGAGAAAGAAAAAAGATGGGGTAAGAAGGTGTGAGACGGAGCGATGGAGGCACTCTCGACGCGGCGGCGACAGCAGCGCCATCGGCGACGGGGCGGCGCACGAGGGAGAAGGAAGAAGCGCCTGCTCTCTTCTGGCGTTCGCGCGTCCCCCCGCCCCGCCCGTCCGTATATACTCGGCGTTTGACTCGCGTCTTCGTCTTGGTCGTCATCGTGAGCTCCTTACAGTGCATTGCCTTTACGATCCTCTCGAACCCGTTGCCTCTTATCGCCCATATATATATATATATATATATATATATATACATACATATACATATATAGGGGAAGACGCGTCAGTTCGCATCGGTCGAAACCCTCAACCCTTCGAAAAATATCGTCCATTTTTTTTCACTTTACAGGATAACCCAAAAACATTTCCTCATTTTTTTCCAAATAAATCATTCTCATGAAAAACAAAATCGATATTCTTATATCTATGAAAAAAAAATAATCGAAATCCCGATTTTTTTTTTTTTTTTTTTTTTTTTTCATGGAAAATCAAGAAATTAAATATCAGCAACAAAGACGCCATTTTGAAATAACGAAGGATCTTTCTGTTTTTCTTGTACGGAATACGAAAAACAACGATAAACAACTTCGCCAATTTGGGAAAAAAGGTAGAATGCCTGCTTTTCTTTTTTTTTTTTTTTCAAATTTCGTTGTGGGTCGAGGGAGGAAAATTTTGAAAAAAGTACGAGGATGATTTTAGGTTACCGAAAAGTGAAGAAAAAAAATAGCGACCATTTTTGAAATAATTAGGGTTATGACACATTCAAATTGAGGCGTCTTTCCCCATACATATACATATATATGTGTATATGTATGTATGTGTAGGTATATATCTACACGGACGACGCGCTACGGCCGCCACCACAACTACTCCCCGTCACAGACCGTAGACCCCCGGTCGCTCCGCCGACAAATCGTCCGCGACGTGACTCCCCGTTTCTGCGGCTTCTTCATCCACCGAGGGCGCTCGGACACTCGCGGACATCATACATATATATATATATATATATATATATATATATATGTATGCATTTTGCGTCCTCGCGGATTGGGCCGGGTTGGTCTACGTCCGGCATAATGGCAATTGCCATCGCGGCTGTCTTTCGACGACTCGCGGGATTGACGAGCGCAAGAATGCAACGGAAAGCGCACAAACGATCGGAAAATGCACCCCAGTTCATAAAACTACGATATAACCCGTATATATATGTGTATATATATCAGGGTGGTCCTTATTTTAGTTTTTTTTTTCGATCAAGCGTTGCCGGAGGATCAGTCGATTGGAAATGATTTTTAAAAAATATCCTCAAAATTTGATTCTTCTGTCGCAATATTCAACCCTGCCGCCGGCCTCCTATACTTTGCCATTTGAATAACACGATGTCTTTCACATTTAAAAATTATTTTTAATATTACCCTTGCTAAGCATCACACTCTAATGTATATATTAAAATTCCCTAGACACGTGTAAATACTGAGCTAGGATGGGAAGAATTTAGAAACATATTTTTTTCAATTACTTGGAACTGATGTAGAGGGCGCCAAAAATTTAATTAAAAAAATAACTCTTGCTAAGGACCGCACTCTTATGTACATATATATATGGGTTACCGTCATATGGAAGGAAAAAACGGAGTAGCAGCAAGATCGAGAGAGACGTGTTGTTCGTGGATGAGAGTGAGAAGGACGAAGATGTTGCGGAAAAGCTGATGCCGGTTGGTTAGACGATTTGAGGTCTCGACCGGGTGAGCTTCGTACACGGCCCATTCGCGACTCGAGTCTCTCGACGACTTATCGCCGTGCAGTTATTGCGAACTGGGCGGCAAGTGCGTACGGGACCCAAGCGTTTAAGTGCACCCCGGGCTGGTGCTGCACCGCTGGTTGCACTCGTAGCGAGGCCGAGGCTCGCGCTATATGGAAACAGATATATACCGATATAAATGCATATATATATATATTGGGGTGGCTCTTATTCAGGTGACTTTCGAATTTCAACGACTGCGCCCTCTACAGTGTCTCCGAACAACTTTTAAAAAATCGTCGCAAAGGTATTCCACTCTATCTCGATGTAAACACGAGCCACAAGCCTCCTACTTTATTTCATTCAATCAACACAACATTTTCATCGACCATCCTTCATTATTTGTACAACACTGATGATAAACATGTGAAAAATACGAACCTCGGTACGGTTAAAAAACAAATTCGTCTCCTTTCAGAAATTCAAAATGGCGGATCCAATACGCCGGCCATTTTGATGTTTCGAGCAGCCATGTTGGTTCCGCCATTTTGAATCATGGATAACCAAGAATCTTCTCAAAAAAACTACGTAAATTCCTCGGGGAAACATTTTTAATCATAAGTGCTATGATAATTATGATGAAAAGTCAACAAAAATGTCATGTTAATCAAATAAAAAATAGTAGAAGGCTCGTGGCTCGTGTTATTATCGAGATAGAGCGGATTACCTTTGGGAGAATTTTTTCAAAGTTATTCAAAGACACTTCAGAGGGCGCAGTCGTCGGAATTCGAAAGTCACCTGAATAAGAACCACCCTAATGTACATATATATATATATATATATATATATATCCACATCGCCCAGGCCGGAGAAACGCACGCGGTGTGTTACTGTAAAGGTAATCTCGCCGAGCCGAGATACGAGACGCAACCACGAGAGTACGATGGAACGAGGAAGGGAGAGGAAAAACGGTGATAAACCCCCTCGATTTCCCCTCGTGCGGGTCCGAGAGACACGTTTGGCCATCTCGCGTGTTTCCTTCAGCGTTCTAGCGGCAATCGGCCCGATGGGCTTTCTCGCTCTCGGTCCGCGGTTGTTTTGTTCTCCCGGTTGGTGGACTGCTGCTGCTCGGTGCTCTCCGTTCCGAACGGTGAAAGTCTCGGGCCTCGCCGCCGACTCTGTACACCGACCCGTCTCCGAGGGTAACGGTATTATCGCTATCGTACACTCCCCTCCGACGTTCCACGCCCTTACGATTTTTCTTTTTCTTTTTTTTTTTGTTATTTTTTTTTCGAAGCGCTCGATTATTATCTTTGATTCGACTCGCCCGACGAAGCTCTTGGTTCGCCCCCTCCCCTCTTAGCGGCGCACCTCTCCTCGTAGCCTTCGGGCGGTCGACAAATACACGATCGGGTGACACTTGACGCCACTTGTTACACGATAATCAACGATGTGATCAATGTTTCACAGGTAGCGTAACCTTTGGGAAATGTGTGGGTGTGCTCCGTTTTTTTATTTTGTAGATAAAATTCCGATGAGGAGAAAATGTTGAGGTACTCTCCATGAGAGAGTTCCTCGTCAGGTTTTCATGAAATTTGGCATACTTGTGGGTATTGATGAGAAAAACGGTTCGGTTGAATTTTTATGGCTTTTCGGAGCGCGAGAAAAAATATATCGACACTTTTATTTTTAGACGTTTAACACGGAACCTTATGGAGAATCACGCTCAATTTGATACAATACAAAAAGTCCTCGTCAGACAAAAAAGAGAAACGCAGACAAAAATTGCTCAGAACTTCGTCCTACTTTCAATCTTCTTCACTCTAAATTAGATGTTGAAATAAGAATTTAATAGTAGTAGTAATAGTTTTTATTAACAATACTTTTTTTTCCGTTAAAAAATATTTACCCTTTGAAATCACAATTAGGCATATACATCAACATATTTTCAACAGGCCATCGCCCAGAGTCCTTCAGCCCAGGAATTTAATATTTTCGAATTTATCGAAGTATCACATTTATCAATATAAGTCCCGTCAAATTTCCATGCTATATTTTTCACGCTTGTGAAATTTTTTTCACTAACTCGGACAATTTTATGGAATAAAATGTTTTTTTGTGTGAGTTTTTTTTCTCGTGGGAGATTTCCAGTTTGAAATTTAGAATCGTGAATCGGGTGGGTGGCTCAATGAGCGACTCTCTCTCTCACTCTCTTTCTCTCTCTGGCTCATTTTTTTTCTCCTTCCTCCCATCGGCTGTTGGACGCGCGTCGCGAGCCGTTTTTTCTTTTTTCGTCTTCTTCCTTTCCTCGGCCTCTTGTTCTTGCTCGCTGCTCACTCGGTACTCCTGAGAAACCAAATATAGGCAAGAAGGGGAGTTTCGAAAGACGCAGTCGGGGTATATACGAGAAGCGATTCGCTCCCGACCGAGAGCGTGGGTGTTGGACGCGATTGTTCGAGGCTGACCGAAAAAATAAAAAACATAAAAAAAACAAACAAAAAACAAATAACGATCCCCCAAACCCTTACATCCACGTTTATCATCATCACGGTTCTAAACGTAACGGATTTAACAAATTTCATCGTCGATGCTCCGTTCTCGTGAATATTATGACTTCCACCCTTTGAAGGTTTCGAAAATTGACGAAGGGGCATAACCTAAAAGGGGCAAGGTCGAATCGTATGATATCGGTGAGAATGAGTTATTGCGAGAAAAAAAAAAGAAAATCGAAATATTACACACATATATATATATATATAATAGAGTGGTCGTTAAAAAATCGATTTTCGCCCGATTTTGTCCCGAAATCGAAAGTTGGCCTCATAAAACTAAAGTTCTCGAAATTTGAGCCCCTTATCATAACGCTAAGGGGTGCCTCTATAATGTTTATTGTTATTTTTATCGAATTAAAAAAAAAAAAAAATTTTTTTTTTTTTTTTCAAGTTGAACAATCCGAAGTTGATCTCAAAGAGAACAAGTTCCCCAAATTACCGCTCTCCATCTCAATATTAAGGCGTGCTCGTGAATTTTTTTTTCATTTTTTTATTAACTGATTTTTTTTTAATTTTTTTTTTTTAAGTTGAACAATCTGAAGTTGACCTCAAGGAAAGAAGATGCCCCAAATTACAGATCTCTATCTCAATATTAAAGCGTGCCCCCGAATTTTTTGGTTTATTCGATTATTTATTTTGAACTTTTTTTTTATCTTTCAAATAATACGATTTCTCGGTAGTGGAAGATTGATAAGACGTAAAAAATATAGTTTTTACGAAAATGGCTTCGATCATTTGAAAATGAATTCTTTTACGCACATTCTTATACATATATTATGTACATATATATAGATAATATATATACATGGCAATGTGACTTTCTATCCTGCGAAGAGTCCTGCGGCGAAGCGAGGATCAAGGGTGAAAGGTGGTCCCGGAGCGATCAGCCTCGTACACGTACGGAAATGTCAATTTAGAAAGCAATGATTTATAACCATATGAATATAAATATAACGACCCGTGGATTCCGTCGTCAAAAAAAAAAAAAAAAAAATTCCTCCGAGCCACGAAACTCCCTCGCCTCGAGCAAAATCATCACGATAAAAGGAAAAAAAAACCATAAATAACGTTGGACAATTCGTTGCGACAATTCCGATGGTTGCCTGTGAGCCACAATGGTGGCGCCCTCCGTCGGATCCGAGACGCACCTCGCACGTCAGCACGGTCGCGCTCCATCTCCAGGGTGGTTGCGAAACTAAATTTTCACGTACATAAAATAAATAAACAAAGTTTTATTTATCTAACTTGGATAAATTACAACGGCGAAACTATTGCATTCGTCATTTTGTTTGATAAAATTTGTTTGCGTGTGTGAGAGAAGTTTTTATGCTCGCTCACGGATCGTGCGATTTCCCACGGATTCTCATGGTCGATTCGACCCAATGATCATGCACCAGGGACGGAAGAGTGATAAATTTTTTTTCTCCATCTCGCTCTCTCTCTGTCTCTCTCTCTCTCTCTCTCTCGCTCTTGTTCCCTCCTTGTCGATATTACGCAACAAAGTTATTCCCACTGATCGCACATTTCTCACACGACAGAATGATCGCACACTCGTCGAGTTTGGACGCAGATTGACGACTGATCGACCATACGATCCTTATCAATCTCTTATCGTTCGCTATCTCCGGACAATTGACGAAAAAAGAAAAAAATATAATAATAATGCTTCTTCTTCGTCACAAGTCCTTTGTTATCTCACGAGTCCTAAATCCAGTGGCCAGTCACGTTCGTCATTCGACGAGACTACGCAGTGTAATATTATGTGGAAATTCAACGTGCAAAGTTCCACAAACATGGCGTGGTGGCCAATAACGGTTCGTAAAGGGCATCGACGATTGACGAACTCGATGACGAAACGTTTTCCCCAAGGTCGAAGAGACCCCGCGCCATGACACCGATGCAATAATTCTCGTCGTAAAGCATAAACATTATGCTCTGACAATTTTTTTTTATTACGTATGCAATATACGACTTGCGTTGTGGTGAATAAGCAGCACCAGCTTTTTTTCACACACACACAGTCAACAAAAGTCGTTTCTGTCGCGTGGGCAGTTTGCGATTGTGGAACTCGTGAGGTAACAATGTAACGATAATTCAATGAAAACACAATACATCTTTTTGTTTCGTACTCGAGTCAATGACGAATTAAATTCGAGCTTATACAATTTTTTCGGCGGTAAACATTCAAATTTCGACGAAGCTGGCAACGCCATCTGTTGAGACCTGCGAATAAACAACGAATCCGTTGAAAAACACGCAGTTACCGACGCGCATCTTCGCTTACCATGCGTCGGTAGCGTTGATTCGTTTGAAAAAAAAAAAAAAAGAAAACAACAATTTGCAGCAGTGGCGATTCGTTCGACACCGGCTGTATTGCGTGTTATTCACCACAATTTTGCATTCACGTGGCATATATTTCGTCTTTGTTCTTTCCACGATGTTGCATTCAATTGCATATCTTCAGTAACCAAACGGCCAACGAATCCGGCCGATCCACCAACGCCACTCTATGTTGTTGTTGTTGTTGTTGTTTTTGCACATTTTCGAAAATCGAATAACGCGAAAAAGTTGTTCGTGAAGAATACGTTAATTTGTTCGAAGCGAAATTGACCGAAGCTATTCGTTGAAATACGTGAGTTTGTTTCCGTCGGAGTTGTCAAAAAAAAAAAAAAAACTTGGCAAAAAGCCTCATAACCTAAAAAGTTGGTTGCAGGGTGAACGATGGATGATTCGAGGACGTTTCGACGTGCCGTGCTCGCGGTGTTGATCGTCGAATGTTTGTTGACCACGAAAACCGGTTATTCGGTCGTCGGGCAAGCGTCGTTGTCGAATTATCATTCGCTCGCTCCGATCGACTCGCGTCACGCCGACGACGCGGCGCGCGTCGCCAGATCCAAAAGACTCGCTGTGCCTGAAATCAACGTCGTTCAGCGAATATCGCCCGCCGACAATCATCCCATAGAAAATCCGGAATGCAGGGAAAATCTTAGACGCTTGTGCGGCGATTCGGACAATACCGAACCTCATCTCTTCGTGCTTCAGTGCGTCAAGTCGTTCAAGGTATTTGCCACGTCAACCGACGATAATCTCCATCGGCCGATCGTCCGGCGATACGACGCACCACATCCGGCTCCGCCACACTTGCGTCACGACTGTCCAATAAAAAAAAATAAAAAAAAAAGCAATAAACTCGTCGTCGAAAGAAATGTCCCGAACGATAATTCCATTTTTTTTTATCTCTTCGTCAGTATTTTTAATCACAATTTTTTTTTTTTTCTGTTTCCCAGCAAGAAGAAGTGTCGACAATAGCGGACGATTGTCAACACGCTATATGGAATCACATATACAACTTTACGAGCAACGAAAACATCAGAACATTGGTGGCCAAAGAATGCGACTCTGCCGAGTTGGAATCTTTGGAATGTTCGACGACGTCGTCTACCCAACCCCGAGCTTATTTGGCTTGTCTCATAGAAAAACGCAATTCCATCAAAGATCAACACTGTCTGAATTACATAAAACAATTGGATTGGGTGGCTTTCAGCGATTTTCGCATTATAAATTCCATAAAACAGTGTCAAAACGACATAATTAAATTCAAATGCGGCAACATACATCCCTACAAAGACATATCGGAGGGACGTATGTTGGAATGTTTGCAACTTCGCGTGAAAGAATTGGAGACAAATTGCAGCTCGCGAATATTTCACATATCCGAGATACAGGGTGAGAATATAAAACGCGATAGACAATTGTATCTGGCTTGCAGAAAGGATCGTGTTGAATTTTGCGGTGATATAAGACCGGGCACGGGACAGGTTTACAAATGTCTGATGCAACACAAAACCGATCGTTCGATGACGCAACAGTGTCGCGAACAATTGACCAGACGGGGCAAACTCATCGCATCGGATTATCGGGTCAGCAAGGGTTTCGTCAAGGCTTGCAAAGAGGACATCAAGAACAATCATTGTCGACGATCGGTCAGCGATGACAAGGACGTTCGTCTCGCTCAGATATTGCTTTGTCTCGAGTCGGTTGAGAAAAATGGCACGAAAATCGATCCCTATTGTCAGATCGAGATGCTGGATCATCGAAAAATTCTCATGGAGGATTACCGACTATCGCCGGAAATTGTAAACGGTTGTGCCAAAGACATTGCGAAATTTTGCAACGGTTTGGAAGTCGGCGGTTTGACAATACACTGCCTGATGGATCACGCCAAAGCGAGAACCGAAAGCGCCAAAGTGAAAACCGGGTGTCTTAGAGCTGTGAGTTATCATCAATTTTATTTATTATTTTTATTGATTAGTTATTTTGATCGAAAAACTTTTGGAATTTCTATGAAAAAATTTCAAACGATTTTTTTTTACCAGTATGAAATGTAAAATGGTAATCTAGAAATATTTCAATGATGTTGTAACATTGATCTTTCGATATGAAAAAATTATTTCACGTCGTCGCTAATTGTCCTTGGCACACAAAAAAAAAAAACGACTTGGGGGGGGGGGGCTACGTCTGTGTAGATGGCCCGGAAAAATATTTTGATAGAACAAAATAAAATGTATAACAAATTAAACACCCGTGTGTTTTGTGTTTCAATCGTTACAGCTCGAGGATTTGATCAAGGAAACTGACGCGGGTGAGGATTGGAGAGTCGATCCTGTTCTGAGAGAGGCTTGCAAGCCAGTCGTCGATATAGCTTGCAGAGAGGCAAGACAAAAACAAAAACAATTGATCTAATTATTTTACACGATTTAAGGTAGTAACCTCCATAAGAGAGTTCCTCGTCGGATTTTCATGAAACTTGACATACTCATGGGTATCGATGAGAAAAACGGTTCGGTTGAATTTTCATGGCTTTCCGGAGCGCGAGAAAAAACATATCGACACTTTTGTTTTCACACGTTTAACATGCGAGCCTTATGGACAATCACGCTCAATTTGATACAATACAAAAAGTCCTCGTCAGATTTTAATGAAAACACTTGAGCCGCAAGTTGAATATTCGGACAACATTTTGGGCACTTGACGGTAGAGATCGGGAGACTGTGATGATGATGATAAGCAAATGAACATCGGGGAAAATACAGTTTATATGAGGAGTTGGTCGTGATCCAGTAGACATGGCAACGTTGCGCGTTTGTTTCGCCATCTTCTCTCTCTCTCTCTCTCTCTCACTGATCGACATCATAACACGCGACGTTGTCACATCAAAGTACTACGTACCTCAATCAGCAAATAGTATATCTTAGGCTTGTTTTGACTCTCACAATTTGTGGGATACTACCTCAATCCATTTGAATAATGAACAATCAATCGTTAAAAATAAATCATATCGAAAAAAAATCAAATTCAAAATAATATTCTCATCGCACAGGTTCGCGGTGGCGACGCTCGAGTGATTTATTGTCTGATGGACAAAATTGGCACCGACAAAATGACGGAAACCTGCGAAACCGCACTTTTGCAGATACAATATTTCATCGCACGGGATTACAAACTCGATCCCCAATTGTACCGTGCTTGCAAATCCGACGCCGTGCAATTTTGTCACGCCAAACACGCTTGGGCCAACGACGGCAATCACATAGATCCGGAAAGAGGTCCGCTCATTCTTCCCTGTCTTCATCGTTACGCATTGCAACCGAAACAAAACATGACACTCAGATCCGATTGTATCGATGAGATAAGACGGGTTATGAGACAACGGGCAATAAACGTTGATCTTCAACCGGAAATCGAGGACGCTTGTTTCACCGATTTGACCATGTTTTGCAATGAAAAAACTTCGAGGGGAGCGGAAATCACGTGTCTTCAGGATAATTTGGAACAGTCGGTATTCGTTTGATAATACAATTCACGTTACATTCATCATCATCACAATGACGATGAATATACAGGGTGAGGCAATAACCGTTGCCACCTCGAATATCTCTGTGATTATCGACGTCACGAAAAAAAATGTTACAAACAAAAAATTTTAGATGCGAAAGGGGTCATCGAATGCGACCATTTTGTTTTTTTTTTTAATTCAGTGGAGCCGCTGACGCACGGTGAAGGTCACCTCCACTTTTTTCAAACGGTACGGTACCATTTTTCATTCAACCGTCTGGTGGAGCATCGCAAACTACATGAAAAAAAAAACCATTGGGGGGGGGGGTCAGAGTCGTCACAAGGTCATTTAGGATGAAAAATTGACATTGACTTTATTTTCATGTGAAATAAACTCAATTTACAGAAGGTGTTCCAAAGTGATTGCCATTGAAATCAATGCGGTATTGCAATCTCCTTCGTCACGTGTTGTCGTAGAATTTCTCATCACTTCGGCACTTATCGAATCACACGCTCGAACGATTCTCTCTCTCTCGCACGTCATCGGGCTCAGTTGGACGTTCTCGATGATGATCTTAAATGACCTTGAACGACTCTGAACCCCCCCTAATGTTTTTTTATGCAGTTTGCGCTGCTCTGCCAAGATGGTTGAATGAAAAAATGGTACCGTACCGTTTGAAAGAGTGAAGGTGACCTTCACTGTGCGTCAGCGGCTCCGGTGAAATAAAAAAAAAAATGGTCGCATTTGATGACCCCTTTCGGCACCGGACATTTTTCGTTTGGAACATTGTTTTTCGTGACGTCGATAATTACAGAGATATTTGAGGTGGCAATAATTAGTGCCTCATACTGTATAGGATTTTTTTTTTCACGGTGTTGAGAAAACTGGTACTCAATTGTGTATGACACATACAGTCCCAGTCAAAAGTACGGCAATCTGAGAAATCTCGATCATAACTGCTTTGTGAATTGTAAATTTTTTTGGTACATTTTTTTTTTTTTTTTTTTCAGACTCTCGATAAAGTGCAATCGGGCGGTGAGCAATTTAACGGCCGAACAAGCCGAACGTGTTGAATTGAATCCCGTGATAATGGAAGCCTGTCAGAGAATGATGGATCGTAATTGCAAAAACGTGTTGACTTACGACAAGGACGAGGGTGACATGATGGAATGTCTGATAAAACACAAAAACGACGTGGACGCGCGTTCGGATTACAAGTGCAAAGCCGCTGTCGAACATTTTCAATTGTTGTCGTTGAAGAGCTATCACTTTACTTACAAATTCAAAGAAGCTTGTCGGCCACTCGTCATACGTCACTGTCCAGAGTAAGATCAGTTTTATATTTTTTTTCTTTTTTCCTCGTTTAAAAAAAAAAAAACAAGTTTGGGGACTTTGAATACGAATGACACATACAATCCCAGCCAAAAGTACGTAAATCTGACAAATCTCGATTACAACTGCTTTGCGAATGCCAGACATAAATTCATAATCATCGAATATATCGTCGAATATATATGTTATCACATGTTGTATCGTGTTTTCATCTTGTATCCGGAAAAAAACTTTTGAGGTGGACTAATTTTCCATACTTCAGCTCGCATTTATCGACAACCGGAAAGACGGATCGATCCGAATGTTTTTTTTTCTTTTTTTTTCGTGGACATTCGTCGATCTTTATTCCGCACACTGAAAATTTCTTCCAAAATTTTTCGTTGATGCCAGTTCCACGCGTCGATCGTCGATAATAGGCCTCGATGGCCTTGTTTCCCCATAAGAACACGTGGTAAATTTCATAAAGCTTTAACTTCCAAACGGGACGGACGATAGTTTTTAAATTTTTCATGTTTCGAAATTATAAAAGCCAATGATTGTCAAAATTTTTAGAAATTTTCTTCATAATTTGACACATATGTGTCAATGAATCCTTAAATTCTGCAAATTTTTTCGATAGCTCAATAATACAGTCCATGATAATAAAATTGGTATTTTATTATTTTATCATAAAATTATTATTTTATTATTTTATCATAAAATTATTATTTTATTATTTTATCATAAAATTATTATTTTATTATTTTATCATAAAATTATTATTTTATTATTCTATAAAAAAAATTATTATTTTATTTTTATGCAACGGTGATAAAAACTGTACAAAATCCTAATCGCACTTTTCCGAATTTTTATAAATAACGTAAACTGTTTTTTTTTTTTTTTTTTTTTTTTTTTTTTTTTTTTTTTCGGGTAATCCAGCTCAACGACAAAAGTCGCGGTAATCGAGTGTCTGGGTGGAATAGTACGGGAGGACGTGATGAACGATCGACAACCGAGAATACCAAAAGAATGTCGACAACAATTGCGCATGCAACTTTATCAGCAACGTGAAAACGTTAATTTGGATCCGGAAATGCAAAACGCATGTGGAAACGATATAAAACGTTTGTGTTACAAAATCGAACCGGGAAATTCTCAAGTGACCGAGTGTTTGGCTGCGAAAAAAAACAAACTCACGGATTCGTGTAGACGACAATTGTTCAAAGTCCGTAAACAAGAATTCGACGACAGTTCGAGCGATTATGTGCTTTTGAATGGTTGTCGTTCGATGATACGACAATTTTGTTACGACGCCGATCGTTCGCGAGCGTTGGACTGTCTCAAGAGCCACAGGGACGAACCTACCTTCGACGAAAATTGCAAAAACATCGTTCTCAGACGAATGATCGAACAGAACACGGATTTTCGTTTCAACAACGCTCTTCAGAATTCGTGCTCGCGAGACATTGCCGAACATTGCAACAAGGTGAACACACACACACAACTTTTGCACAAATAAAATATAAACGATCGTTTTTTTTTTTTTTGTAAAAAGCTGTGAAAAATTATGCAAATGAAACCCGATAGATTCTTATTATTACGAACGATCGTTGAATTGTCAAAAAAAGATTTGTATGAGGTCTTCCGTAAAAAATCGACGAGGTTTAGAACGGATCATTGTGAACCTTTTTTTTTTTTTTTAACTGTTAAAGTGCTGCGGAAAATCTGAAGAAAAATCACGAAGGTTCATCGAGCCTTGAATTTGAAGTCTCAATTATAAAATTGTGAAAAATATATTTTTTTAAATATATATATATGTATATATATTTGTTTGTACAAAATATAACGGCCGAAAATATAAATTTCGGACAAAAACGACTGAAGTTTCCAGGCCAAGGCTTTTAATTTCGCTAATGATTTTTTCATGTTTTTGTAATGACTGAAAGGACTACTTGTCATGGAATGTTTTTTGTTTTTTTTTTTTCAAACGGTTCAAAAACTGAATTTTTTTTTTAAATATTGAAAATTCAAATTCAAATCAATCATACGTTAAAATACTTCTGAATAATTGCTGTTTCGAATAAAACAACAAAGAAAGACATTTTTTTCCGATGAGTTACGGAATGCCATGGGGTCTTGAAAACTCACAAAATTTCGTCTTGGAATATTCAAAATAAAAAAAAAAATAATAAAAAAATAGAACACGTTTGATAGCCATCACTAAAAATTTCGACAATACGTTGGGTGTTTTTTTTACAATATTTTTTTCCGTTTCGCAGATTTTGGAAACCGAACCAAAGGACAAAGAACTCGAGGGCAAAGTATTGCGATGTTTGAAGACACAATTCAGACAGTGGAAGCTAACGACAAAGTGCGAGCAGCAAATAGCTCATATATTGCGTCAAACAGCGATGAATTATCATCTGGATCCGTTGCTCACGGCTTTGTGCGCTCACGAGGTACGCCACCATTCGCAATTGCCAAGTTGACAATCGTTTTACGATTTTTTTATTTCCTATTTTTATTATTTAAAAAAAAAATTTATTTCGTTTTTTTTTTTTTTTCTTTCGTGGATCAAGATTGTGACGATATGTCGTGGGGACGAGAAGGATCCGGGTGTGGTCGAGGAGTGTCTGAAGACGGAATTCAACGCCCGTAATCCGGCTATGAGGGAAGAGTGTCGTGTACAAGTGGCCGATCTAATTGCCGAGACTCGTGCCGATATAAATGCCGATCCGGTTCTTCACAAAGCTTGCGCCATAGATCTCAACGAATATTGCGGCAACGTGCCACAAGGAGAGGGCAGACGTGAGTAAAATTGATCGATCGTCGATCGATGAATTTTCGTTCGTGTGAGCGAAAATAATCGATGTAAAATAACGTGATTATCGACACGTGAAAAATTCTTTCGTCTCATCGTTGCGTCCCTCATCGCTTTATCTCTCCGTTGCTACGTTCGTCGCGCCCTCTCGTTGCTCTTACCAAAAACGACAATCGTCCTAACCTCGTACGGGGGGCCTTTCTCCCCCCCCCCCCCCATGCATTTGCATTTCGATCGGGGTTGGTTGGATAAAATACTCGATGCGCGAATAACACGATTTTCGACATGTAGAAAATTTGGATATCTCGCGTCAGTTAGTTTTTCTACATTCGTGTGATTTACGACGAGGGGCGTGTAGGCGCCTCTTTCGGTCGTTGGTGCAACTAAATCGCACGCGCACAACGTTGATTCGTTCGTTTGGATTTGATAATCAAAATGAAAGTTGATTATCGGCCGATCGATTTGCATTATTCAAATAGAATTAATCACGGTGGCCGGACCTCACCGTGAAATTATTATTCGGAACATTGTCTCATCGTTGGAAAAGAGTTTGAGTATATTTGTTGCGTATGCACAATTTCTCGTCTCTGAAAAAAAAAAAGAATTCATATTCATAGCAATAAGAATTTATTTATCTTTCACAGATATCGCGTGTCTGCGAAATATACTTGACAACAAAAAACCATTGCAACCGGATTGTTACAAAATGTTGACAACCAGGATCGAAATGTTTCGTAATGCTGATATGGTAAGCGCTTTTTTTTTTGCCAATAATGAACTTTTTTTTAAAACAAATAATAATAACGATAATAATAATACATAATTCGTTTATTGCTCGGTCAATGAGTCTTTGAAAGGACTTGGTTTTTTAATTCGTCAACTCTACTTCCAAATTATTCAGCTGCCAAAGCAAAAAACCACTGATAATAATAATAATAATGATTAAATAAATAAATGAATAAATGAATAAATAAATAAATAAATAAATAAATAAATAAATAAATAAATAAATAAATAAATAAAAATATTTTATTTAAACTATAATTATTGTGATTTCAGGTGGTGGGTTCGTTGAACACGATCGGTGAATTGTACAAAACTGTGAACGAATCACCAGCGAGACGTTACTTCATGGTCGTGGCTTTCACAATGATCGGGGTTATATTCATAATCGGTTTGTTCTGCGGTCGTGTAACGAGACGTTCGATGATGTTGAAGAACAAGTGACGAGAGATAATCTCAGTGCCCGCACGAATTTGAATGACTCGATGAGAAGAAAAAAACAAAACAAAAAACAAAACAAAAAGAAAAAAAACCACGTCGTTCTGTGAACGAACGTGAAAACCCCGTTGGAACCTTCAACGACACACAGGCAAATGGCGAAAGGCTCGAAAAATTTTGAACGTCACAAAGTCGGTACGCTAGTTATTTCATCACAAATTTTTTGCACACACGTGGCTGACCAATGAAAAATCTCGCCCAGCCAAAACAATTCCATTTTACCGACGAATTTTTTTTTTCGAAGAACGAAATTTTTCGAAATTTTGTTTTCTTTTTTTTTTTTTTTCGCAAAGCAAATTTTTTCGTAATCGAAGGATTGGAAAAGTCACAAAATTAAGTTTTAGTATTGCAGGATAGCATGTGGTAAGTTGAATATGTAATTTTTTTTCGTTGTTTCTATTTTATTTTATTTTATTTTATTTTTTTAAAATTTTTTTTCATCGGTTTTTATTTGAAAAAAAATTGTCCAATTTATTTCCATCGATGGTGATCTGTCTCTATCGACGATGGAGACAGATTCATGGTTACGTTGTCACAAATCCCATAAAAAAAAAAAAAAAAAAAAACGCTTCGACGATAACGAAATTTTTACGTTCCCAAAAAAAAATTGGAATCTTTTTCCTTTCCGTTTGATTTTTCACGCATCAAATTATCGCGAATGTTGCAACAACGACAAACAAACGAAAAAGAAAGAAAAAAATGTTGAATCGCGTATATCGCAACAATTTTTCTACAATTTTTATACACGATGAAAAATTTTTTTTTTTGACGGAATTATCCGAAAAATTCGGGACACACCGGTGAAGAGAAAAGTTGCTTAGGTTTTAACGCGTTCATCAATAGATATATGTATCCGTCGTCCACGTGTCTTCCAATCCGGAGTCACATTGAACGGATGAAAACATTTGGAAAATGAATGAAAAAAAAAATAAAAAATAAGTATAATTTTTTTTTTTAATCGTAGCTTTCAAAACGATCGACACAATCGTCGATGATTTTTTTTTTTTTTTCATCCGAGACTGTTCGGCGTGTGAGATTGTAATTTTTATCGATAGATCATCGATTCCGTTTAACCCGTTGCGGTCACTCGGGGTCCACTGGACCCCGGGGCCAACTACGTGGCCCATTATGCAACAAAAATACGAATTGTTTCAACATTATTTTATCCATTGAAACGTAACACTTCCATTTATATCTATAATCGACCAAAAGTCGAAGAGTTAAAACTCCAAAATAAATATTTTCTTTTTTTCAAAGTCCATAAAAGCTTCATTTTTTGTTTCTCAAAAATATAATATCTCGATAGTAAAACGGCGTGAGATTTTTACCATATGACGAAAATTAGAATTTTTCACAAATTTTTTTTATGTAAAAAAATTCAGATTTCGTGAATTGTTTTTTTCTTATTGTGTTTTGACTACTTAAAAATCTTAAATAGAAGACAACGACCATTGGATTATTTGTGAAACACGTTAAATTGAAGTTTGGCGCGAGATTCAAGTCGATACGTTGAGAATAACGCAGATGGGTTCGGTTTTTGACGAGTGGGGTTCACTGGACCCCATGTGACCGATGTGTTATTATTATTCGGAGGTGTGACGTCAACGGGTTAAACGCGAGCATGTACAAATATCGTAACACATATGAAAACAAGCCAAAACCGTTTGCATAAAAAAAAAAATAAAAAAAAAACAAACGGCAACAATCCCAGTAAATCTTAGTAACGAAATGAAAGAAAATAAAACAATTAAGAAAGAAAGATGAATCGGAAATTGTAGAAAAACATGGGAGATTATCAATTATGTAAATATATATAATATGTCTTGTGACGATGATGATTAAAGTGATTGAGCATGTATGATTCGTGTTTTGATTGACCAGTTTTCATCGTTCGTATGTCGAACGTGGGTCAAGGAGGGCGTAAGGTTAATTCGGTGCAAAAAGAAGCATGTTTTTTTTAAGATTTTTTTTTCTGGCGATAAAAGTAATGTAAATTTATTCAATCAATTTTCATATAATGATACAACATTTGAACGATATTTTACGAAATTTTTCATACGAAAATATTGAAAATCGAGCGGGTGACGGTGAATCTCCGGAGGCGCCTCGAAAAAAAAAAGTTGCTTTGCCTGTGTTCATCATAACTCGCAAAAGAATCATCCGAAACGAAAAAAAATCAAAATGCATTCGTCGAAGGAGATGTTTCTCGAGGTAATCACGAGGGGGATTTTTTTTTCTTTTGATTTTTGATTTTTTCGTAGCACTTGGAAGCAAAAAAACCGATTTTCGCTATAAAAATCAGCTAATTTCTTGCTGTAAAATTAATAATTATTAAAAAAAAGGAAGCTCTCGACAATACCCGGTGAATTGTGTGAAAAATTAGTGTGCAAAATTGTCAAAACTATTGGTCCCGGTAGATTTTGCGTTATCGGTGCGAACACGGACTTGAAAAAATGTCAAGTTTTGAGGAAAACGCTTTGAAGTTTTGCGCACTCGTCGCTCGGGCCCGAAGCAACGGACACTCAAATACTCACAAACGTCGTCAATTTTTTTGCTCCAATCGACTTGAAATTTTCACACAATATTCTTGAGATATTATGCATTCGGTTAAAAAAAAATTTTGAAAAATGTTAATACCTTACCCTCCCCCCCTTAACCGCGCGTATTCGTGAGTCTCGGTGAAATTTTTCCGAGGTCCGTGATTCGGAAACGTATAACGCAACGAATAACGCAACGAATGTCGCGATCCGATGCGTAACGTAATCGTGGCTTACATAAATAATCGGGAATGCGCCACAGGTATGTCGAGACTCTCGGAGCACCAGCAAACCGGATCACGTGCCACGTTCGTTTTTTTCGTGTGGACGACGGATTACAGTGTGGCGAGTCGATAAAATCCATATTTACAGCCTCGGAAAATGAAAAAAAAAAAAAAAAAGTCAGTCGGGATGTTACGAGATAAATTGCGCGGGGCTAGTTGGTCGGCTGTTCTATTATCATTGTCACCGCGGTGTGAAGCCCCATCGATTTTCAGGGTCGCACGTAGCATCATCATCATCATCATCATCAGCGACTTTTTCGATCCCCCGAGTTTGACGATTGCAAACTTTGTCGTTTAATTCATTGAAAATGTATTTCAAATGCTTTTGGAAACAAATAATTATCATTAATCAACGTTTACCGATTAATTCAAAAATTATCGATTAACATTTTAATCAATTTACATTTTAATACAATTAACGAATTAATCAATATTTATTATTAATTAACAACAATATATGGACTAATAATGGCGCGAGAAAAAGTGAAATCGCAATAGAACGAGAGGAGACTAGAGCTGTTCTAAACCTCTCTCTCTCTCTCTCTCTCTCTCTCTCTCTCTCTCTCTCTCTCTCTCTCTCTCTCTCTCTCTTTCCAACTTGAAGCTGATTGGTCGCAATCATCGACGTATAGAAAAGTCCGAAAATCCCATGTTATTCAAATGGGAAACAAAACGAGCTCACAGTTACGTCTTCTCATTGGACCACAGTGCTGGGGTTTCACAAATATTTTTATTCATATATTTCGAACCCATCTGGGGGGTGCACTTGTCGAAATTCGTCAACACCCCCATTAAGGACCACCCTAATATACATATAGTAAGTAGCGTCGAAAATCGTTTTAACGATACGGCGCCTGTCTCGGGACACGCGAAATTTCGTTGGATGCAACGACATTGTCCGTCACGGCCTCGAAAACTTTTGGCAACTTAACAAAATTATCCGCCAAACCGACATATTCGTCGTTTGCAAAACGATTTGCAGAAAAAAAAAACAAAAAAACTAACGAGATTACAGATTCTCGGAAATACATAGAAGTGAAAAAAGCGCCATCTCCCGACAGCAACGTCAACCGTTGCCGCGCGGGAACACGTTCAAAAGGTCCAAAACAATATTCAACAACGTAAAGTCATTGACGACAAAACCGGTAATGAGTACATAACCAAAAAAAAAAGAAAAAGGTTTACGTCGCGAAGCTCGTCATTCGTGCCATTCTGTAATACTCGTCGTCCACAAAATTTCTACAATCCGTTCGTGCGAGATACGCAATATACGTCGAATGTTCGCTCGAGCCTTCGACAAATTCGTCTCGTATTGCCTAATATTTTTTTTTCTCCGGGTTTTCGCGTTGCCTCACCTGACCACCGCGCCGCTGTGTGAAAACACTGAAACACAGGTGCCACACAGATGAACCTCAGGTAGCCTGGAACGCTCACTAGCGTGGTGGGAGCAGCGCATGCGCGCGCCGACAGAGACGGCCGAGCTGTGAGCTTCTCTCCTCTTCTGGTACAGTCGGTTGAGAATATTTTATCCGCACGACGTTTTGCACTGGTACAGTCGGGTGTCGAGCTCGAGCGAATATCTTTAACCGACTGTACGCGGTGCGAGCGAGACAGACATCACCCAACTTTGCCATCTCGCTTGTTACACGCCCCACCGCGGCGGTAAGCTTACCAGTTTTACACGCATCGTCAATGTGTGAAGAAGCATTATGCGATATGCGCGCGCCGGAAGCGAAAGAAGGCGACTTCGATGCCATTTTGGGCTCTGACGGAGTAGCCGCTGGCGCCGCTGCTGCCGGCCAATCGCGTTGTCCGCTCACGAGCTCGACCAATCACCGATTCACCGTCAAATTTGTTTATTTTTTTTATAAAACAACGTCCGTCCAACAATTTTTGGTTTTGGTCCGACATTTAACGATTAATTAACGACAATTATTTGCAATTTTTACAAATCGAATCGGTCACATCGACCGACTAACTTTTATGCAGGTCCAATCACGAACGGCCCCTCGATGGTTCTACGTCGAGACGCCGTGTCGCTGCAGTCGCGATTGCGAAAGAACCAAGCAAGAGAGAGAGAGAGAGAGAGAGAGAGAGAGAAAGAGAAAGAGGCGCACACAACAGTCGCCGAACCTACGCATACACAGTTTCTTTACTGCGTGTGCGCGACGCAGACACTCACACTCACACACTACCCCACGAAGCCCACGTACACGATAGTGTACGAAAAGCAACAGCAGCAGCAGCAGCGGCGGCGGCGGCGGCACAACATCAGCAGCAGAAGGGCGCTCGCGCTCCGATAGATCGCGGGGCGGGGCGGGCCGGGGGGAGGGGGGAGAGGAAAGAATAGTTTAGCATCAAGCGCAGCGCGAACAAGACGGTGAAATAAAGAATCCGTCGCGAGACAAAAAACAAAAAAACACGTTCGCGCTTCACGCAAAGCGAGCGTCGTTGTGTGTGTGTGTGTGTGTGTGTGTTTTTTTTTTCACATCGACGATATTGTGACGGAAAAACCCGAGGAGTGTCATTATTAGTTTGTGCGTCGCCGTTTTAACGCCCGGGGGGCGCTTGTTCGTGTCGTCGAAGCGCTCGGGTGCCGAAAAAAAAAAAAAAACCACAGAGGGTCCGGGTTCCCCCCTGTTGCGCTTTCTTTCCACCAAATCCTTTCCTTTTTTTTCTTCTGTCATTGACAAATTAACGAACAAAAAATAAAGTTTCTAACCTCATTCGTGTCCTTTTTTTTTTCGTTTGTTGTTTTCTTTTTCTTTTTTATGTTTCTCGGGTAGAAGATCTGGCTCGATTTGATTGAACAGTGCGCGAGTGAGTGAGTGAGTGAGTGAAAGAATCTGTGAGCGTGGCCAGCGCGCATGCGCCTGAATCGGCGATAGAGGGAGAGAGAGAGAGTTAGTTTTCGTCTCGTCCGTGCATCGCTGTCTCTCTCTCGTGTGCGCGACCGTCGCCGAGTGCGTCGAACGTGTGTGTGTGTGAGACACAAACACATAAACAGAGAGAGACACGCGAGAGAGTGGAGCAGCAGCAGCAGCCTTGCCGTGCGTTTGCCGACTCCGATACATATAGATCATTGGAACGTGTGCATGCATGCGTCGTGCGTTACGCGTGTGCGCGCTGGCAGCAGCAGCAGCAGCAGCAGCCTATCGTCCCGTCGGCAGCACGACGTCGGCATCGGCGGCAGCAGCACCAGCACCATCACCATCACCAGCAAACACCGAAGAATCATCGAAAGAGGAATTGGCGGTAGTAGTCCTTGGTGCGGTTCCATCGGTGGTGGTAGTGGCGGCTGTGGTGTTGGTGGTGGCGGCGGCGGCGGCGGCGGCGGCGGCGGCGGAGGAGGTGGCGGCGGCGGTGGTGGTAGTGGTAACCTGCCCATCCACGGAATTCACGATTGGGCTCGAGGCACGACCAATAAATGTTTTAAATGGACGCATCGTCCATTATCACCCAAGTGTCGCGGGATGACGAGCTAGGCCACTTCAATAACGAGAAAGGTAAATAACAGTGTTTTTTAAAAAATTATTATTATTATTATTATTATTATTTTTCATTGCAACCTTGTTACGAGTTTAATCCCCGGAGAGACTTTGACGATCTCTCTCTCTCCGTCTCACTCGCTCCTCTCAGTCACAGGCGTGCGCGTGCGCGCGCACACGAGTGGAAAATCCAACATATATTATTTTTTTTTTGTTTCTTCTTGAATTCACGATTGTCGAATCAAACTCTACTCGTTTTCACTGTCCGGAGTGTTTTTTTTTAAAACTCTATTGTGATTTTGATGACTCTGTGGATAGTTTGAAATAGTTTTTTTTTATGGAAATTATTGTTTTGAAAAAAATAAATAAATGTTTTATTGTGTGTGTATATATATATATATAGATATTTTTTTTTTCTTTCATTTTTTGAAGCCTCGACAATCCAGATGCTGGAATTACGGAGATTCTGCACCTGTTACGGTCCAGTGTCCTATACATTGATAATCTATCTTTCTCTTTCTTCTCTCTACATTTATATATATATATATACATATATCTCTCTCACTCTTTCGTGATTTTCTTTTCTCGGTACGCTCTACCCAGTCTAGCCTTGCCTTCCCCCTCCCCTCCTCTCCCCTCTTTCCGTCGCCTAGCATATTCTCAATTCCACGGTTCTCCGTCTCTGTCCTTCTTTCACTCGCTCTCTCTCTCTCTTCCTCTCTCTCGCACTCACTATACACTTCCTTCCTTCCTTCCTTGTCCCGCGCGTCGTTCCACAAAACTGTATCGCTCTCTCTCTCTGTCTCTCTCTCACTCGCTCCAAATATCCGCACTTACCCCGTGCTCCTCCTCCCCTCTCCCCCTCCCCTCCTCCTACTCCCGTCCATGATGCGTTTCGTAGTGTGTATCTGCGCTTCGTTCAGCTCGCGAGTTATTGCCGGGCCTCGCCTCGACGATCCCGCTCTGCTCGCCACTTCGTCTTCGCCTTCTTCCCTCTCTCTTTCTCTCTCTCTCTCTTACTCATCGCAAGGTCCGCATGTGTGCGACGCTCCTCGCATCTACCTACACACACAAACGCACACACACACACACATGGAGAGCACATAAGCTTCGCCACGCCGCACGTTACTCGCACGCGCATTGCCTTATTATTATTTTTCCTCCGTCTCTCTCTCTCTCTCTATACCTTCGTCTTAATTTTACTCTTACTCCCGGACCGTCTCGCTGCTCCGATCCCGAGAGTCATGATCGTTTGTTCGTTGTTGTTTTTTTTTGTTTTGTTCTTTTCTTCTTCGTCTTTGTTGTTGTTTTTTTTTTATTCTCTCGTTAACGTTTATGAATAACCATAAAACTTTCGAGTCACTTATCGTCTTAACGTCGATTACCGCGTTTTTTTTTTTCAAAATTATCTTTGTCTCATTTTTGACTTCGTATTTTTTTTTTTTCAATTTGTTGTTAAAAAAAATAGAAGAATAATGTTCATTATCTGTCGTTATCAACGCGTGCATTATCGCTGACAATCGGTTTTTTTTTTTTTTTTTCATTTTTATCTCTTTTTCGTTCTTGATTTCTTCATCTTTTTTTTTTCTTCATTCATCTTCGAGCGAGATACTCGACAATTTACCGAACAATCTGTTGAATGTGATGTGTATCATCGACGAACACGGATTTTCCTTTTTTTTTATTCCAGTAACGATGATTTATAAATGATTGAAGATAATGGAAAAACCTGGGATTTGCTTTTTATTTATTTATTTATTTATTTATTTTTTTTGAGGAAAGAAAAATTAAATTTTTATTCCTAAAAAAATAATATCGCCATTTCGAATGAGCTTGATTAACTACTGCGTATTGCAATTTAGTTCTAATCGATGAATTATTCCAGTCTTACCTGAAAAAATGAATTGCCACTTGTTGAGCGAAAAAAAAAGAAAATAAAGATAAAAATAATGTTACGTGTCAATAAAATGTTGAGTCGAAACTCGTGAATTAGATTTCGTTGCTGTCGTTGATTTAGTTCGATTTATTTGTCCTCATAATTTTCATTTTTTTTAAATTTTTTTATTATTTTTTTTCGGTCATGTTAAAAAAGAAAGAATAAAAATAAATTTAAAAAAAAACAAAAAATGGTCAACGCGGTACAATTGTTCGTTTGGTTCGTTCCACTTCACGAATCTTGTTATATATACATATATACATATATATACATGTATACATAGCACGTTACAATGAAAAAAAAAAAGTTGTTTGTACGAACTGGGCTGTGAGGAGTGGCGAGTGCCACAGAACCAATGAGCATGAGATAATTATGTTCTTTCACGTCTGTTACACGTTTATCGAGTCCATCGGAAGTACAAACTCACACTGGGGGCGTGTTGAAGGAAAAGGGAATTTAAAAAAAAAAAAAGAAAAAAAAGGAACAAGGTTTTTCCGATTCTCATGGCGCGACTCGTGCATTTCAAGTGGACATTTGAAGACTATCCACGAGACGTTTGTCACAATTTCAACCCAATCGGACTGTAGTTCGAAATAATGCTCTCACGAATTCAATTTTGTATTCCATTGACGCGTAAACATTTTTTTTTTAATATATATATTTTTTTTCATTTTCAATTGCAATTTGTTTTTTTACGGTGAGAAAAAATTTTTGGGAATGTTCCCATTGTTTCAATTACATTCTAATGGAATTTAAAGCAAAAATCCCCTAGAACGAAAAATGTATACTATGTACACTGTGTAGAAAAAAGTTTCGAAATACGTTCTGAACACACGCTTTAAAATAAAAATAACATCACGATCGTCATTTTAAATTATTAGAGATAAAATTTATAAAAAAATATTATCAGAACAAAAGTTTCAAACAAACTTTCGAACAAAGAACTTCTACAATGGTTAATCTTACGATCAAAACTCAAATTTGTATAAATTTCCCCGGAAACTCATAAATTAAATCCAAATTTTACGAATTATCAATCAAAAAACTGTTAAAATTGTCGTGCATTGAAGTTCGACGATGAATATCTTTGAAACGCTTGATTCAATCGAATAATCACAAGAGACCATTTTTGTAGAGCATCGCACATTCTACAAAACTAATCATTGCGCCTTCCATAATGATTCTCTGTCAACGAGTTACAAAATTCATAATAAAAAACAGGAAATTGTCAAAAAAAATGATCAAACTTGAACCGTAAATATCTTCAAAACAGTGAGGTTTACGAAAAAATTGTAAGACATCTTTTTTGTAGAGCGGACAATTTACTACGAGTATAGAAGGAGAGCTATTTCAATATATCAGTTGATAGAGCGATATGAATTTTTTCTTCTGATACTGCAAAAAAAATGGAAAACTGCGTGGCGAAGGATCTCAACATTTAAATAAAAAGCTCAAATTTGCTGTGAATTATCCAAAGGTGCAAGAAACCTACTTATCGGGTAAAGAAGGAGAAAAAATAGTCGTTTTTTTTTACCCACCCTAATCTATATATATACATATATACATAATGTAGAAAAGTGTGTATAATATTTTTTCGTGGTTCGTTTGATTTGCTTGCAGCACAGTTACCGCGTGAAAATGAGGGTCAAACCGATGGGGGTCAGACCTCGGAGAAAAAGCCTCGTGGACGTGGTTTTCTTCGTTCGTTGCTCTGCTGTCTCGGTCGCGGACGCGACGGCAGTTCGAAAAGTTCGAAAGCCAGTTCGTTGCAGGGCGACGGTCTCGGTCAGCCTAAACCACGTAAATCACCGAGATTCTTGTTGCCACCGGTTCGCCATCAGGATCTTCACAAAAAATGCATGGTCATAGATCTGGACGAGACTCTCGTTCACAGCTCCTTCAAACCCATTAACAATGCGGATTTCGTGGTTCCCGTTGAGATCGACGGCACGGTACATCAGGTTTACGTGTTGAAGAGGCCTTACGTGGACGAATTTTTGCAAAGAATGGGCGAATTGTACGAGTGCGTGCTATTCACAGCCAGTTTGGCCAAGGTGAGACTTTTATCGTTCGATATCACGTCATTCGCCATTGTTTTTTCGTTATAAATTATTATTTAGGCTTCCGTATCTTCAAAGGCAAAAAAAAAAATGGAATAAGATTGCTCGAAGAACTCGAAATTTGGCAAATTAATACATTTCATTGACCCACAGTATTTTGCACGAGTTGACACTTGATAAATATTTATATGAAAATTGAAAAAAAAGAGCAAAAATTAGGTATTTACCGGACAAATTATGACGAAAGTCATCGGTCTTGAAGATTTCTAGAAATTAATTTTACAAACTCATCACTTTGTTTGCGGATCGGCTACGATAATGCGATAATAGCCCAATAAGAGTCGAATTTTTCACCGGTTTTAAAAATTTTTTTTACTGATTTCTTTTATCTCCGTTTTCACAAACCGATTCATTTAAATCGTTATGGCAAAATGAATGAATGAATTTTCATAATTTTACATAAACCATTCGAACATAAAATAAAAATCTCAAGGTGTTCCAATTTTTGTTTTTCCAAATTTTCCGAATGCTTTTTACATTCGAGGAAAAAAATTTGAAAATTATCGTATTTATAAAAATACGAAAAAATTTATAAAAATATGTATTTCAAATACTTTATCGACCAAATGATAATTAATTTTGTCGGATTTATTGAATATTTCAATTGATTACAAAAATATACGTAAATTGGTTATAATTATTACATAAATGTGAAAATATTGATTCTTGCATGATAATCAATTATAGTTATTTGTTTTAAATTACATTCTCATTAAATAGATGACCATCCCCGATTGCGAAATTGTTGGTTAAATAAATTTATTTCGTTTTGTTTTGCAGTACGCGGATCCGGTGGCCGATTTGTTGGACAGATGGGGAGTCTTCAGGGCTCGACTCTTTCGGGAATCCTGTGTTTTTCACCGTGGCAATTACGTCAAGGATTTGAACAAGTTGGGGAGAGATCTTCAACAGATAATAATCGTCGACAATAGCCCAGCGAGTTATATATTTCATCCGGACAACGCTGTAAGTTGGATCACACGATGTAACAATCAAACGTGATTTTTTTTGTATTTTTTATCATTATTTATTTTATTTTTTTTAAATTTGTATTTGCGATAAAGCGTATCAATGAAATTATGACGCGTTCACGTCGCACAAACTGGCACGATGGAAACATTGTATAATGAAACGCGATAGATGGCGTTGATGCGAACCAACCAACGATATAGATCGTTGAGAAAAAACTTTTGTCTCGAAAAGTTTGCGGAAACGAAAGAAAAAAAATTAGAAAAGCGACGAATCGAGTGATTTTTCGACTGAAAATAGTTTCCAGAGTTCGATCCTCGCCCTCGAGTCCGTCGCTATTTAATTTTAGAAGCGGTAGGCTTAGACAGAGGGAATAAAAATTTATGTGATTATTAGCAAACTTAGACCTGTAAGATGGAATTATTTAGACAAAAAAATAATGTATTACCCGGACGACAAACGAGCAAACAAACGAAAACTATTGGAACGAGGCGATAATTCAATTGATCATTTTATAAAGATTTATGAGAAATATTAATGACTGATAATCGTTGCTGTTTCATGGTTCTTCTTCAAAAGTACGTAAATGTTGCTACGCATCTATTTTCTATATTTATATTGATATTAGATTTTCCAAATTATGAAATAAATTAATCAATTAATCAATAAAAATAAATTATGAGGGATGAAATTCGATTGGGAAATTTTGTAGAAACTGTGATGCATCGATAGTCACTGATAACATTCAAAATTTCATTCGTTTAAACATTTTTCCATCTCAGCCAATTTTGATATTTGCAAAAAAAAAAAAAAAATAAATAAAAATAATAAACCTACGAATAAATTAAATTGAAATTTTCTAAATACAAATTTTTAAGAAATACGAATGATTGATAATCGTTGCGCGGTTGCACATTTGCCCGAAATATTCGCAAATACATTTCTACGTATCCAATCTTTCAAAATATATTCCATTATTGTGAAAAAATCAAAAATAAAATAAACGATCGATAAAATTCGACTCAAAATTGTATGAAAAAAATAAATAGAATCAATTTGGGACTGATATCAACGAAATTGCATCCCTAAGAAAATATCTCCATCATTTATTTTGATATTTTAAGAAGAAAACAAAAATTCCCAATGACGAACAAATTGAATTGAAAATTTCACAAAAAAAAAGAAAGATTAAAAAAAAAAAAAAACAATAATTCAACCGAATAAAAAGAAAGGATCGACCGACAATTGGATTGGAAAAAAAATTCCCAGTGACGAACAAATTGAATTGAAAATTTAGCCAAAAAAATAAAAAATAAAAAATTAAATTAAAAACAAACAAAATTTACAAAAAAGCTTCGACCGACATTTTCTTTTTTTTGTTTTTTGCAGGTGCCGGTAGCTTCGTGGTTCGACGACATGACGGATTCCGAACTCCTCGACCTCATACCCTTTTTCGAGAAGCTCAGCAGCGTGGAAAACATATACACGGTTTTGTGCAACAGCAATCATCCGTACAATCAGGTGCCGGGTTCGGTGCAAAACAGTCCGAGCCCGGGTTCGGGTTCCATGGGAGCCTCCTAGCCCCGCCGAAATTCTGGCTTGTCGGTCAGTCTTGACGCATCCCGTTGCATACTGAGGAGGACCCTCGTGGGCCTCCGACGCGTCGCTCGATTGTTCTGTCGGGTCGAGAGACCGCCCGTCTTGTCGAGTTAGACCCACAGAATTATCACCACCATCACCAACAGCAGCAGCAGCAGCAGCAAGTTCATCCAGAAAAAAAATAATAAACGAGAAAAAAAAATAAACGAGAAAAAGAAAATAAACCCAAAAAAAAATAAAAATACCACGAAAGAACACAAAAGCAGCAGCAGCAGCAGAAGGAGCGAATCGAAACGATTTTTTCACCGACCGATCGTTCGTCGTTAAAAATCGTTCATCGCGGCTTGAACAATAATGCAAAAAAAAAAAAATTAAAAAGAAGACAAAAAAATAATAATTCGTGGATCGTAAATACGTTTGACAAAAACGTTAGATCCACAAAAAAAACAAAAAAACAAACGAACAGTGAGAAAACTTTCCGGACCTCGATTTCATCTGTTCTTCATTTTAGTTTAATTTTATTTTCCATTTTTTTTTTTTAAATTAGTCTTCGTTATTTCGTCCATTGACTCTCGGTTATCAAAAAGTTTTTTACCTGCACCGAAAAAAAAAAAACGATACCGGCTGTTCAAACGTCGACGAATATACATACACACACATATATATATTATATATATTATATATATATATACACACATTTATATATTGTGACGTAGCTGAGACGCCTGGGCTTCCGCAAAGATGACCGATGCGCCTTGCTTCGAAAAATCTGTCCCACGGTGAACACGGAAAAGCAGTGACAAAAATTTTTTTAAAAAGAAGAAGAAGACGAAGAAAAAGAAGGAAAAGAAGAAGAAAGAAAAAAAAAGTTGTAGATGAGAAGAGAGAGAGAGAGAGAAAGAGAATGTTTGACGACACAACTAGACGGAAGTGGGAACCGAGATTAGTCGAGTGAAGAAGTGGAACGCAAGCACCTCCGTGGACCCCCCTCCCCTCCCCTTCCCTCCCCCTCGTCGAGTGCATCATCGTCAGCCACCCAACATCTCTCGTACCTTTGTATCTTCGAGCTTACCGCAAGCAACTCTTCAGTCCGTGAATTATATACACACATATATATATATATATATATGAGCGATTCCACGTGACTTCAGCCACTCAAAAAAAAAAAATTTTCCACAAATGATTTAAAAAAATTGAGCTATTTTTTTGGCAATATATTCACCGAGTGCCGATTTTTTGAAAAAATTTTTCACGGTTTTATCGTTAATTAACGTTTTTTTTTTTTTTTTTTTTTTTTGTATTTTTCCATTCAAATGGCTGTATCTTTGGCATGATTCGACGTATTTACATTTGTGAAAAACAAAAATGTGCGTCTTTTCGAGGCCTTCCAGAAAAAAATTACTCTAGATTTCATTGAGCAAGTTGAACGTCCGTTTCGGGGCAAAATATGCAAAAACATTTTTTTTTCTCAAAAAATGCATTTTTAATTTTTATTTTTTTTTCAAAATTTCCTCAAATTCTCAATACGAAAAAAGAATTTTTGGTATTTTTTGTATCGTGGGACCGGCAATCGGTAATGCGTAATTTTACCGATTTCATTGATAGATTTTTTTACAGTTTGATTTTTTCGCTTTACGCGATTCAACGAGCATTGATTATCATTAATTTCTCTTTCAAGGAGACTTGTGAACTCGCGTAAAGCGACTGGAGCACATGAAAAAAAAAAAAAAAAAAAAAAAAAATTTCATTTGAATGGAAAAATACAAAAAAAAAAACGTTAATTAACGATAAAACCGTCAAAAATTTTTTTTAAAAATCGGCTCTTGGTGAATATATTACAAAAAAAATAGCTCCATTTTTTAAAATTATTTGTGGAAAAAAAATTTTTTGAGTGGCTGAAGTCACGTGGAATCGCTCATATATATATATCTTGTCGCGGTTGATCGTGTCGACGCATATCATTCTCTCCCTCCAAGCGAGACGGATCGTACGAACGTGACGGTGAATTTGCACTCGCGTCGAAAAAAAAAAAACCGATTAATTTTTATTAAAAATAAATTTTTAACAATATATATATATATATTTTTTTTCTAAATAACATTTTTTTTACAACGTTATTATATCGTCATCGTCGAGACGTGAATTTATATTGGGGACCGAACGAGATCGTCAATCGTGATCACGCGTTAACGTGCGATAACGATAAATTTCGTCCCATTCTTTTAATAGTTTTTTATTTTTTTTAATAAAAAAAATATATATTATTATTTTATTGTTTTTTTAGAGAAAGTTAAAAGAGCGAATGGGAGAATTGAGAATCAATGCGACAGAATTTCTAAATCAACGGTGAAATCGTCATCATTGTTCGTTGAAAGCATTTGTACTTAGCTGAAGATAACGAAACAGAAACAGAAACAAAAAAACAAAAGTGTAAGCCACTCCCGGCCGTGTGTTTGTGTGTGTGTTTTTTTTTTTCTGTGTCCTTGTGGGACGAGTGCGAGTGTGTCATCGCTGGGACTGCATGGAAAAGCTTCTTAAAAAAACAAAATAACGAGAAAAAAAAAGATAACGAAGAAAGAAGAATTAGCAGAAAAAAAAATCAGAAAAAAAATCAGAAACAACAGATCGTCGAACGAACGTCTTTTTATTTCGCAATTTCGTTCGACGCTATATAACCCACGTGTGTGCATACGTGCACGTGTATTATCGTTCTTTTGTTCGTTTGAAAAGAATAACAACAACAAAAAAAATCATCTCTTTTTTTTTTTTTGTCGTTTTGACACACTGGCTCGTCGGTCGTTTAAAAAAAAAAAACAATCTTGTCGTAACGTTAGTTACTATTCTTTTAAAAACATTTTATTCATCGTTTATTTTGCAATAATTACGAGAAAAAACAAAACATTTTGCCACGATCAAAATCATTGTGTGTCTAACCTCCGAGAAACGTGAGCCGGGACGAAAATGTGGAATTTTTCCAAGTACGACGGTCCAACGCCCGTCGTATTGTTTTACGGACGAAGCGAGAATATTATCGTGACGAATAATTAATCCACGAATCAACGTTTTCGTGCTTCGTTGTTTTATCATTATTATTATTATTATTTTTTTTTTTTCAATTTTTCAAAATTATTTGTTTGTTGTGTTTTTTTTTTCTACGGCTTTAAAGAAATATAAATTAAAAGTGAATCGGTGCTTCCGTACGATAAAGAAGTCAGGGGACGACGAAAAAAAAAATTGGAGGATCGAAGTCGTAAAAACATTTGTAAAAAACGTAAAAAAATATTTGGGCGATGAACGTCTCTCGAACTCGCTTCGTCACGATTTTAATTCTGAAAAAAAAATGTTTTTTCCATTATTTTTAACCCCCGCGATTTTATAATTGTGAAACTATTGCGTTTATTAATTTTTTTAAAAATTTTATTATGATTTATTTTTATTTTGTTTAAAATTTTTTTTTTTTTCTTAAATAAATATTGTAAATGAACGTGTTCGACGAGCTATCGGCAAAAATCGTCGAAATTGCGATGGATCGCCTGTTGCCACGACAATCGACGTTAATCAATGGAAGTTAGTTTTCTTATCACAGATTTTTCATCGCGATGGTTGGAAGAGCGAATTGGCTCGAATTACCATTTCTTTTCCCAGCCCGTCTTAAGGGGTTAGGGCTACTTGTAACTCCGAAAAAAAAAAAAAAAAACGCTATTTTTCACGGATTTATTTTCGCAAACGGGTAAATAAATATTGTGGGGAAAAGTGTGTTTTCCCACGTGACCCAAGACAATTTTTAAATCGATGTAACTCCCGAAAATACAGTTCCAAATGTAACGTGTGGGACGCCATTTGTTGTTGTTCGAAGGTTCCATTTGTGTGAACGTGTTTTTTCGTTCGGGTCCGCTGGACCCGGTGCTCGATATTGTAATATTTTTTTTCTCAATAGTACAACATTTCGAGAGTACAACCCAACAAGATTTTTCGATTTATCAAAAAAATTGAAAATTTGGCGATTTTTCTTCAGTAAAAAATGGTAATTAAAAAAAAAATTATTCTCGCTTTTGTTTGTGAGAAACAAATTATTTAAAAAGAAAAGAACAATTGGATTATAAAGAGGAAGTCTTGAACTCCATTCTCGTACAAGATTTGAGTCGATACATGAAAAAAAAACGCAAATGGCAACCGTTTTTCAGCGCAGGGTCCGCTGGACCCAGAGTGACCATTGCGTAATTTTTTCTGGAGGCGTGACCTTTGCGGGTTCGATCGATGCTTCGATTTGTCGAACTTTCAAGACAATACTTTTGAAATGCTGTAATTTTGGGAAATCTGACTTTTGGAAAACTTTTTTTTTTTTTTTTTTTTTTTTTTTTTTTTTTTTTTTTTTCAAATGCTAAGTAGCCCGAACCCCTTAACTCGCTTACGAATAAACGAATGAGAACTCAAATCCACGAAGAAGACGAGATTAAAAAGAAATATCAACGATGTAAAAAAAAAAAAAATACACACACACGAAAAAAAAACAAACAAACAAACAAACAAGTGGCGAAGCAAAAACGCAAGGATTATTTGCAAGTACAAAGTTGTTACTTTTAGAACGCCGCGAAGCTGAACTGCAAGCCGATGAAGCGTCAATGGGGGACACTTAAAATAATAATAATAAATAAATAAATAAATAAATAAATGAATAAATAAATGAAACGAGTGTGAAAGACGACGGGGGCGGAAAAAATAAATAATATAGTGTAAAGCGTGAGAATGTGTGAGAGTGAGAGAGAGAAAAAAAATAATAATAATAAAACAAATAAATGAATAAATAAATAATGATGATGAAGAAATAAAATTTAATGAATAATGGATAGAAGCGGAGAGAAAATAGTATGTGAAGCAACGTTGCATGGCCACTGCGCTTTCTAGAGAGAGTGAGAGAGGGATACACGGTTTTTTTTATATATAAAATCAATTTCATAAGAAAATGACTCAATGAAGGAAAAATGAAAAAAAAAAAAAATAATAATAAAAAAACAAAACTTCAGCGAACGCGCGATTTAAAAAAAAAATTATATATATATATATATATATATATATCTATCTATATATATATATGATTTATATGCAAACATGTAAATCACGAATCGTGAGCGATCGGGAAGATTATTATATATTGTACAAAATTTTTTCGCAAAGCTAATTGAGAAAGAAGAAAAATAAATAAAAAAAAAAGAAAGAAGATAAAGAGAGAAAAAAAAATAAAATGATAAATAATGGTTGAAACATTGAAAAGGCTTATCGACGAGAGTGAGCATCGCGAGTGAGAGAGAGACAGAGAGAAAGAGAGATAAAGAGAGAGATAAAAGAAATAATACTAAAAAAAAAAAAACATTTTTTCAATGAATTATCAGAGTGTTGGACGCATAAGTATGCATGTAACCGATAAATTAACGAATATTGCCTTGATTTGTAAATAAAAATTGACAAAAAAACAACAAAAAAAAAAAACTTCCACCGAATCCATCACACCGCGAAAGTTGTGACAAAAAAAAAAAAAAAAAATTGTGACAATTAATGATAAATTAAAACGTTTTATTTTCGTCAAATTCGCATCGTCATCGTCATCGACCGTCTTTTACGTCTTGTCACGCAGTTTTTTCGGTTGTTTTTTTTTTTTTTTCCATACCGTTTTTCGTTTACGCGAAAACAACAATTTTACGTACATATTTTTTTCTACTCGAAATATAATCGAACCGAGCAAAAAAAAAAAAAAAAAAAAAGAAGAAACGAATATCAAAAAATAACATTTAGAAGAAGAAGGAGAAAAAATTAAAGAAGAAGAACTTTTGAATAATCCAATTTTTTTCGAACCATTTACAAATCGATAAATTATACGTAATTTTTGTACACGACGATTGATAAAAACGGAAAAAAAAAATTAATAATAATTAACGAATGAATGAAAAACGAAACGGGGAAGACTGAGAAAACTTCGTGACAAGAAAGACGACGAAAAAAAACAAAAAATTACGCGATAATACAGATGAACGTGAAAAAAAATAAATATATATATTACATATATATTATATTAAAAAACAACAACAAGAAAAATTAATCGTGACGATGAGTACATACTGTAATATCTCCCCGGCCAACCCCCTCGAACCCCATCCGAAATGTCCAGTTTGCTCTGTGATTCTGTGTTTTAATAAAAACGATAAAAGTTGAAAAAAAATGATAATAATAAATTGAAAAAAAAAAAAAAAAAAACCAACATAAAATATATTATATACATATATATATATATTATAACGAGATGCTTTGTAATTTCAAAAGTTTCCCCCCTCCCCCTTTTTTCGACCCCAACGCATTTACTTGAAATTTTATTTCAAATACATTTTCCCAAAACAAATAATTGTAATCAATTGTCATGCAACAATTTAATCCCAAGTCTGAAGACGTTTTTTTTTTTCTTCGGCACCTTTAGCCTGGAAACGTGGGTCATGACCTTTTATTTTTTTTCAAACCGTTAAATTGCTCAAAAAAATAAAACTGAAAAAAAAAATCACGAAGGTTCTTCAAGCCTTGAATTTCGTTTGTAGTCTCAATTATAAAATTGTTAAAAAAAAAAAAAAACACATTTTTTCAGATATATTTTTTATGAAAAAAAAATCGGTAACGAACGGAAACATGAATATCTGCATATTTTCGGCACCTTTTGCAGAATTGCAAATTCTTTTTTTGAAGAAAAAATAAGAAGAAGAAAAAAACAACTTGAAAATTCATGCAAAATTCGTGAAATCGAATTCGACCATTCGTGTCACAAGGATCAATCGTTATATCGCTGATTCGATCGTTTGTTCGAACAATGATAATCGAATGAACAAATGAAAAAGTGAAGAACGTGATATTTGGATCGTTTAACGGATATTCATAAACATTCTGAAACAATTGAGGAATAATAATAATGAAACAATTATTCGTTTGAGATGGATTTTTATAGTCCACAGCCTTCTGATCCACGAATTACTTGGACGGAAAAGTATTTTTGATGAATTTTTTTTTATCTACAGGAATTTCGTGTGACGCGTGTACTAGATTATTATTATTATTATTATTATTATTATTATTATTATTAATCCCTACCGTATATTTTTTTTCTTCTGTTTTTTTTCTTTTATCTTTAAAAAAAAGGAAAAAGCGCGTCATTGGCGGCAATGACGCGCGTTCATGTGTGGGGCAATCTGGGTCGAAGCATATTCGATTGAATGGTCACGCCTAGACGAGGATAATACACATAAACGCGTAGCGTGAACGTGACCCTGGAGATATTGGGTTACCCGCGGCTACTCTCCGAGCTCACAAGAGCATCCATGACCCGTACAATCCCGGCCAAAAGTACGTCAATCTGACCAATCTCGATTACAACTGCTTTGCGAATGCCAGACATAAATTCATAATCATCGAATATAATCGTCGAATATATATGTTATCACATGTTGTATCGTGTTTTCATCTTGTATCCGGAAAAAAACTTTTGAGGTGGACTAATTTTTCCATACTTCAGCGTGCATTTATCGACAACCGGAAAAACGGATCGATCCGAATGATTTTTTTTTTTTTTTTTTTTTTTTTTTTTCGTGGACGAGAAGAGGTAGACTATCCTCCCTTCGGTTACTATATATACGACCTTTATATATATACGACCCACTCGTTCAATTCGGGCCACCGTTCGCGCCCCTTAATCACTCATTGACATATTATACACTCATTGAGTGTCGCGAGCGTATAGGTGTCGAACATTTGTGTATCGCGAAAAATTAATGTTCATCTTATTGCTTACTCGTATTGTTTTTTCTATTGAATGACATTTTTTAAATATTTTTTATTTTTCCAATGAAGGATTGAAACCTTTTTGTCCCCCCGATGTCGTCGATAATTTTTTTTCTAGTATCTTTTGGATCTTACGACATTACTTTTGTTTTTTTTTTTTTTTAGATTTCTCAAACCCTTTTACTTACTTCACGCCTTTCTTTTTCGTTTCAATCGAGAGGTAAATCCTAATTTTGCCCGTTTTCAATTAATATCAATGGCCGGATGCGAATAAGGACATACGACGCTCGAAGCGCCACAAATTGGAAACTACTTTTTCCAAAAACGGCTGAAAATCTCAAATTTGTCGAAATTCGAAATGAAAAATATCACGTTGCGGAGCTCAATGCCGCGCATGTTTTTCACACATAAAACTTTATTGTACGATCGGTTTTTTTTCGGGGATAATAATTAAAAACGACAAAAATTGGCAAACATGGAAAATCAATGTTTTTCAAAATACAAATTGCCCAATCTCCGTTGTTTTTCCATCGATTCGCTCCGGATTTCTTTTACATTACTCTAGATACTCGAGCGTCAGTGTCGAGCGGAAGGAAACGTCGAAAAAAATTATTCGTCCGATTGATTTTTGATGTCAAAGCCGTGACGTTCGGTACTTATTCTGTGTCGCGAACTTCTCGAAGAAAAAAAAAGTCGAGGAAAGTTCGAGACACGGAAAACTTTCAGTGGGGAAGTTTGTCCACGGGGTTCAATGATGTTTTTGGCGAAATTATTGGGTGGATATTTCCGAAAATTATACGTCGCATGGTTTCTGAAAAAAATCGAATAAAAAACGAAACAATGAACTAACAACAAATAACGGTGACCACAGTTCGACGCACGTCCGCTTGAGGTCGCGTCGACGCACGGAATCCATCGTGGCCCAAAAAAAACCACCTCATTGGCAATTCGCGTCTGTTTTTCGAGAACAGCACGTACGTCCATGACCTTGGGTACCGCTAATGGCGGTATTTTACAATTTTGCGTAAAATTTGCAACGCAATGGCAGATGTGATTACCGGTAAAATTTCGCGTTTAAACGCGATCAACGATGACGAAGCCAAGCGAGAAATTGTCTCGGACATTCTGATCAAACTGCGAAGCTTGACGACTCGTGAAATGGAAGAAATTGTCAGTTCGCTCGATGTCACCGGTCTCTTTCCGCACCTAACCTCCGACGACAGGTCAGATGACAAAGCTAAATTATCACACGATTCCCCAAAACGATTGACATTGCCAACCCCTGGTTTTGACAATGAAAAACAAAAACAAAAAAAAAAAAAAAAAACAATTGAACTGACAATGTTGGACGGTAATGTTGAATGTAATTATTTCAATTATTGCAGACAATGCGTCGAAGATATCTGCAATTCGTTGGAAATAATATTCGACGCTATGGAGCCGGGCGAACCTCACCGGCTTTACCCAGCCGAGATTTGCAAATTCATAACCCATCGGGAGTCCATGGTCAGGCGGGTGGTTCTAAAAGCGTTGCTTCGTCTGGCGTCGTGCGAAGAAAAATCGTCGCGATTGGTAAACGACGTCGGCGTTCTCAGTCTGATAGTCGATCGAATCGGCGACGACGATTTGAGCGTGGCCAAGCTGGCCATGGACATAACCAAGAAGATCGGATCGCTGCCGGACGGCGCCAAGATCCTGTACTCCGGTGTCTTGCTGAGAACCATAGCCAGACTGCTGCCGAAGAACGACGCGGTGAGCTTTCGCGTGTACGAAGTGGTCGTCGAAGTGGCCAACAGTTCGTCGGAAAATTTTGAAGCATCGGAAAATTCGGGATTTCTCGAGAGTCTGATTGACATTCTGGATCGCGACGACCATCTTCTTCAACTCAACGCTTTCGAAGCGCTGACAAATTTGACGTTGAACGAACGCGGACTGGATTATCTGGAAAGACGCGACGTGCTTCGCAGATTGTCGGAGAAGATAGCTCGCGCAAACGAAGATCCTCTGTCCAATCTGTTGATACCCGGACTCATGAAGTTCTTCGGCGGTATCGCGCAGTCTCGTCCCAACGAAATATTCGCCAAATATCCGATGGTCGTGTCGGCGCTTTTTGAGGTTATAGACAGCGAAGATCCGGCTTTGTTGGGCAACGCTCTCGACACTTTGGGTTTCGTGGCTTCCGGCGTGGACGGTAAGTACGCTCTGCAACAATTCGGCGACGCCATGCCTCGCGCGTTGAAAAAAATTTCGGAAATAGTGCGAAAACAAAGCGCCGAGTTGAGAGTCAGAGGATTGGAAAATTTGGCTCTGGTGCTTCGAGTCGAAGCCAAGGATCGAGACAACAGAATTTTGTCTCTGACCAAATCGTGGTTCGATCATCTGGGCGAAGATCCTTTGGGCACCATCGTGACTCTTTGCAAACAACCCTTTGCCGACATACGACAATCCGGTCTCGAAGTGTTGGCCGTCGTTTCCGCACAGAATTGGGGACAAGAATCCATGGCCGATTATCCCGGACTCGTGGAATTTTTGCTCGATCGCAGCGTCGAGAGTTTCAAAAATTGCAAAGAAATCAAATATCGCATAGTGAAGAATCTTTGCGACGCAGATAACGAAGTTTTCGACAGCGGAACGCTGATGAAATTTAAAAAATTTATCAGCCAAGGTCCGTTTCACATAGAAATGGAGACCGAAGTCGCTACCGAAGGTGCCAGTTGAATCTTCGTTCGACGTTCTTCATCGTTTCGCAGAACTAACGATGGATTATTTATTTTAATACTGCGCATTTTGTTCTTCGCTCTGACCTCGTCAAAATCGCAATTCAAACATTTTTATACGTATAATTATAGTTTGTTTTTTTTTTTTTTTTTATGTTTTTGTAAATAAATCATTGACTACCATGAAAAATATATATATATTTTTTTGGTTTTCGCATATTCGATCGAAATTCTTCGCAATTATCGTACAAACGAATGAAAATAATTTATTTTTTATCATTTAAGATTAAACGTATAAAAAATATATTCGACAGATTTTCACGAGCGTATTTGATGTAAATTCAATCGTCAATCCGCCGAACGTATATATAAATAATTCACTTAATATTCTAAAATTGGTTGTTTTGTTTTTTTTTTTTTTTGCTTTTTTTTTTCTTCGGCCGATGAATTTTTCACGCATTGTGATGAATAATAATAATAATAATAATATTTTGATATCTTCACTGAATGCGTTTCCTCTTTTTGGGCGATAAAATTTTCAACATGCTGACGGCCGGTGCCTCAAAAGCCACGGACACGACGAACGACAGTATGTACGACATAACGACCTGTCCGAAAAACGTTATCATCACCGTGTCCTTTCCCAAATGAAACGGCGAATCTAGATTCATCGCTGTCACGCGAATCACGATGGGATGAACGAGATAGGCGCAGTAAGTCACACGACTGAACGGATAGAGAATCGGAGCCGATAGTATGTCGTTTACCCAACCTGAAAAAAAAAAAAAAAAAAAAAATCAAATAAATATTTCGTCACTTTGGAAATCTTCAACAATTTGAAACTTGCGAAAAATATTTTGTCTCTATCAATCTTGAACAAATTGAAACTTGCAATTTCCTTCCTTCGAATTTTTATTTTATCCAATATTTATCATTTTCATATTTTTCGTGAAAACCTTTGGTTTCTCGATAAAATAATCTTCTTTCCTCTGAATCTACGATTCAGAGTAAGCACCATTGCAAGTTTCACACTTGTAGGTTGTATGGATATTTTAATATCAATTAGTTAGTGTAAAATTTGATTTTATCAAATTCCAGAGGGTTATTCGATTTTCGAAAAAATTTCATAGCTACTAAAAATAACCCTGACCGTTAATTCAGGTGAATCCACGAGTTCACATGAGTTCAAGCATGGCAACTGAAAAATGTTCGAAACGACAGACGTTCAAAATTGAAAAAAAATTTAATTTTTCATCAAATCCGAATCATTCAGCCGATCTCCGACGAAATTCAATGCTCCGTTTTGAATTTGCAAAAAAAATTGAATTTCAAAAAAAAAAAATGATAAAATAAATAATAAAAGAAGAATAAATTAAAAAAAAAATTTTAAATAAATGAATAAATTTTTTTATTTTCAAATAAATAAATTTTTAAAAAATTAGAAAAAATAAAAATGAAAAATGGAAGAGCGGGAAAGTATATTTAAATTATTTAAATTTAAATTCAAATTATTTAAGTTATTTTAAAAAAAAATTTTAAATAAATAAATAATTTTTTATTTTCAAATAAATAAAATTAAAAAATTAGAAAAAATAAAAATGAAAAATGGAAGAGCGGGAAAGTATATTTAAATTATTTAAATTTGAATTCAAATTATTTAAGTTATCCAAAAAAAATTTAAACAAATAAATAAATATTTTTATTTTAAAATAAATAAATTTGAAAAAATTAGTAAAAAATAAAAATGTAAAATGAAAGAGCGGGAAAGTAAATACCTCCGTAACCGGTACTGCAAGCAATGACAATCCACGACAAACCGAGTGCCCAAGCGCTGTGGCTGAGCGACGAGTACGCAGCCGCTGTAACCGGAGAAAGTTCAGCCTCGTACAAACCGTAAAGCAAACCCAAAAGGCAACCCGACGAAAATAACCAACCGACCACAACGGTAGTCTGAAAAAAACAAGAAAACAAAACAACAAAAAATAATAAATTATCACAAATCGATTTGATATTAACGAATAAAAAAAAAAAAATAAAGACAAGAGAGATTTTACCTTGGACATTTTTATTTTACAATCAGTCTTGAACAGATAATAACCGACGGTCATGCCAATGAGATACGGTCCCAATCTGGTCCAGGGTTTGTCGTAAATCTTGTCGAACAGCGCCAGAGGATCGTCCGAAGTCGGCATGTGATTGTTTATCAGAGCTATGTAACCTGTCGTCAACCACGAACTCACGAGCAATGTAACCACGGTGAATGCAGCGATTTTAAAATGATTCGTTGCTATTATCAACACAACAGCACCGAGAACGTAAAATTGCGTGTCGTCGGCTACGTACCAGCTCCACAACATGCACTGCAACAACAAAAAATATATATATACCATTCACATTTATTACAATTTCGTTAACCATTCATAAAAATATCAAACAATTGTGTTTCAATAGGATTCCTGTGAAGGAGGGTCGGATTCGACCCAAGCCAAAATTTCAACCCATTCAAAAATAAATAAAATTACGATGCAATATTTTTATTCTCGACCGAAAAACGATTGAGATGAAATTTAAGCTTGGATTCCGTTGTTTTTCTGCAATTTTATGAATTTGTTGAAACATTTTTTTTTTGGTTTTTGTTTTTGTTTTTTTTTTTTTTTTTCAAATATTTATTTTCACGAGTTTTCTTAATTATTGCTAAAATTTATTTGTAAATATAATATTTTGTAATTTGTACGACAGTGTTGAAAGCTTGAGCATGATTCATGCATTTTTTTATCTAGTTTTTTTCAAAAACTGTATTTACTATTATTTACCATAGAAATTTTGAAAAGGCACAGGGTCGAACTGACCCTTCTTTTCACAAATGATATGTCAAAAGAAAAATCGTTTCAGGAATAGGATCAACGTATGTTATAATAATAATAATAATAATAATAATAATAATAATAATAATAATAATAATAATAATAAGCATAATAATAGTATAAGAATTATTATTATTATTATTATTATTATTATTATTATTATTATTATTATTATTATTATTATTATTATTATTATTATTATTATTATTATTATTATTATTATTATTATTATTATTATTTCAAAACTTTCAATAAGAAGGAAAAAAAAATAATTTTACCATTTGATCAACCGGAAAAAGTGTATTGATGTACAACAAATTGCGCCACCAATAATTCGGACAATTGTAATGATCGGCCGTGGGCGGTTCGAAAACCGAATTGGCATGAAACCATTTCATGGAAACTTCGACGACGCCCAATATGAACATGTAAGGAGCGGTTAGTCGGCAGAAACGATAAACCAGAAAACCGACGAATTTAAGACAACCGGCGACGAAGCCCCGTGTGCCTTGGGTCAATTTGTTCAAATCCCCCATGGCGTTTGTGCGAAAGTACAAAAAGCTCACGAGCAAACCGCCCATGAAGAAAAACGTGTCGACGCTGAATGCCCCGTTGGTCACGGTTTGAAACAAAAATTTTTTTTCCACAATTTTACGATATTCCATGTTGTCGGAATAATTGAATATGACGATGCACGTGTGTCCCAGTATGACCCAGGCCATGGAAAACGCGCGAAGACCGTGAACGGTGCTTATGGTGTCGCGTCCGACCGAAGGATCGCAAATTGTTCTCATGTTTGCGCGAACCGAGAAGGACAGTAAAAGTTCCTCGAACACATCTGTGAAAAAAAAAAAAAAAAACATTGATTTTGTCAGTTAGTTTTATCCATTTTCGACATAAACTCTTCCCCTTGGCGGGCTTTTGGTCTCTTATTACGAGGTCGGACTTTATTGCCGAATAAACTCACCGAGTTTCGTCGCAATTAACCCAACCATTTTGTTTAAAAAAAATTCGTCAAAAATTCTGAACAACTGGAAACTTTCCTCTCGATCGTTTTTGAAAAAAAAAATAAAAATAAATAAATAAATGAAAAATTAATGACAATCGTCAACGCTCACTCAAATTTTGCTGATCGGGACTGGGCGGACGTGGACGTGGCAAACAATTCTCGTGATCGTTGTTGTTGTTGTTGTTGATTATTGGATTTGCAATCGTACCGATTTCGGCCACTGGAACAGGAAGGTAGACCTTACCCTCAAACTCTACGAAACACAATGAAAAAAAAAAAAAAAAAAAAAAAAAATATATGCGTGTCACTGACTCTGGTTATCGTCAGGTACGTTCGTCGCAGTCAGTCAGTGACGTTGAGTAAAAAAATTAATTTAAAAAAACAAGTAAATGAATAAATGAATAAATGAATAAATGAACAAATAAATAAATGAATAAATGAATAAATGAATAAATGAATAAAGGACTAAATGAATAAATGAATAAATGAATAAATGAATAAAGGAATAAAGGAATAAATGAATAAATGAATAAATGAATAAATGAATAAATGAATAAATGAATAAATGAATAAATGAATAAATGAATAAATGAATAAATGAATAAATGAATAAATGAATAAATGAATAAATGAATAAATGAATAAATGAATAAATGAATAAATGAATAAATGAATAAATGAATAAATGAATAAATGAATAAATGAATAAATGAATAAATGAATAAATGAATAAATGAATAAATGAATAAATGAATAAATGAATAAATGAATAAATGAATGAATGAATGAATGAATGAATGAATAAATGAATAAATGAATAAATGAATAAATGAATAAATGAATAAATGAATAAATGAATAAATGAATAAATGAATAAATGAATAAATGAATAAATGAATAAATGAATAAATGAATAAATGAATAAATGAATAAATGAATAAATGAATAAATGAATAAATGAATAAATGAATAAATGAATAAATGAATAAATGAATAAATGAATAAATGAATAAATGAATAAATGAATAAATGAATAAATGAATAAATGAATAAATGAATAAATGAATAAATGAATAAATGAATAAATGAATAAATGAATAAATGAATAAATGAATAAATGAATAAATGAATAAATGAATAAATGAATAAATGAATAAATGAATAAATGAATAAATGAATAAATGAATAAATGAATAAATGAATAAATGAATAAATGAATAAATGAATAAATGAATAAATGAATAAATGAATAAATGAATAAATGAATAAATGAATAAATGAATAAATGAATAAATGAATAAATGAATAAATGAATAAATGAATAAATGAATAAATGAATAAATGAATAAATGAATAAATGAATAAATGAATAAATGAATAAATGAATAAATGAATAAATGAATAAATGAATAAATGAATAAATGAATAAATGAATAAATGAATAAATGAATAAATTAATAAATGAATAAATGAATAAATGAATAAATGAATAAATGAATAAATGAATAAATGAATAAATGAATAAATGAATAAATGAATAAATGAATAAATAAATAAATTTGAAAAACAAGAATAAAAATGATAATTCGTTAATTAAGAGACGTGGTAACTCCTTGATTGCATACAATATACATATATATGTGAATGTATCAAGTGTCATAGAGCCTAAACTCGTTTTTACAATAAAAAATTATAATAACGAAAAAAAAAAAAAAAAAAAAAAAAATTCAGGTTGATAGAAAAATAAAAATAAATAAAATATCGAATTTTTTTGTTTTCCGCAACAACAATGTCAACGAATTTTTATGGGAAACAATTGCGACGCATGAAATAAAATTGACGCAAACGAATTTTCATCGTATATCCTCACCATTGGACAATTTCACACGTCCGTTGGTAATTTGTTCCTGTTTCGCGTGTTTTTCCAAATCGTAACTGCGGGCTCGTTTGATGGCAAATTTTCTGGACAGATAAAAATCGTACGCTGTGCCAGCTATCATGAGCAAACTGACGATAAAGGTGCAGCCTCTGAAACGCAATAAAAAATTCTAATCACTATTTGATAATTGGTTTGTTGTTTTTTTTTCTTCAAATCAGCTTTTTATTTATTTATTTTTTTTTTTGTCATAATTCAACGTCAACACGAGACTCACATCAACGCCCAGAACACCGGATCGTCGTACATGTCGTAATAATTTCGTTGATCGCGAACTTTTTGTATTATCGAATTTTTCGATGCCTCATCGCTCGCAGCGAGTTTAGCGATGATTCGAACGTCCTTGGCCGTGCATGAGAAGGGCAGACACACCCCAAGATGAATCAGTCTTGTCTGCAAAATTTTTCCGAAACGTTTAAAGACGAAAAAAAAATTCTATACAAAGTTATCGTCCATTCGAGTAAAAAAAAATGTTCTCCACAATTGGGGATTTTATTTACCGTGTGGGACAAGCTTTCGTTTATCAATATTTTCATCATGAAAAAACCGAGTTTGTAGGGTGGTGTGTCGGTCACGGTGATTGTCGAATGATGAGTCCTGAACAGTCCCTCGTTAGTTTTTTTCTTCGGCTCGTCGTTGAACTCTCCGACCTCGTTGACCGTCGACGCGCTCCTCGGCCTCGCCGATTCGTCGCCGCGCTTCGAGTTTTTCTTGTTGTAATCGTAACCAATGTACGAGCATTCGGTCGCCGAACCCGTGAAATAAGTGTTACCCCAAAAAAATCCATTGGTGTATCTGCCGGATGAGTCGTCGGCTGTAAAGGAAATTACAAAAAAAAAATAATTGTTTGATTTTTTTCAAATTATTTTTCAGTAACTCTAAATGAAGAAAAAAAAAGTAATTCTTATGCGATAATTTTTGTTGTTCGTACTGACAATTCGTCTGTTTGCCTGTCGCGTGCAATTGAATTTGAATGTTTCGTCCATAAGATATTTGCATTTGAACATTTTGGTTAATAGAATTATCGAAAAATTCATAACTGGAAAACAAAAAAATTACGAAAAAAATCTTGAAAAAATTATCACGTGCTTTTTTTTTATGACGTACTTTAAGAAAAAAAAATGTATATTTATATTTATATATAGTTTATACTTGTAAATAATTTTTTTATTTGAGTAGGTCAGTTTTTACAGTTACCGTCTCGTTCGAAAATTTGTTGTTGTTGTTGTTGTTGTTGTTGTTGTTTTTTTATTTTTTTTATTTCTTAATTTTATTTTTCGAAGACCTGGATCGTGAGCTCAAAAATGTCTTTATAAAATCTTCATTAATCTCTGTACAAAGATTACTTTCTCAAAAGCGTGTGGATAAGCCGCACACAGAATCCGACATTCGGAATTTTATACTCTTCGCGCCGTAGAAATTTTCTCAACCAACTTTCTCCGCTTCGTTAATTCCCGTTCAGAGTGACGCGATCGTGACCTTTATTCACGATGCAAATCGTTTCCAAATATACCACTGTTTAAAAATTTATAATTGAAAATCACGAATAATAATAATAATAATAATAATAACAATAATAATAATAATTTCCGTTCTAACGTAATGACGGATTCCTATTTTAAGATTTTTATCACCGATTGTGGAAGTTATTTCTGGATAACCAAAAAAAAAAAAAAAAAAAAAAAACAAAACACTCATGCAAAAAAAAACATTTTGCGCACTAGTATCATAATGTACTATTTTTTTAAATAATTCCGAGGATGTTACAATAACTCGTAATAACGAAGCGATTCGTGAAACTATATTTGCGAGGTATCTTATTGCGTGGCAAATGGCCCGTCGTACAAAAATGTATGGGTAAATGGGTAATAATGGTGGAGACACGCGAGATGCCATTGGGCGTGTTCGGTTGATCGAAGCGATGGAGCGATGGAAAAGCCGTTCTCGACAACAAAACCCGTTCGCGACTCTCTCGCGGTTCTTACCAGTTATCCTATCCACGATTGAGCAACACTTTCTATTCGGGAAGTGAGCTAACGCGGATTATCCAATCATCCCCCGACGCCCGCGTGGACCGAGCCGGGTTTGAATTTTTTTTTTTTTTTTTTTTTTCAAATTTTATTTCATCCTATTTTATTTTATTTATCTTTATTTTTTATTTTATTTTATTTTTTTTTTAATCGGCAATCTCGTTACGTCATCCACGAGCAGATTGCGCGGTCGATTCGACGAACAGTATTGCGCGTGCGTTATAACGCGACGAGGAGAAAGGTTTTCACATCGCGTTGTGCCACAATCGCTATATATGACGGTTTTTCAATGATATTCGATTTTTCGATAATTTCGCGATTCTGGGAATAATTAATTTCTCATGATTTATTTTTTTGTTGATAATTTTTTTTTTTTGAGAGAGAATCAGAGTCGAAATTTTCCACCCTTGTTTCAACTTTTTTCAACATGACATTCAGGGCGAAGGAGATTGAAAGTAGGACGAAGTTACGAGCAATTCTCGTCCGCGTTTTGACTTCGCTTCACCCTGAAAAAAACCTGCAGTTATATTTCCCCCCCCCCCCATTTTTTCGCGAAGTTTGGAACGGTGGGAAACGAAGGTGAGGATAACCCGAAAGCAAAAAAAATGGTGCAACCCCGTGATTCGCGAAGGTGAACCACGAAGGTGGAAATAATCCGAATGCAAAAAAAAAAAAAAATCATCGACCCTCACTCGGGGGAACGGTGAACACGATGATGAACGAAACAATTTGCGACGACGGCCCATTGAGGGGGTTGGCAAACGAGGGGTGAAAAAAATATTTTCGAAACTCACTACGACCTTCCCCAATTTCGGACTTGCAGGGTGAAATAAGTTGAATTGTTGGGTGAGAAATTACGACTCGGGATCAAATGAAACAATGATAAATGCTAACTATCGATGGGAATAATTTTAACTTAACGAAGAAAAATGTAATTGAAATTATTATTCATGCATGCAATAAAATTTGTAAAAAGAAAAAAAAAAAAAAAAACGTAATTAAACGCAGATTATCTTATGAAACAAGATAAAATAATACGACGGAATGTATTCATTAATTTCTGGATGCATGAAAATTTAAGAAAAACTCAATTTAAATGATTGCGATGAAAAAAAAAAAAAAAAAAAAAAAATGATGGGAGATATTTTTATCGAGAAAAAAACACGACGATTGAATTATTTTATGGAAAAATAGAAAATTTGAAAAATGCGTTATTGAAAGGAACGGCGATTTCTTCGATCGAAACAAAAAAAAAACAAAAACAAAAAAGAGTTTACGGTTACGATTTTTGTATTTTGCATTTCTGGGGTGAAGGCGTGTGGCTCGTCGATCGTCGGATTCATGATTCGCCATGTGGAATGACAATGAGATTGTAATGAACGATGGTGCGAGTTGATATCGGTTTTTTTTTGGATTCAAAGTCAAGTTCAATCGGTCGCACGTGCGTCGTATGGAGAAATGTTTCCATTGAGCAATCGGCAATGCGAGTAATCGTAAATTCACGGGGGACTCGCGCATTCCAATGTCAACGTCACACGTTTACCCGTGGAAATGCTATTTCCCATATTTTTCCATTCACAATTCGTTTCGAATAATCATTTTACTCAATGTGACATTTTTTCATCGTTTTATTTCATCATTTATATTCGAATATTTTCCGGTGGCATTGAATTGCGACAATTTTTTGGAGCAATATACCGGGTGTCCCATTTTAATCTTACACCTCTGATCAATCTCGAAAAACACGACACCGATCGAGTATCGAGTCGAATAAAACTTGAAGGGTTCGAAGGGGGACGTACGAGAAATTTTTTTTTTTTTGGTCCGAAATTAAAAATGGCGGTGTTAAGGTGGGTGACATGTTTTTTTTCTTTTTTTTTTAATGGAACCATGCTTTGGGCCAAATCACCGGACCGATTGTGAGACCCTTCTATCCTCCTACGTGGTCGCTGATTTTTTTTTAAAATTATCTTCGTGAACTTTCTCAGAAGTTTTTTTACAAGATCATTTTTTCATCATATGAATTTCTTTCTGTACACACATATAAAATTCCCTTACTAAGTGAATTCCCCATGGTGATACAAAATGACCATGGTCAAAGTATCACTGGCCCGTACAGTTTGGGTGCATGTCAAAGTCTTTTCGACCAAATAAGTCTCTTTTTAAGAAACTTCGCGCTACTACAACATTACCTTTATACCGATACACGTCAATATTCACCCAACATTTCAACTTGTCTCACCTTAAAAGTCCGGGATTGGGAAGGTCGCGGTGAGTTTCGAAAATATTCGTTTCACCCCTCGTTTGTCAACCCCCTCAATGGGGCGTCGTCGCAAATTGTTTTGTTCATCATCGTGTTCACCGTTCCGCCGAGTGAGGGTCGATGATTTTTTTTTTTTTTTGCATTCGGATTATTTCCACCTTCGTGGTTCACCTTCGCGAATCACGGGGTTGCACCATTTTTTTTTGCTTTCGGGTTATCCTCACCTTCGTTTCCCACCGTTCCAAACTTCGCGAAAAAATGGGGGGGGGGGGGGAAATATAACTGCAGGTTTTTTTCAGGTTGAAGCGAAGTCAAAACGGCGGACGAGAATTGCTCGTAACTTCGTCCTACCTTCAATCTCCTTCGCCCTGAATGTCATGTTGAAACAAGTCGAAACAAAGGTGGAAAATTTCGACTCGGATTTCTACGGAACCCTGAAAAAAAAACAAAAAAAAAAAACAAAACAGCAACAAACAAAACAAAACAAAGCGAAACAAAATAATTCGGATTCGATGGTCGTTGTGAAAACTTGTAACGCTGTTAACCGGTTTATCTCGATAGCAATACGTGCGTCCTCTGAACATTAAACGTTCACTGTCGAGGTTTCTATGCCCCCGTTGACGGTCGTCCGTGTACCATTGCTAATGCTGCGCTGTGGTGAACTCGTCAAGTTCACGGGCCCCGACGCATTTTTCTCGATTATATCTCGGTGTCGTTGCGCAAAAAAAAAAAAAAAACAAAAACAAAAACAAATTAAAAGAAATGAAAAAAAAAAATTAAATACCGTAATTCAACTGCGCAAGCGCGACCCGTAACGATCGATCGATCGTATCAATTCGAGAGTTTGTTGTGAAAAAAATTATTGTCGCGTTCGAGTTGAATTTTTGTTGCGTCGAAACGAACGTTTTTTTTTACGGTCGATCGATCGATAGATCCGAACGGGAAACTTATTCGGGGAAAGCTGTATCGTTATGCGAAAGAGAAAGGCTGAATATATTATGAGACACCGAGTCGGGAAACAGTCGCGAGTCGGACAACAATCTGCTGCATTAAGGGGGGGAGTGAGGTTAATTCGATCGAAAAAAAAAATCATATTTTCGATAATTTTTTTTTGACGATACAGTTGATATGTATTTATTTCTGTGATAAGTACATGATGAAGTAACGTTTGAAGAATATTCTGTGAAATTTTTATTAATTTTTATGAAGAAATGAACCATTGACAGCGGAATCTCCGCGGACGTCTGGAAAAAAAAAAGTTTAATTGCGTTGGCTCTCATAACTCATCGCTGGATCATCCGAAATCAAAAAACCAAAATGATTTTATTAGTCGATAAGTTTGTGCAGGTAACAACGTCGAGTTTTGTTTTTTTAAATTGATTTTTCAATTTTTTACAACACTTGGAAGTCGAAATACTGAAAAATGTGTTTGATGAAAAATCAGTATTTTGACTTCTGAGTGTTGTAAAAAATGGAAAAATCGATTTAAAAAAAAGAAACTTGACGTTGTTACCTGCAGAAACTTATCAAGTGATGAAATCATTTTGGGTTTTTTAATTTCGGGTGATCCAGCGATGAGTTATGAGAGCCAACGCAATGAAACTTTTTTTTTTCCAGACATCCAACGAGATTCGCTCTCAATGGCTCATTTCTTCATAAAAATCAATGAAAATTTTATAGAATATTCTTCAAATATTACTTCATCATGCAATAATTATAGAAATAAATATACATCAACTGTGTCGTCGAAAAAAAATTATCGAAAATATTTATTTTTTTCGATCGAATTAACCTCATCCCCACCCCTTAAAAAATGGGTTATGCGTTCAAACTTTCGCAAAATTCAAATTGCTCTAAAAAAATTAAGACAACAAAATCTAACAATTATCAATAAAATCATTATTATTACTTGTTTTTTTTTAAATTAAATAATATATTAAAAAATAAAAAAATATGTTTATACATTTTTTTTTGTTAAAAATTCGGCAAAAAAAACCGAAAATGCTCGAACGCCGAAGATAATTATTTTCGCGACTCAAACTTTGTCGTCGAAACGTCCTTGAGACGCAATGAAAAAAAAAAAATGGTAACGAACGATAATGATAATGAGACGAAAGGATTGCGTTCGATAATTACGTAATTCAAAAATGTACAACGAAGCCCCGAGGGAGATCAACAAACTCGCGATCACGACCGACGAGAAAATTGGAACGATTATGAAACGACGAACGAAAGCAGAGTTTGAAAGAAAACAAAAAAAAAAACGTAGAATGTACATATAGATATATATATCACGATCGCGCCTGTGCGCATAATTTTCTACTTTGTTATATTGCGCGATTAAATACAAATTCTCGGTCTCGTTCTGTCATTAACACAAGTTGAAAAACGTGTTGAAAATCTTTCGAGAGTCAATGATAATGATAATAATGATAATTCGACGTCGACAGTCGACGACAAAGTCTGTGACGAATTTTTCGTAACACAAATAAAATATGTGATGTTAACGTTTCAATTTTTTGAAACGTTTTTGAAACATTGAAACAACAAATTATTTCAATGTTTGAAATAAGAAAATTTGTTTCTTATTTCAAACGAAACAAATTTATTTATTATTTTTGAGACATTTATTTGTGAGACCAGTTAAAAAAAAAAAAAAAAAACAAAAAAACAAAAAAAAACAATCGTCAATTCGATAATTGGCTATTTTTTTTTCTAACCAGTCTCACGAATAAATGTCTCGAATAAATAAATAAGTAAAATAGTTCTGCATTGTGCATATTGTGAAAAGAAAATAGTACTCAACAATAAATAAAAATAGTAAAAAAAAAAACAAATTATCATAAATTTCAATTAATTCAAATACTATATTCTCTTTATTCGTTCGAGCAGCCCGTTCAACCGGCCGTCGAAAAATTTCACGGCTCGAATCACATTCGTTCCAAACGACTGACACCATTCGCACCCAATAATTCGAATCACTTTCTACAAATCATTTTTATTTTTTTTTATTTTTTCGATCACAATCAATGTCTCTTCAATCCTCGTTCAATGTCAAACCATATTACCGATATATTTTTTCACACATTTTTCACACTAGTTTATGTATTAAAAATTATGTGAACCACGAGCAAGTGGATAAGCCCCATTTTTACGTACTCGATCAGACGTAAATCATAACGTAATTCGATAAATTTGAGAAAAATTTACCGAAATTCGTCAAAGTCAACAGTGCAAGACAATAATATTATCATTGGCTGCAGTGTTAATTTGATCGATAGATCGATATAGTTGATTATGATAGATATAAATATATTTATATTAAGCAAAATAAAATGGAAAACTAAAATAAAATAAATTGAATTTAAATAATTAAATAAAAATAAATTAAAGTTTACTTTTATTTAATGTTTTTTTTAATGCAAAAAAAAATTAAAATAATAGAAAATTAAATGAAAAATAAATTAAAGAGTCAGCAACGAGACGAGACACGAACGAGAGAACGAGCGATAGTTCGCAAAACGACAACTTTCTCGCTATCGTCACAACGTTTATGAGAATTGTCATCCTCGCGAGCGTGACGCAGCGAAGAAATCACGAGCGAGCGGAGTAATGTACGGTTTCGCGTTTGTAACTTTTACTCGGGGCGAAAAAAAAAAAAAAAAAAAAAAAAAAATATCGCGTCACGGAACAGCGTCGATTGGACCAGCGACGACGAAAAAAAAAAAAAAAAAAAACGAACGTGACGAACTCTCACGAATTCCAGCCCGGACCATTTAGTGAATTTCTCGGTGCATCAAATTATAATTTCGTCACGAATAAAAATATATAAAATTCAACAGTTGCATCGAAATCAACAGTAACGAAATCAAGTAACGACATAACATACCGGAAGTTGCACAATGATGATAATACGTTAAAAATAATTGACATTTTGTATCGACGGTTTTTTTTTTTTTTCACTTTCATTTATTCATTTTTATGAAAAAAAATAAAAATAAATCAATTCAAATGATAAAATAAATATTGATAAATATTGAATATAAATAATATAAAACAAATAAAATCAATTAACCAATTAAAACAAATTAATAAATAATAAAATAAAATCAAATAAAATCAATTAACCAATTAAAATAAAGTAATCAATTAAAATCAATTAACAATTAAATATAAAACAAATAAAATCAATTAATTAAAAAATTATTGAGGTCACACACCCCCAAATAATGCCATATCGATGACGTGGGGTCCAGCGAACCCCACTCACAAAAACCGAAACCCATCTGCATTATTTTTTAATCGTATCGTTTAATTCAATTATTTTAATTATTCACAACGTTGATACAAATTTTTTCGAGATAAATTCACGTAATTCGCCTTACAAATTACGCATCAAGAATACAGCGTTGAAATAATAATTTTTATTGCTGTTCATAAAATATGGAAAATGGAAATGGTTCAATTTTTACTGCAAGATTGGCTTGCATCGATAAATACATGTGTGTATGTGTGTATATAGGCCAAGTATATGACGATAATCGAACGACTGGGATAGTTATGTACTTCCGCGAAAGTCCACATGATTCATGGAAAACTCATTCGAACGTAAACGTACATATCGAACTGTCTGACCACTTCGTGCCTCTTTCCACTTTCAATCACTGAAACGTAACCGCTTCGACTCCTCCAGTCTTTTCTCCATTTTTCAATTCCTCTCACTCACACACTCGATTATCCGCACGTGATGCAATTCGCAACTTCCATGAGTTTACCTCATTTGCAACATAATTATCAATGATCCATGAATCTGGTAACACGAGATAGACGATAAGTGTCAAACTACAGAAACGTTTTTTTTCTTTTTTTTTTAATACAAAAGTGACAAAAAAACAATTTATTCATTGAATGACGTACGTTGCAGTTGCAATCCTCTCCAAAAAATTTTTTTGTTATTGTTTTAATTACGTGTAAAATTAAAACAGTACGTGAAAGAAAAAAAAAATAATCAAATTATTCAAAACTAAATTTAAATTCGAAATAACGATATTTTTTTATCATACGGCAACGTTTGTAAATCTGAAAAAAAATGCAATACTTTGAATTACTCGAAATTTCTATTGAATTGAAAATCACAAGGATCTTGTTTTTTTTTTTTTTTTTTTTGTTTGTTTGTTCATTTTTTTCTGAACTCGTATGGCAAATAAAACAGCATTGAATGAAAACAGAAAAAAAAATTTATCCTATAATTAAAAAATTCAAGTATCGATAATAGATAAAAAAAAAATAAAGGGATATGTTATTCCGTTGAAACTCATGACAATTTTTTTTTTTTTTTCATCGAAAATCTCGAAATTTCAACTTAATTCAAAATAACGAGGATGTTTCTTTTCTTATTAATTTTGTTTTTTCTAAACTCACATGACAATTAAAAAAGCATCGAATAAAAGGTGAAAAAAAAAATAAAAAATTCCAATTGAATTGAAAATATCAAGGATGTCCTACATTGAATATAAAAAAAAAATCACATGACAATTTTGCGAATTATGAAGAGAGTTTGAATGACATTTTTTTAATATTTTTTTTCTTTTCTGCTTTCGCTTCACACGGATATTCGGTTCGTATTATTTGCGTGGTACCGGTACAATTGCACGAACTTGTGTGTGTGTGTGTGTGTGTGTGTGTGTGTGTGTGTGGGGGACATTTCAGCGAGCATGCTATCTTCATTATCATACCGTTAAGGAGTTCCTCCTACTACCTTCTTTTCCCTTCTGCACAACTTCTGTTACCACTTTCTAATGCCAGTAGCAAATATGCTCGACCCATGTGTGTCGTTCGTCGTTCGTCGTTCGTCGTCGTGATCAACGTTATATATCTGTATGTGTGTTTTTATGAGTGTGTGTGATCGGTTCGTGTGAAAACACCCAAGTCCACGGATCGAAGCGGTTTATCCGTGAATCGACGCGGATATTACAACGCGATATTACGATAGAAAAGCGAGAGTAACGAATAATTCCGAGTCTACAAGTATCTATATATATATATATATATACATATATGTGTCTCTTTCACTCGTAATTACAATCCAACCGGTCGATCATTCACCTCGAACAAACGAAAATCATGATTTTTATTCTTTTGTCATTTTTTTTTTCACGTCGTAACGCAAGTAAGCAAATTATATATAGACTATATATCTAAGGGTGGTCTTATTTGGGGTAAAAAAATTTTTTGGTGCTCCCATGGGCTCAAATGTCTGGAAAAAAATAAATTTCAACGTAGCCGAAGGCCCAGCCTCGTAGACCAATTCCAAGTACCTCCCCAAAGCCCTCGAATTTCGCCATTTGATTAACACAGGATTTTTGCCACCTGATAGTTTATATTTTTTTTCCTTCCGCAGTATTGCACCGAAAAATCCGAAACTCCGCACATTTTTCACTCGGGGTAGTGGGTCTTCGATGCCAATTAAAAAAACATTTTTCAGTGATTTAATTCCGCGGGGAATCGGCAAGTTGAGATAGCTTGTTTCTCAAAAGCTTCGATAAATTTCACAATAACTCGGAAACTATGCGAGATACGACGATAATGCAAATAACCTTTTTTGTAGAAAATTGAATTCTCTACAAAAAATATTCAATAAGATTTTTTCCTTTTCCCCAAAGTTTTTGAAATATTCGAAAAAATGAAGCCCTTCATTTTTATTCCGAAAATTTATCGAAAAACTTTTAACAAAAAAGAATCATCGTTTTGCAAACAACATTTTTATCGGCTCCCTTGAAAAAAAAAAATTGCCTCTCAATACCGGCAACGAAATATAAATGATGTCCCAACATTTTCATACATCCTCATCTCAATTTAAAAAAAAAAAAAAAAAAAAAACATTTGTCATTCGCAAAAAAAAAAACATTCAAAGACACTTTCTCCACTCGTACAATTTCAATGACGCCGACGACGACTTTCTTCCAAAAATGAATGAACGAACGAACGAACGAAGGAAAAAAAAATCCCCGCCTATGAAGAAATCGAATTAGAACTTTTATAACCGCCGACGAAGTCAAAAAATTCCCATCGCATCATCCAACGTCATAAAAAATATTTTTCAAAAAATAAATAAAGAAATCTGACATTAGAAAATTATTTTCGGGTCCAGTGGGTCGTGTGATCGTACGTGTACGTGTCATTCCGTGTCAGACGGTACTTCGGGGTCGGGCTCAAGGCCACGGGGAGACCCGACACTCTCTTCGGTCTGGACCGCGGTCTTATCGAGAGTCGCCCGCCCGTCGTGGTCCACACGAGACGACGTCCGACTTAACGTCTTCGGCCAGCGCTAGAAGCGAGAAGAAAGAGAGAAGAAAAAGAAAAATATATGAAAAAAAAAAAAAAAACAGCGTGAGGTCAAACTTTCTAGGCCCACGGCCCTGACGCGTTCGTCTTGTTCTCGAGACTCTTCCTTTTCGTTATATCTTCGTCGTCGAGACTCTTCTCCATTCTCATCCCAAATATTTTCTAAGGGCGGCGTAAGGTTTATTTTAATAAATTTAAAATAATAGAATTATTTTTAAAAAAATAATTCTATTATTTTTTTTTTGCATTTATTTATTTATTTTCTCAACCGTATGCACAATATCTCAAGAATATTGTGTGAAAAATTTCGAGTCGATTGGAGCAAAAAAAAATTGACGACGTTTATGAGTATTCGAGTGTCCGTTGCTTCGGGCCTGAGCGACGAGTGCGCGAAACTTCAAAGCGTTTTCCTCAAGCGTTTTCCATGACGTTTTTTCAAGTCCGTGTTCGCACCGATAACGCAAAATCTACCGGGACCAATGGTTTTGACAATTTTGCACACTAATTTTTCACACAATTCACCGGGTATTTTCGAGAGCTTTCTTTTTTTTTAATAATTATCAATTTTACAACAAGAAATTAGCTGATTTTTATAGCGAAAATCGATGTTTTTGCTTCCAAGTGCTACGAAAAAATCAAAAATCAAAAGAAAAAAAAATCCCCCTCGTGATTACCTCGAGAAACATCTCCTTTGACGAATGCATTTTAATTTTTTTCGTTTCGGATGATTCTTCTGCGAGTTATGATGAACACAGGCAAAGCAACTTTTTTTTCGAGGCGCCTCCGGAGATTCACCGTCACCCGCTTGATTTTACAATATTTTCGAATGAAAAATTTCGTTAAATATCGTTCAAATGTTGTATCATTATATGAAAATTGATTTAACAAATTTACACTATTTTTATCGCGAGAAAAAAAAATCTTAAAAAAAACATGCATCTTTTTGCACCGAATTAACCTTACTCCCCCCTTAAATTATATTGCCCCTCCCTCTCCCTCTCATCGGCCTCGCGCGATATGCAGGCGAGAAATAACGGCTCGTTACTGCGTTTGCTCGTGCGAAATTGTCCTCCTTTTCACGTGTTACGGACCATTTGACTCGGGCACGTTAAAGTCGACGTAAAAATTTCTTTTTGTGAAAATTCGTTTCACCAAGTGTGTGTGTGTGTGTGTGTTTGTGTGAGAAAGAATGAAAAAAATTGGGGCCAATAAAACGGAGCATAATGACTCGACGATTTCGTGTTTTTCGCCGACTGCACATTATTATCGAAGGTTCTTTTCGTCGTGGTTCGAAAACGTTGTGGGCCGCTAAAAGTGAAACCCGTTGTTGAAACACGAAAGTGGACGCAAAAGTTTGTCGGTTAAACCGAAACACAACGAGTGCAGAGGTCTCGGACTTCGAACACCTTTCTTTTTCATGTAAACAAAATATACATATTTTTTTTCTTATTCATTCAACGTTACATCTTTATTTATTATTTATTATTTATTATTCATCATTTATTGTATATTATTAAAAAAATTGCATTTGAAATACTTTATCCAGATCATAAAAATATCTTTGATCAAATTATCACGTAAAAAATAAATATTGTTCACGTTTACTTCGATAAATATGAATAATTCATATGAATAATTATTTCATGTTACATTTTATAATAATTCAACAATTACCATAATCCATGATCATTTTGTCATAAAAGTATTTCAATTACAATAATTATTTTATGAATGTCCATCACTCATTTCTTATTCTATTTATTTATTTATTTTGTAATTATTATTATTATTATTCAAGATATGTGAATAAATATTCATAATGATTGAAAAATCAATAAATAACAAATGAGTGATGGACATTTATAAAATAATTATTGTTAATGAAATACTGAATAATTAAAAATAATTCATCGACGAAGTAACAAAGTTTTGTGAGAGTGAAAAAAAAAAACTCGACGATAAAATTTACGTTCGAACGATCATGAGAAAATAAAGAGATCGGACAGAATTTTATGCACCAATGGAATCAGCGGCGCGGTTTTTCGAGCGGAGAAAGTGCGTGAGCGCTCGGGCGCGCGCGCAAGCGCGTCGCCAATCGATGGATTGACGATAAACCGCCCACCATTTCACAACGAAGATCTTTGACAGCCCGAGCGATCCTTTTTCTCGATCTTTTACATTTCGGTTGCTCTACAATTTTTTTTTTCGCGTCACTCCAACCACGAATAGTTTTTGAGATAACAATACCCAAAATTCACCAATTTTTCCGGCAATTTACACAGACCTAAACAATCTACACAGACTACAAAATCTACCCCCTTAATTTTCACCTTCTTTAATTATTGCATGAATATTCTTGAGTGTCAAAAATAATAAATTTCAGGTTTCCACATAACTCAACGATTTCTGAAAAAAAAAGTCATTTCATAATGGTTCCGTTTTTTTTTATTTTTCCTCTGGAGTTACCAAACCCTAGAAAATAGTATCCATAATTCATTTCAAAATCCTCCAGTTCGAAATATTTTACAAAAGGATACAAATTTACCTGGTCAACTTATTAATTTTCAAAAAAATAGATTTTTCATTATTTTTTTTCGTCATTACGTCATTCGTCATTAAAAAGGAGGAGGAAGGGCTCTATTTTTGCATATTTTTCAGAATAAATTTTCGAACGAACATTATTTTACTTTTTCAAAAAAATTAATTTTTTCATTAATTTTTTTTTTTTTTCGTCATTACCTTTGAGCGCCCACATCTCATGATTCCTCAGACCACGGACGAATCTCGTGACGTCACGTCCGCACTCGTTACCGATCGGATATTTGTCCTCGATCCAATTTCGCGCGAGATTCTTCGTGCTGTAAACGTTCAACATTTCGGCGATGGTCGTCCAATTACTCTTTTGAAATTCATCGTCTTTGCGTTGGGCCAAACTTCTCGTTCGGTGCATCGAACTCTCCGCGGTTTCCGAATCGATCAGACTCGCCGGGCCCGACGAATCATCACCGAAAATTCCCACAACCAAAATGGCCATCATCCCCAAACACCACTTTACATCACGCATCTTCAAAAATCACGTTTTATTCCTTCTTTTATTTGTATTTAGATTTTTTCAAAAATTTTATTACAAATTGAAATTCGTCCGTGAAAATTAAATTTTCATATTAATTCGGATTTTTAATTATCGTAGATCGAATTTTAACGACGACATTAGTTGTCGATTCATTTGATCGTCACTCGAAGCACGAATTATTATTATTATTAATTTTGTTGTATTTTTTTTTTTTTTTCAACGATCGAATTTAATTGAATTGATATAAATTAATCAAGTGACTCTCTGAATTAAATTACTCACTCTCAAAATTAAAATCGTTATGGCGATCGAATAATTATTTTCATCTTCGAGAAATTTTTATTGTTACTATTTTTTTTTTTGTTTTTTTTTTCAATTGAAATTTTTCTAAAAACGTTTTTTTTTTTTTTTTTTTTTTTTTCGTTTGTTTTTCTTCGTCGATATAAATTAATTTCCGCGGGTTAGTGAGTCGGATTTTGACCGTTGCTCCCGGTAGTCGATTGCCCGATGGCCAACGACGAACTGTAACGCACGACCATGGAAAAGCAAGTGGAGAAATGGTGGTTCGGTGGCTGGGTTGTCTCGAAGTTGAGACCACGCGACTCGACAACGATGCTCGAACCCAAGACTGTGGAAACCAAACGTCACAGTTTCGTGTCCCTTCTCCAATTCCCCGACGTTGTCCGGTGAAAAAAAAAAAAACACCTTTCGATAACATTGTCCTTTCGATTGACAATATTTCTTTCTTTTTTTTTTCACCTTTTTATTTTTCCTTCTCATTGCTTTCACGTTTAACGAAAAAAATTCATTTCTTTATTTTCGTTATTTTCATTTACCATTAATCGATTCGTCATTCCCATCGACGAACCAATGGAAAATCAATTATTTCTTTTTCTATATTCTTCGTATGATTTTTTTAATCCGTGGTTTTTAATTTTCAATTTTTCAACTTGTTGAAAATAATTCAATCGACAATATCGAATAAATTGTATTTTGTCGTCCCAAATTTCATAGCTTCCATTGAAAATAAAAATTTTCGCTATTCTCCAACTTTGACTTTGAATATCATAATGAAAAAAATATAGAGAAAAAAAAAACGACTGCCAATTTGATCCTGCATTTTTTTTTCTTCTCACGTCTTTTATTTTAGTTAATTTTTTTTTTATTTCGCAGCGATTGATAATCGATATCCGGTACGAAAAAACAAACGAACCAAACTTTGTTTCCAAGATCCATGTTTAATTTCTTCGACAACGCGACACGGCATCGTAACAACCACCGTAATATCCCGTAACGTGTTATGTCGTTCGATAAAATACGCGAGTATCCATAAAAGAAAAAAAAAAGAAAGAAAAAAAAATAACAACATTGATTTTTTTCGCGAACGTAACGTGTCGATCGTGTCGCATCGCATGGCTGCGACGTGGCATGCGAGATTCAATAATTATCAAGTCGATGACGGTAACGTAACGTTTTTATGCCGATTGCGTTTCTCAGCCATTCGATCCCCGGAGAACCGTACGTCCGTTGTCAATCGAACGAGTTTACTTTCCACCTGACACTTTCATCGTTGAATCCAAATAATAATAACAAAAATAATAAAAATAATAAAAATAATAATAATAATAATAATTTATTTTTTTTCGTATTCGCCATTTTGTCAAGTTGCGGAAATTGTCCAAAATGTGCAAAGTCACAGTGTCTTATGTTATCCTATTGAGACGACGTATAGCCATTTTTTATTTTATTTTTATTTTATTTTTATTTTATTTTTATTTTATTTTTATTTTATTTTTATTTTATTTTTATTTTATTTTTATTTTATTTTTATTTTATTTTTATTTTATTTTTATTTTATTTTTATTTTATTTTTATTTTATTTTTATTTTATTTTTATTTTATTTTTATTTTATTTTTATTTTATTTTTATTTTATTTTTATTTTATTTTTATTTTATTTTTATTTTATTTTTATTTTATTTTTATTTTATTTTTATTTTATTTTTATTTTATTTTTATTTATTGATTTTTTTTACTTCATTTTTTTTTCGTAAGACGGAAATGAAGGCAATAATGGAATTGCCAAAGAGAAAGATAGTCTCGGAAGGATTTGCCAATCATTTAGCTCGAATCTTTAGTTGCGCAATTTTCAGATTTGCCTATCTTGCTCTCTCTCTATTTCTCTTTCCTCATCTTTCTCTCTCATTCTGTCCAACGATCTAAGAGTTTTCTCGTGACGGGATCAGCGAACATATCCGGCTACGACGTCCCTTTCGCTACCGGCAATGTTACGCACTCTTAAAATTTATCACACGTTAGATCACCGTGAATATAAATAAAAAAAAAGAAAACTTTCGATAGAGAATTCCACGTCGTTGATACGTGACTATCCGGTCAAACCACGAAATTTCAAAATTCACCCGTAAAACATTTATGAATATATTCCACGTACATTATATATTTTATATATATAGTATACATAAATAGGTGGACCTTAATGGGGGTGTCGACGAATTTCGACAAGTTTTTTATTAGTTTTTTTTTTTCATTTAAACGAAAGAAGAAAAAAACACACAAATTGAGTCGGAACGACCAATATGGCTTTCAAGATCATTATTTTAAAATTTTAGGATTGATATTTCTGATCTGAAAAATGTTGTCTGTAAAAATTATCCGAAAATAAGAAGAAACCGAAAAAACATGTTTTTTATATCGGCGTGGAACGACCCATAACCATTTCAAAGTCAAACCGTATGATTTTTTTTTCATCCACAAAGGTGCCACGGACTCATTGAGATACTTGTTGGATTTTTAAAGATGATTTCAAGAGACCCAAAAAGGCATATTATTGGAGAGTCGAAAAATTCTGTGTATTTCAAATGGGAAAATTGGACCCTGCTGGTAATGGCCGTTTTCAAAGATTGCGGGCTGCCAATTTGAGGAACTGTTTTTTAAATTATTCCGAGCCAATCTGGGAGGCGGGGGCAGAGCTAACGGGTGAAAATTCGTCCGAGTCCTTTATAAGGACCAGTCTAGAATAATAGCTAGAATAATTGCATTGGATTGTCATTTTACCTTTTCATTTTTTTCCTCGCACATGGATCTGTCACACGTGAGTCGTCGTTGCGTTATAGTCGACGAAGTACTTCACCGCGACCAAGTTTCACCTGTTCGAATCATTGGAATTATCACACACGGCATATGTGAATTATTTGAATTATCATTGTCATTGTATCGTTGTTTTTTTTTCTTCATTACTTTTTTTTTTTACCATTGCAAAATAGTCCGCGAAGACTCTTGCCCGGTCGACAACTGCAATTTAACGCCTGGTGTATTCTTCCTACGTCCGGTATGAATTTGCACATTCGCCAATCGATGGGGTTTACGAAAAAAACCCATCGACGCAATTTCACTTTTACAACGATTTCATTGCGAATGACGAAATAAAAAAAATTGTGTTTCAACATTTTTTTTTCCAATCACTCGCACTTGTAAAATTATTTAATAATTGTTTTTTTTTTCCAATCTCTCGTGCTTGTAAAATTATGTTTTGAATTTTTTTTCAATCTCTCGCACTTGATAAATTATTTTTTAAAATAATAGTGTATTTATTGTCAAAGGCGGAAAGACGGCGATTTTTACGAGTGCGAATAAAAAAAGTTTTACCTTAAAAAAAAATACAAAAAAATGGTGAATAAAAAAAATTATATCTTTACAAAAAATACAAAAAAAATTGTGAATAAAAAAGTTAATACCTTTTTGAAAGATGCGAAACGTCTCGAGGATTTTTAATTCTTCGAATAACAAACGACTTTCATCGCGGACATGAGAGCACGTGAAAATTACTTTAATTTGTAATTTCACTTTTGTCTCGTTTTTCCTCGCTCGACGCGTGTCATCGTCCGCTTTTATTTTATTTTATTTTATTTTATTTTATTTTATTTTATTTTATTTTATTTTATTTTATTTTATTTTATTTTATTTTGTTTTATTTTATTTTATTTTATTTTATTTTATTTTATTTTATTTTATTTTATTTTATTTTATTCTATTTAATTGCATTTTATTTTTTTTTCAAGTCAATACCGAACATGCGTGGTCCCCAAAAAAATTATGGAAGTCTCATGAAAAATCTCCACAATAATTTTTTTCAATCGTTTATTCGACAAAATAAAAAATATTGTCAATCTATATTAAAGTTACATTAACATTGAGTAAGTCTTATTCGTCGTTGCCGTCGTTTTTTTCTTTTTTTTTTCCATTTTCGATAAAAATTCGGCGTCGAACGTCGTCGTTAAAAAAAAATTGCTCACTAGTTGGCAACGGAACGCTAAAATTCAACGTCAATCAATATTTCCGTTCTGCATGATAAAAAATTTACAATTTAAAAAAATGTCTGCACATTATATTCTTACGAATAGTCGAAGAACGAAAACAATTCAAACAATTCCATCAAAATATTAATTCGCACAAAAAAAAGTTAAAATAATTTTAATTGCAATGGGTTTTTTTATTTTCATGATTGCAAAATTGTTTCAACGTCTAGTTAATTGTAAGACACGTGTCGCTTTGTCGTGCAGTGTCAAGACCACGAACATATAAAAAAATATATATCGTCATAAACTTTTACCACGCATTGTGAAATAAACTTTCGTTTGTTCGTCAAACGCGATAACTTTCAATTGTGCGATACGGAAGTGTTTCGCATGTATTTTGTACTTTGTTAACGAGAGGAATCTCGACACTTTTTTTTTTTTGCGAGTTAACTCAATGACGAGCTGTAAATTACAATGATCATCGTTATCATCAACGTGGATGCGATTCCGACGATAATTGTTTCCGCCGAAAAAAAATGTTCTCATTTCAATTCGCGTTTCCATTGGCGCAGAGGATGAACGATCCTCAACAGAGACACCATCGGAGCCTCGAAGAGCAGACTCAGGAACAACGATAATCCGTAGGACGCGACTGCGATGCCGAAGAAGAGAATCGCCTGAGAAACATTTTTCAACGTGTTCGATTTATCTTTTTATTTATCATCTACTTGATTATCTATTTATTTATTTCTTTGTCTGATTCACAACTTTCTCCTTGAGGAAACAAGACGGTCGCGACATCTAACGCTGAAAATCGTCGAGACAAGTTTAACTTTCTTCCTTACCGACCGCGATACGATTATTCGATGGAGAAGAATATTTGTCAAATTTTTTTATTTTGAATTTTTTCGGACAAATTCACAACTTACTTCTACTTCGTTTGAATTTAATTTATTTATTTTTTTCTATTCTTCGGGAATCCTTTGACGCGTTTAAAAATCTTTTTTGTTTTTTTTTTCATTCGTTAAAACATTTCTTCTTTTTGCCTTTCTTTGATAATTCGTTTCTTTATTTTTCGTCAACTTTCTCCTTAACAACAAGAGACGGTCGCGACATCTGACGTTAAAAATCGTCGAGGTAACTCGAACTTTCATCCTTACCAACCGTTACCATTGTTCGGTACGGAAAATATTTATCAAATTCAATTTCGAATTTTTTTTTAAATTCACAAATGATTTGTCTCATCGTTTGAAATTCATTACATTAATTATCATTATTATTCATTATATTTATATCCAATTTTCTATACTCTGCAGGGAAACCATTTATTTTTATCTTTCGTTTGAAAATTTTTGATGCTACTTTTTAAAAAATGATGAAATTATTGAATAATGTCACTTACCACAAATCCTTTGGTCAGATGAAACGAGGTCTCACCGCGCAAAATCATGGCCCGGATCAATGCCGGATGAACGAGATAGGCGCAATAAGTTAATCTCGAAAGAGGATAGATGTATTTCCACGACAGTATTTTGTCAGCGATGCCTGCAAGAAGAAGAAAGGTAAAAATAATGAAAGATTTACGCGTATCGGCGTATAACACAGTTGGCCTACGGGGGTCGTTTATACCCCAAGGTCACTAAAAATCTTGCTGCCACATATTAACCAATTGATTTTTTTTACTTCAGAAAATTCTCATATATTTTTTGATACTCCCTTCAAGAGGTGCCACAAGTTATTTCGTTTAAACTCAATAATGACTATGAAAAAAAAAAAGTTGAAGGTAAAAAAACCCTAAAATTCGGGATTTTTCCGAAATAAAATCGAAACTCCTCCATAATTTATTATTTCAATCGCAAAATAGCTTGAAAAAAAAATAGTGGTGTTAGCAAAAAGGCTCTTGAATTAGGATTGATTTTTTTTTTGGTCTTTTTCACCCCATTATACCGGCTAAGGGTTAAAGATAGATTTTTTTTTTTAATGTTCGTTACCTCCGTGACCGGTGACACACGCGATCAAAATAAAACCCACGCTTATCGCCCATGCGGAATGCGAAAGCGCGGTGTAAAGCGCCGATGACAAATGATTCAAATTGTTTCCATATAGTCCGTAGACGACGCTCAGAAGAGTGACGATCGACAATGTCCATCCGACAACTATCGTCGGTTTGTTTAATTTTAATTTGCAACCGACTTTGCACAGGTACCATCCGGCTGCCATTCCAATCAAGTATGGCCCGATTCTCGTCCAGGGTTTGTCGTAAAGACTCTCGTAGTGGGCGAAAGGTTCGTGAATACTGTTTGTTAATAAAATAATAATTAAGAACAATAATGACAATAGCAACAACAACAACAACAACAACAACAACAACAACAACCACAAGAACAATTATTATTATTATTATTATTATTATTATTATTATTATTTTATTTATTATTATGATAATTAATTAATCTCAAACCAAGGGAGGAAAATAATCTTACGAAAGCACTTAAAAAGAATATAAACTAATACGGCCAAAGCAATAATAATAATAATAATAATTTATTTGCATATTTTGTTATGGGCCAAGGCCTCCAAAATGTGCTTCAAGTACCCAATAAGTAAAAAAAAACAAGGCAATTTATAATAATTATGATAATAATAATAATCACAAAAATGTATAAACATATCTCACGTTGATATGTGTTTGGTACTCAAGGAAATAATAGCCGTGGTGATCCACGATGTGATTAAAATCACGACACCCATCGTTGCTCCTACGGAAATGCAGCTGAATCCAAAAAAAAAAAACAAAAAAAAACATAGTATTAACTCTAGATATCAATAACTCAATTTTGCTCAGTGTTATTAAAAAAAATAATTAGAATAATAACAATGATGAATAAATGGAACGAAGAATAAAAACCTGGCCCCGACAATGAGAATGATTATTCCTATGGTGTAGAATTGAGTGTCATTGGCGAGGTACCAACTCCAAACCATGCACTGTAAATAAAAATATCATACATAAAGGATTTTCATGATTTTTTAAACGATGATTTTTTTTTGATTTTTTTTTTTTTCGATTAATTTTCGATAATATTTTTTTTTGTGCATAACCGACCCTGTCGTCCATGTCGAAGTACGTGTTTACGTAGAGAGCGTTTCTCCACCAAAATTTTTCGCAAGTCACGTGATCGAGAGACGTCAATTCGATGACCGAATGATCGTGACCCCATTTGGCGGAAATTTGCACGAGACCGATAACGAGCAAGTAGGGCGGAGTCAGTCGAAAATATCTGTAAGCCATCATTCCAAGGAATTGCATGAATTTGCCCACGTGACCTTGGGTTATCTTCTTCTCCTTCATTCTGTGCTGTGACATTGTGCGAAAGTACAGAAAGGACACCAAACAGCCACTGCGAAAAAAAGAACGTTGGTCTTTGTTTAATTAAAATTGAAAATAAAAAAAAATCAATTTTAAAAAAATATATATTTTTTCAAAATGTTTTTTTTTCGTTTGATAAATACATTTTTTTTGCATCCTCGTGGAGGAAGAATGTGACAAAATTATTTTTATTGGTATTTCGATGTCACTGTGTTAAAAATGTCCCAAAATATCCCGAAACCAGATTTGCAGAAAATGTCTGGATATTAGTTTGTGTTTGTGTGTGTGTGTGTAATTTAAATGTATATAACTCGAGAACGGTCCGAGCTACAACCCTCAAATTTTACACACCTCTGGCACTTTATAATTTCCATGTAATCTGTAATTTTTGCAAAATTCGAACCATCCGATCGAATTTTACAGCGTTTTCTAATTTTTACAAAAAATTATCGTTTACAAAAATTATCGTTCCCCCTAGTGTTCGCAAATTTTGAAATCAATGTCGAAAAATTTGTCCGAATGGTTTATTCGCCCGTGGATGACTGGGGTACGTTCGGACCCCAGTCGTGGGTTCGAAGATGGAAGAATAAATCCACGAGTTTTAGGATTGAAATATCAAAAGAAGCTGCAAATGAAAATTTGCATTTCAAGAATCTTCGAGTCGAAATTTTCACCTTTGTTTCAACTTTTTTCAACATGAAATTTAGGTTAAACGTCGCTTCACCCTAAAAAAACACGCAATTGAAAGTTTTTTTTTTTTTTTTTTTTTTCCCCAAGTTCCAACAGACCTGATGAAGAAAAAAGTGTCGACAGCGTAAGTGCCATTGCTGATTGTCTGATAGAGAAAGTCTTCTTCCGCTTTCGAACGAAACATCTTGTTGTCTGCGAAAAATTTAATAACGTGTAATCCGAGATATGCTTAATTATCGATGACTGACGTGACCGAACGATAACGTCACAACGATAAAATCGCGTGTTGTCACGACTCACCGGACACCTCGTTGGCCATCAGACACGTGTGAACCATTATTATCCAAAGCATGGATATGAAACGTAAACCGTGAATGGGAGCCAAAGTGTCGGTTCCCACATCGAGACTCGCCATTTTTGAGACGTTCAACAGAAGACTGAACGACAGAAGGGCCTCGGACATCGGTCTTGGCACGTCTTTCGAATTCCACACGTCTGACAATTTTTTTTATTTATTTATTTTTTTTTTAATTTTTTTTTTTCGTTATTTTTTATCTCTGACATGTTTCTTTTATTTCAGAATTCTGAAGATTCCACCGGAGATTAAAATTTCTCACGTGGAAATACAATTCTGATTACAACGAGATGTAAAAAATGTTGTGGGGATTTTTTATTAAGGGGGGAGTAAGGTTTGTTCGATACAAAAAAAAAAAAAGCAGATTTTCGATAATTTTGTTTGACGACACAGTTGATGTATATTTTTTTCTGTAATTACTACACAATGAAGTAACAATTGAAGAATATTCTGTGAAATTTTTATTAATTTTTATGAAGAAACGAGCCATTGACAGCGAATCTCCTGGGACGTCTCGAAAAAAAAAAAAAGTTTCATTGCAGTGGCCCTCGTAACTCATCGCTGGATCATCCGAAATCGAAAAAACCAGAATGATTTTATTGGTTGATAAGTTTCTGCAGGTAACAACGTCGAGTTTTGTTTTTCAAGTTGATTTTTTCCAATTTTTTACAGCACTTGAAAGTCGAAATACTGAAAAAAAATGTTTGATGAAAAATCAGTATTTTGACTTCAAAGTGCTGTGAAAAATGGAAAAATGAATTTAAAAAAAGGAACTCGACGTTGTTACCTGCGGAAACTTATCAACTGATAAAATCATTTTGGTTTTTTAATTTCGGATGATCCAGCGATGAGTTACGAGGGCCACTGCAATGAAACTTTTTTTTTCGAGACGTCCGCGGAGACTCGCTGTCAATGGTTCATTTATTCATAAAAATTAATGAAAATTTCACAGAATACTCTTCAAACATTACTTCATCACATACTAATTACAGAAATAAATATATACATCAACTGTGTCGTAAAAAAAAAATCATCAAAAATCTGCTATTTTTTTGTATCAAATTAATCTTACTCCCCCCCTTAAATTCGAAACACATCCCAAAATTCAGTTTCACTATTTTCTCGAAAAAAAAAATAATAATATTAACAAAATGCGTTGATAAATGTTTTCATCGTGATTACCGAGAGATCCGTTGTGCTGTTTAATTGACCAAAGTCGGGATATCGTAATTTCATCGTCAAACTCATTTCTCGGTCTCATTGTTTTCGACTCTTCGATTCTTCCGCCGCACACGGCTGAATTATTTCGCATGACGTTCTGTCGATTCAAAATTTGATAGCGAAGAGCAAGATCGTAAATCGTGCCAAGAATAACCAGGGCAATGGCAATTACGAAAGAAATTCTGCAAAATACGTTGAAACATATTTTTACACAGTTTAATTGCGATTTAATAACGACGATAACACAATTTTTTTGTTTGTTTATGATCCCCACATTATAACGTGAAAAATCGTGTCGTTCCACATGTCGTATCCCTCCGAAAGATTTCTCACGTGATTCACGATCACGCGTCTCGGTAAATTCGAACCCAACTTGTTCGTCGAATAGTTCAAGAGTTCAATCACATCTTTGGGTTTGCAACTCGCGGGCATGCACAGACCCAAAGTCATTTCGTGACTCTGGAATAATAAAAAGGGAACATTAACATATTCTTTGATATTTTATTCAACCGAAATAAAAAAAATATATATATATATATATATATATATATATATATATATATATATATATATATATATATATATATATATATTAGGGTGGTCCTTATTTGGGGTAAAAAATTTTTTTGGCGCTCCCATGGGGTTGAATGTCTTGAAAATAAATAAATTTCAAAGTAGCCGAAGCCCCAGCCTCGTAGACCAATTCCAAGTACCTCCCCAAAGCCCTCGAATTTCGTCATTTGATTAACACAGGATTTTTGCCACCGAATAGTTTATATATATTTTTTTCCTTCCGCAGTATTGCACCGAAAAATCCGCAACTCCGCACATTTTTCACTCGGGGTAGTGGGTCTTCGATGCCAATTAGAAAACATTTTTCAGTGATTGAATTCGGCGGGGAATCGGCAAGTTAAGATTTCTTGTTTCTCAAAAGTTTCTATAAATTTCATAATAACTCGGAAACTATGCGAGATACGACGATGATGCAAATAACCTTTTTTGTAGAAAATTGAATTCTCTATAAAAAAGATTCAATAAGATTTTTTTCCTTTTCCCAAAGTTTTTGAAATATTTGAAAAAATGAAGCGCTTCATTTTTTTTATTAGAATTGGACCGGGAGGTTTTTATCTATTTATTTTTTTTTTTTTTTTTTTTTTTCATGACTCACTCCGTTTATTCCGTTGACGAATAAATCGAGTTTGAGACTGACGGAATTGACGCTGACGCGAAAGGGTGAAACATCCGAAGTCGTATCGTTCACGCTTCGATTGGTGCCGATGGAATTGAAAAAATTGTTTTCCATATCTCGACACTGATCGGACGCTCCGATCCAGTATCTGCTTCCGGAAAATAAGCCCCACGTGTGTCTACCACTGGCGTCCACCACTGAAACGCGTATAAACGCGAATAAGTTGAAATGTCACATCCGGCTTCATGAAATTCCATCGATTGTTCATCGGACTATTTCAGTAACGATTAAACTTCGAAACATTATCCATTAATATTATTATTATTATTAAAATTAGACATTATTATTATTATCTAAAATATCGATATATAAAATTAAGCATTACTCATTATTATTATTATTATTATTATTAAAAATTGAGCATCATTTTTATTATTATCCCAAATATCAGTATAAAAAATTTAGCATTACTCATTATTATTAACAAAAATTGACCATCATTATCATTATTTGAAATATCAAGATACAAAATTTAGCATTAATCATTATTATTATTGAAAATTAACCATTATGATTTTTATCTGAAATATCTATATATCAAATTGAGCATTACTCATTATTATTATTATTATTATTAAAAATCAACCATTATGATTATTATCTAAAATATCGATATTAAAAATCAAGCCTTATTATTATTATCTGAAATCTCAATCTATAAAATTCACCATTACTCGTCATTAGTATCAATAATTAATAATTATCATTAACATTTAGCATTACCCATCATCATAACTATTATCCAAAAATATCAATACATAAAATTGATCATTACCCATTATCATTATTATTATTATCTCAAATATATCAGTATAAAAAAATTGATTATCATTCGTCATCGATATTAAAAATTGACAATTATTATTATTATCTAAAATATCAGTACATAAAATTGAGCATTACTTGTGATTATTATTACGATTATAATTTCGAATATCAATATCGTCGAGACGCTACCGCAGATATTAATAACAAGCCCCGACGATTAACGCCCGAGGGGGCGTGGGGGGGGGGCGCACGATGGTTACGCATGCGTTACCCCGTCTCCAATCACGTTCGCGAACGTAACCAAACTATTATACAATACACATAAAGATAGTGCACCTTAGTGCATGGATTGCTCGATCGGAAGGTAAGCGGATCTGGTATTTTATATATCGTGGCTTCGAACGACTTTCTCGCTTTCTACAGGAAAACCATTTCACTCGCGAAGGGATCGTTTTCGTTTAAGCGCACAATTCCGCGGATCGCTGTCGTTTGAAGCCAAGCCCCCCTCCCCCCCCGAATAGATTATCCGTTGGAATGAAAAATTTTAACAAAACGCCCGACGATTTCCGATCGCAACCGGTCGCGCCGATTCCAAAACGATTATCGACGAATTATTACGCGGTATATTTCATTATCCGATGTACAACGTGATATTACATACCATTATTGTCGATACACGGGGGGGGGGGGGGGAGGTTCCCGTCGGACGGAACTATCATCGCGAATGATCAACGAGCCGAAGAATATATTATTATTATTATTATTATTATTATTATTATTATTATTATTATTATTATTATTATTATTATTATTATTATTTTAACGGTGATCGGTGGAGAGATCGAATTAAAAATATGAATCAACTGAACATCGTCGTAATTGAAATAGACGAATTTCCTTGATAATTTTTTTCACTTTCTCATTTTTTTTAATAACGAATCAATTATTACGCACGTTTCTTGGTTTGTTGTTACTATTTTTTTTTATGCAATGTTTTGTCGTTTTTTCTTATTTTTCTTATTTGAACATTTTTTTTTCAATGGTCCTCGGCGAAAAGGTCGAATAAAAAAAAATATGAAGAATTGAACATCGTCGTGATTGGAATGGAAACGAAGGAAGAAGAAAAAAATGGTTTGATAAATCAGTCGTTTGTTATTACTAATTTTTTCTTTTTCAGTGTTTCGTCGTTTTTAAAAAATTTTTCTTATTTTTTATTTTATTTTTTTTCAAATGGTCCTCGGTGAAAAAATCGAATTGAAAACATGGATAAAATAAACATCTTCGTAATTGAAATAAACGAATTTCCTTGCTAATTCTTTACTTTCCGATTTTTTTAATAACGAATCAATTATTTCGCACGTTTCTTGGTTTGTTATTACTAATTTCTTTTTTTTTTGCAATGTTTTGGCTTTTTTTAAAAAGTTTTTTCTTTTTTTTTTCAATGGTTCTCGGTGAAAAGCTCGAAATAAAAAATGTGAATAACTGAACATCGTCGTAATTGAAATAGGAAACGAAGAAAGAAGAAAAAAAAAAGACGAACCAATACAAACACGAATTTCGTTTTCTTTACTTTCTCATTAAATACCGAATCAATTATTTCGCGTGTTTCTTAGTTCGTCATTACTAATCTTTTTTTATTTGCCAGCAATGTTACTTCAATTTTTTTTTTATTTTTTTTTTTTTTCATTTTCTTATTATTACTTTTAATCGATGTGGCGTGTTGTGTTTTAATTGGCGGAGAGTAGGTGCGGACGAGCACCTAGCGGAACTGAATTTTTATGAAAGTACGCAGACAGAATTTTAGTTGTAATAATACGCAACCGCAATTGCCTCTATTTTGTAACAAATTATATAACGAGAACGTTTAAATGTTGTACTAAGAATTATTGATATTATATGATTTATTTGAAGAGAATAACAACGTCTTTCCGACTGACAATATGATTTTTTTTTCTCCCATAAAAAAATTAATAAATTCAACCCAATATCGAATAAAAAAATATTTTCTCATCGATTGATTATTTAAAAAATATAAAACCAATTCCTCAACAATGTCTTCCATCTAAAAACTCTAACGGTGATGAAATTTCGTCATTTTTGTCAATGAGTTCGATGTAATCTATTGCAGTCACAATAATCGTTTGATCTCGATCCGATGCAACGAAAAAAAAAAAACAAAAAAAACACGAAACACATATCGTACATAGAATTCTTATTATATTCTTGAACTCGACAATGATTTCGAGATCGACGAAGTGCCTTGATCCAGAAGAAAGTTAATCCATGATCAAGTACTCGTAAATCACTTTATGATTGAAAAACCGGTCTGTTCGTCGATGCACACACACAAACACACACCACACACACACCACACACACACACACACACACACACACACACACACACACAGCCGGGAACAACTTTCTGCACTCGACAATTTCCCGGCTGCGTGGTATTCGCGACATTTTTTTTTTTTTTTTTTTTTTCATACGTGAGACATTTCCGGGTCGCCGACAATGCTCGTGCGACATGAACAATCGAATTACACTGTCGGGACAAAAATGCGGGGAAATAATTGCAATGGAAAAGTCATCGCGTCCATCTTGTGAAAAACTTTGAAACTACAGAAGAATAAAAAATAAAAAGCCAAAAGATAAGCAAAGACAAATTGACGAACGTATTTATTTATTTATTTATTTATTCATTCATTTATTTATTTATTTATTTATTCATTTATTTATTTATTTATTTATTTATTTATTTATTTTTTCATTCGCAGATACGGAACCCAAGAAAAAAGAACTGCCACAAGTTAGAGGACAATTTCCGTTCGCAAAACAAAAAAAGGAAAGCCGAAAAAAAGAGAAACCAAAAAAAAAAAAGGAAAGCTAAAAAAACAAGAAAAAAATGAATAAATTCATTCATTCACAATTGCTTACTTCTGAGTGCCCAGCTGTAACCGAAATCGAGTGCGACCAAAAATTTCGTAAAATCATCATCGCATCCTCGTGAAATTTCAACGTCATCGGGTTCCCGCGAATTCCACTGAGGAATCAAAAATTTTGGATTCCACAGATCGAGCAGATCGTCGAGATCCACGAAACCGTGAAACTCGACCGGCAATGCGTCTCCAACGATCTCATCATCGACGTTCACGATAATCGTCGACTCCGTTGAACTCGCGTTGGACGATAAAAATAATTTTGGCACTGAAATTTCACGTTTATCATTCGTACAATCGATCACAACGTTGAACATCAACAGCCAGAACACGATCGCGGAATTAATTGCCATGTTTATGCAATCCGTTCGATCAATTTATTTCCGCATTTGGCGATAACGAGAAAGTAATGAACAAAAAAAATAATTCTTTTTTTTTTATTGAATTTTTTATTATTATTTTTTTTTTTTGGAACAACTTGAACAACTTCAAAACTGGTTTGCGTTCGTTGCGGTTTTCTGTTTATCGTTGAGGATGAAGATTGAAAATAAATCGGCAAGAGTTGGTCGACTACTGTGGCGATGCAATTGGAGTGGAGTTGGGATATATTGTGATGATGGACTCCCACCACCCTGACGATATATTCAGCCTCGACCAACAGGATTTTCGTCGATGCCATGTGCACCACAAAACGGTCTCAAACCGCGCGCGCGCGTGCACTTTCGAAGCCGGCCGCGCGCTTGCATTATATGGGTGCACGCTCGCGCATGCGCGCTCCCTGTTAGTCTTTCGGCTGACCGGGAATCGGCTGATTCCATCTGCTGATCGACATATCGCTTGACATTTCGTTAACCATATTGCTGTCCGTTTGTGATCAACCCTCAGGCCGTAAACCAGGGTCGTTTTCGTCCTGTCGATAATCAAATGTTGTCCTAGGTTTGCCTCATCTTTTGTAATTGAATTCAAATTGCCCGCGCTGCCGCTAAACCAATCGTGACAACCATAGAGTCTGCAAAACCGTTTTATCGGTATTTTAGCTTCGTGGGGTACCGCAAGATGGCGTTACGCTCGAATTCCGTCTCGACTGCGCAGCCGCGAGCACCGCAGCGGACTTTTTTCATGCTTTTCAGACCGCGAGGTAAACATTGGTAAACATTCGTGATTTAACCTCTACGATGGACTTTTTAATCGACACAACGGGTCAGCCTGAACTCGTGTCGAAGGATCAATTAGTGGCCAGCGATGACGACCAAATCGTAGTCGGAGACCTGAGTAATTGTTATTTCATCATTTAATTTCCAAATTTCGTTTTACTTTTCCAACCAAGCATGCAATTGAGGTTAGGACAGCCACTCGCGTCGATTAAACCTAACCTCCACGTCCTTTCAGGTTTCGATCCGTCCAAATTGTTGCGAAAAAAGTCAAAGAAGAGAAAAAAGCAACCTCAAAAGAAGATCGCCAAGGCGCCGTCGAGCACGGACATCGACCTGGACGAGTTCGAACGAGACATGGGATGGTCGCGCAAGCGTCGTCCTCGTCTAAGCAAAGTCCTGGACGTCACAAAGATGACCAAAATCATGGATCCCGTCGACAAGGCTATGGAAAAATCCGCGATAAAACCCGGTTTCGAACAGTTGGAAACCGTGCCGGCTTACGACGTGTCCGACAAGCGACTGCGAGCCCTCCGACGAAAGGAGCGTTCCAAGACCAAGGGCAAATATTGGTACAACATGTCAGCTCCCGAAATGACGGAGGAGATAAAGCACGACTTGGAAGTCGTGCAAATGAGATCCGTACTGGATCCCAAACATTTTTACAAAAAGAACGACATAAAAGCGTTGCCGAAATACTTTCAAATCGGCAAAGTGGTGGATTCGCCAATCGATTATTACAACGGACGTCTAACCAAGAAGGAACGCAAGAGAACGATCGTCGACGAACTCATGGCCGACGCCGAATTTTCCAAGTACAACAAACGAAAGTACAAGGAAATCGTCGACGAGAAACGCAAATTGCATTACAAGGCGCACAAACACGCCCGAAAGCTCAAGGGAAAGAATAAATAATTTTTTTATCAATCTAAGACGCTGTGTATATATATATGTGTGAGGATAATTTTTATTGGTTCGTCGGTGCGACGGAGAAAACAATGAAAAAATCGTTCGGATCAATGATAACCTCCGGTTATTTCGATGGAAGCTCCGTTGACGTAAGAACTTCGATCGGACGACAAAAAAATTATCAGCTCTGCGACTTCCTCAGGTTTTCCCAGTCTGCCGAGTGGAATTTTGTCGATGAACATTTTTATCACGTTGTCAGGAATGGTTTTTATAATCGGAGTGTCTATCAATCCTGGAAGTATCGCATTGACTCGCACGCCGAATCTTTGCAATTGAAAAATCATCCCGAAAAAACAATACAAAAAAATTAAATAATAAAAACGAAAATTGCGGTGAAAATAATAAACGATAATAAAAAAAAAAAAAAAATTATAAACATAAAAAAATCATACTTTCCAAATTCCATCGATGCACATTTGGTGAGGGCAACCACACCGGCTTTCGATGCGCTGTAATTGCATTGGCCGATGTTACCGGTTTTTCCGATTATCGACGACACATTGACGATCGAACCGCCCGACGAATTTTTCGTTTCGATCATTTTTTTCACGCATATTTGCGTCGTCAAAAACGTTCCCCTCAAATTCACCTCGGTCACACGATCGAAATCCATGGGGCTCATTTTTAACAAAAAATTGTCTCTCGTTATGCCAGCTGAGTTGATTAAAATCGTTGGGGATTTTTCGTAACGATCTAAGCTCGTGTCGAAAGCTTTTTCCACGCTTTTGGATTGCGACACGTCGACCTCCATCGCAATGTGATCGACTCCTGCAACAGAATGCAAATTAATAATCGATCGATCAAAGCACATTTGACGAAAACAGAAGAAAAAGATTTGAAAAAAAAAAAATTATAATGAAAAAGCAATATTGTGAAATGATAATCATCGTGAATTCGACAATAACTATGCATACAGAGATATACATCAGGGTAGTCCTTTTAAATGTCATTTTAGATTTTTTCAAACAGTTCCCCCCGTTCCATCTCGATTTTTTTTAAATTTCTTTATTTTCACAAAAAAAAATTATCTTTTACAATTTTGAATTTAAAAAAAAATGTCCGGCTTAAAGTTGCGCTTGGGGTCATTTCGAACCCTAGTATCCTCGAAGGGTTGAATGCAAGTAATTAAAATTCCGACGACTCGTGTTAAAATTGCGATAGGTCAGGAGGACTTTGCAAGAATTTCTCGAAACGCTTCATTTTTTCAAATATTTCAAAAACTTTGGGAAAAAGGAGAAAATCTTATTGAATCTTTTTTATGGAGAATTCAATTTTCTACAAAAAAGGTTATTTGCATTATCGTCGTATCTCGCATAGTTTCCGAGTTATTATGAAGTTTATCGAAGCTTTTGAGAAACAAGCTATCTCAACTTGCCGATTCCCCGCGGAATTCAATCACTGAAAAATGTTTTTTAATTGGCATCGAAGACCCACTACCCTGAGTGAAAAATGTGCGGAGTTTCGGATTTTTCGGTGCAATACTGCGGAAGGAAAAAAATATATATAAACTATCAGGTGGCAAAAATCCTGTGTTGATCAAATGGCGAAATTCTAGGGCTTTGGGGAGGTACTTGGAATTGGTCTACGAGGCTGGGCCTTCGGCTACGTTGAAATTTATTTATTCTCGAGACATTTAAAGCCCATGGGAGGGCCAAAAAAAGTTTTGACCCCAAATAAGAACCACCCTAATATATATATATATTTCAAACCGTTCAGAAGAGCAATGGTGTCCTCTGCGCTCTTGACATTTTGATCTGCGACGATGACCTTTGCTCCCTCCCCGGCCAAGGCCTTGCAGGCCGCCCTACCGATACCACTCCCGCCCCCTGAAACACACCAAACCAATATTGCCATCATCAAAATCCTATAATAACAATGACACCGACGAAAAACCTTTTTTTTTTTTTCCAAATAAAAACAAAATTATTTCACTCAAACGTGAAAAGAAAAGAAAAAAAAAAGAAAACACTGTTCAAATGGATAAAGAAAATGGTGGTTTTTCTCATCGAACCTGTGACAAACGCAAGTTTTCCAGCCAACATGTTGGACGGTGCAAAACGACAACCCGCGTTATCGCGACTGGGACGCTCTATATAGTTACGAAATCGGCAAAAACCAAAGTTCGACTTTGATCTTCGACGGCTATCAGCTGTTTTCCGATTCGAAAGACTTGAAAAAAAAAAAAAAAAAAAATACTCCAAGCCTCGCTTCGACGTTGCATTCGAACGAACGAAATATTTTTTCAAAAAATCATCCACCCACGTGAGTTACATCGATATGAAAATATTTGTCGGCCATTTTTGTGGATAAAGCTGAAATAATTATCGTCATGAATGTATAAAATATTTATCAATCTCCCATCGAGCATTTGATAATTATCGATGTAATGAAATGGTGATGGTGGCTAATTGGTGTGTGGCTGGAGGGTGGCTCCAGTCGCTACTCGAAATCAACCTTAAGGACGTATGACACATACAATCCCATCCAAAAGCGTACGCCAATCTGATAAATCTCGATCATAACTGCTTTGCGAATGCCAGATAAATTCATAATCATCGAATATATCGTCGAATATATATGTTATCGCATGTTGTACCGTGTTTTCATCTTGTATCCGGAAAAAAACTTTTGAGGTGGACTAATTTTTCATACTTCAGCGTGCATTTATCGACAACCGGAAAGACGGATCGATCCGAATGTTTTTTTTTTTTTTTTCGTGGACATTCGTCGATCTTTATTCCGCACACTGAAAATTTTTCCAAAATTTTTCGTTGATGCCAGTTCCACGCGTCAATCGTCGATGATAGCCTCAATAGCCTCATTTCCCATGAGAACACGTGTTAAATTTCAAACAGCTATAACCTCCAAACTGGACGGACGATCGTTTTGAATTGTTTCACGTTGTTTCGAAATTGTAAAAGCTAGTGACTGTAAAAAATTTCCGAATTTTCTTGATAATTCGACACATGTGTCATACGTCCTTAATCATGGGACTGATAATGGGATGTGAGAGAGACCGAATTATGGGTCTAGCGAAGGATCGACTCTCGTCGTTGCCCCGACGACGGTATCGTTCGCTCTCACTGACGTCAACCTCACCCCCCCCCCCGCCACTTGACCAATGACGTCACGCGTTGCAACGCGAACTACTTGTCGTGTTTACAGATTGATATGTCCATGATCGAGCTAGTGAAATGAGCATATTTTCTTTTGTTTTTCTTTCGTACGAAACATATACGAAACATCGTCAAATAATGCATGAACAACGAAATCTCAAACAACGAAAAAATAGTTCATCACGATAGAATTGTCGGTGGAGCAATTTTTGTCTTCAGAAATCGCAGTACATGTGCACCTGAATTTTCCAAATCGTCGACAACAACACGCGCAACAGATTATAGACACATTCATATATATATATATATATATATATATATATATATATATATATATATATATATATATATACATATGTGTTTATCATGTGGTTCGTCGGCATCGAACGCAGCCATTTGCTGACGCTATTGCGCGGGCGGAACTGCGCAGACAAATATGTTTATCAAAACCCGTGGACATTAATATCATACCTAGATTTGTGATTGCTCGTCTTAATACTGTTTTCAAACCTCGTTGTTGCTTAACGATTGCAATAACAATGAAAAATTATTTATTTACATGTCATAGAAGTTCGAATCTAGATATTACATACATTTATATTTATGTATCAGGGTAACCCTTTTTTAGGTTTTTTTTTTTTTTTTCAATTTTGCCACTCAGATTATTGAAATAGGGATCTCAAGTTGCTCAAGTTGAAGGGATATTTTTTTCAAATATATTTAAAAAAAAAAAAAATGGCCAATAGCGCGAACGATGACGAGCGTCGTCACGACGCACGCGCAAAGCCGGGGCTAAGACGCGAGTGAACGCAGCCACCGTCGGACCACCAGCGCCAGTCCAAGAGAAACGAACGACAAGGAGGCGGGGCTTCGTGTTTGCCTTCCGTGTGTGCGTCGTTCACACGGACGCAACGTTGGCGCCGACAACCGGCAGACGCGCGAACCAAATTTTCGGTGTAAAAATTTAACCCAAGATCTGGGGCGGTAATAGGTAGAGAGAGAGAGAGAGAGACCCCCATGTAAATATTTGCTGATTTCTGAGGGAGGTGAAAAAACCCCCCCAGGCGGTTTTCACCGGCGGTGTGAGAGCGAGGAGCGAGCCCCCAGTGGGTAGTGCGCGAGTTTGGCGACGCAAACGTCCACGATGATGGTCGACGCTGTAAAATGGCCGTGATCGGTGAATCCAGGTTGAATTCGGTTAACGATAGCCAATTCGCGGGATCGTCGAATCCCAGGTGTTTCGTTAACGATTGTCGTGATTACTTTACGTCGGGTAAACGTGACGATAGGGAGACGAGGTACTCGGTGGGCATCGGGCTCGCGCGGAATCGTACAATGTCGTCGTACGACCGTGGCGCGCTCGATCCGGGCGAGCTAAGCGATTCCGAAGACGCTTACGTTGAGACAGATCCGCTCAGGTACGAGCTACAGAACATACAGAGCGTTATCAAGGTCACCAGACAGAACATCGACGCTCTGAACAATCGATTCGCCGGATTTCAACATCCGCCGTCGATATATCTTACCGAGTATCACGAATTAACGAGCAAATTGCACGAATTGGAATCGAAGGAACAAAATTTGAACGAGCTTCTTAATTCGAATTTTGCGGATCCGCAGGACGACGGTGGGGCTTCGACCGCACACAGATTACCGAGAAATCCTTCGAAATCTTTGCTCAGGGCACATTTGCCCAATCAGCAGAGAACCAGCGTACAGGTGCGTCTTTTCAACATTATTATCAAACTTTTCTTGTGTTTCTTTTGTTTTCTTTTTCTGGTGTTTATTTTGTCTTCTTGTTGGGGATCATCGATTTGTAGGTTATGAAGTCATCGACCGAGTGTAATCTTTTTGTCGTGCATGCGCGCATCGACGTTTTGTTCGCAGGTTCGCGACGGTCTGTCGTTGCGAGACGCTTTGGCCAAAGCCATGAAGCGACGAAATCTCACTACGGAGATGTGCGTCGTTTACATAGTGGGCGCGGACAATTCCAAATTTCCCATACCCTGGGACACCGACATATCGTCGTTGGATTGCGACGAAATATCCGTGGAGATACTCGACAAGTTTCCCATAACCACGTCTATATCGCACAATTTCGTGCGAAAAACGTTCTTCACACTGGCTTTCTGCGAATGTTGCAGAAAATTGTTGTTTCAAGGTTTTTATTGCAGAACGTGCAATTACAGATTTCATCAGAGATGCGCCAATCGCGTGCCCGCTCTGTGTCATCAGGTGAGAATGCAGGACGCTTATTATCAGGTTCTTTTGGCCCAAAATTTGGAATGGTGTCCGGACATATTGCCGCTGCCGTCGGCTTACGATCTGAGTCGCAGCATGTCGCCGTCGTTGCCGCAGACTCGCAATCAGCGACATCCGCGCACGCTCGGACAGCAAGATCGTTCGAGTTCGGCGCCCAACGTTTGCATAAACACGGTTAAGCCGGGCGGCGGCGAAGTCGGCGGTTCGGACGAATACGCGAGATCTCAGAGTCTGGGACGTCCGATAGGGCCGACTCAGAGTCCCGTGTCGCCGGGCAGCAGTCCGACGAAACACAGCCAATCAACCCAAGCCAGTCCCACAAGTACGCTGAGACCCAAACGTCCGCGCGCACGTTCGGCCGACGAATCGTCGAAAAATCTTTTGGCGCCTCGCGAATCCATCGAAGATTGGGAAATACCGGCGGGTGAGATACTCATGGGACAACGCATTGGTTCGGGATCGTTCGGCACCGTCTACAAAGCTCATTGGCACGGTTATGTCGCCGTTAAAACTTTGAAGGTTAAGATTCCCACGACCGCTCAATTGCAAGCTTTCAAGAACGAAGTTGCGGTATTGCGAAAAACTCGTCACGTCAATATATTGTTGTTCATGGGTTGCGTGAGCAAACCGGATTTGGCCATAGTTACGCAATGGTGCGAAGGTTCGTCGTTGTACAAACATTTGCACGTATTCGAATCGAAGTTCGAACTTTTGACACTGATCGAGATCGGACGTCAAACGGCTCAGGGAATGGATTATTTGCACGCCAAGAACATAATACATCGCGATTTGAAGAGCAACAATATATTTCTTCACGACGATTTGACGGTCAAGATCGGTGACTTCGGTCTGGCTACGGCCAAGACTCGTTGGTCGGGTTCGCAACAGTCGCATCAACCCACCGGTTCCATACTGTGGATGGCTCCCGAAGTAATTAGAATGGAAAAGAAAGAAAATCCATACAGTTTTCAATCCGACGTTTATGCTTTTGGCATTGTTCTGTTCGAATTGTTGGCCGGACAATTGCCGTATTCGAACGTTAACGAAAAAGCCAAAGATCTCATACTGTGGAAAGTCGGTAGTGGTTATTTGCGACCGGATCTCATGAAATTACGTTCGGACACGCCCAAAGCTCTGAAACGTCTTACCGAGGATTGCATCAAATTTTCGCGCGAAGAACGACCGATATTTCGACAGATACTCGCGAGTTTGGAGGCTCTCATACGTGGATTACCGAAAATAACTAGATCAGCTTCGGAACCCAATTTAAACAGAACGCAATTGCAATCGGATGATTTTTTGTACGCATGCGCGTCACCGAAAACACCGGTTAATTTTCAATTCGGTGGATTTCCGTTTTATCCGAGCGGTGGCAATATTTAGGGACGTTTTCGCCAGACCGGCGGTACTGTGAGAAAATTTTTGCCGATCGCGATCGTACGAAGACACTCAGACGCTGATTGCTGGCGATAAACGTTTTATTACGATGGGAGACGAAAAAAAAAAAAAAAAAAAGGAAAAAAGAGAAGAAGAAAAAATAATTATCATCGTCGCAATGTGGAATTATTTTTGTTTATTTTTTTTTCCGCGACTCGCGAAACAACGTTTCGACACAAAAAAATCGCGAATGTGTGAAAATATTTCAAACAACAAACAAACAAACAATTTATTTTATCGAAACGAATGAGGAAGAAGAAAACATTAAAACAAAAAACAATTTTATCCATGTACAGTCCACGGTCGTTGAACCGTTCGCAGCCGATTGGCTGTTAAATTTAAAAAAAAAAAACTTAGCTGTATATTTTATTTAGCTGCAACAAATCACGTGATACTACGACTGTGTTTCCCCCAAAATGAAAAAATAATCATAATAACAATAACAATAATTTTAAATCGTTGAGACAAAAGAAAAGAAAAAGAAACAAAACACGTTCATTGCACGTTCAAAATTCTGTTGTAAAATCTTGCTATTGCCCATCTCGTTATCATGTCATTGTCTTTTTTTTTTCTACCCCTTCGGTCTTCTTCGAAAAAATTTAATGGTTATCGAGAAAAAAAAAAACGTCGAGGGGGATGAAAAAAAAACACATTTTTAAAACCCTCGGGGATGAGTTTGATGATTATGGTTGAAATATTTAAATACACGTCATTCCGAAGATGAGAAAAATAACAAACAAAAACGTATACAAAAACGAACGATCGAGCAAGCTTACTCCATGAGAAAGCGAAGTTTTTTTTTTGTTCTTTTTTTTAATTTTTTTTGGTTGCAATTGTCTTAATTCATAGAGCCACACGTAAACTCAACTACTACTATTATTACTACTTGTACCACAACCACTACTACTACTACTACCATACACACACACACGTGGAAAGAAACACGTTTACACAAACACAATCGCGTATCGCAGTATCTTATATTTCTGTATATATAATATTAATGAATTACGAAAGCGTGCGTGGCAACCGTTTATCATGTCGGGGATCCTTCAAAAGGATGTAAAAAAGAAACGAAGTGAGGAAAATTAAAAAAATAGAATGAAAAAAAAAGAAAAAAAAGAAAAAAGAAAAACAAACAAAAATAACGTAATCGTTTTACGAATGAGGTAACGTCGATAATCGTGTGGATCTTTTTTTTTTTTGTCTCATCCTTCACCCGAACAATCGTGCATTATTATTATTATTATTATTATTATTATTATTATTATTATTATTATTATTATTATTATTATTATTATTGAATGAAAAAAAAAAATCAACCTTTATTGATATATATATATATAGGACGGTTTCATCAATTCCAGAAAAAGTTTACAGTCCTCCAGGACTTCTCGATTCCTCAATGATTTCATTTATCTTTTTTTTCCGAGCCCCGATTGTACAATTCAATCGATTATAATTAATCGCACAGAATTACGTCCTACAAATTCGGTATTTAAAACGATTGTTGTTATTTTTTTTTTTTTTTTGTATTTTTTTTTTTTTTGTTTCGTTATTCACGACGATTGATGATGCCCGATTGACCGGATATGATTGTCAAGTCTAGCCGTCGATTATCCTCAGGATTAAATGATCGATATATTTATACATATGAAACATATGAGGCTTCGCGAGAAAAGGAACCTTTTAAGCGTTTGTGGCAAACTTTTCATACCCGCGGCTAATAAATCCATCGTATTTGAAGAGTTCGTAAATAGGGGTTATTATCCCCCTGAAATCCAGCCTATCGACTTACGACTACATCCATTTTTTTTGCGTAGGGTTTTTTTTTCTCGCGAAAATTTCATTTATGTATGATTGGCGATGATGCTGCTCAGTGGGGGGGGGGGGGGGGGCATCGATACGAACGACACCTAACGGGCCTAAGCGTGTGTGTGTGTGAAAGATCTCTCCGGTGTACGGTTGCGGGCGTCGTACGCTGACTTGTAAGTTTAACAAAAAAAAAAAAAAGAAGAAAAAAAAAGAAAAACGAAAAGAAAGAAAAATGATGAAGAAACGAGGAAACAACAATTTCGTTGAATTTTCGGCTTACACAGGAGGTTATTTATTTATTTATGTGATCGGATGATGAAAACTGAGAATGCGCGAAGACGGAAACGAAAAAAAAAAAGAAAAAGAATGAAAAAAATAATAATAATAATAATGATAAATAATTCCGTCGTCAAAAGTGTGAATGTAAAGAGTTACGTGAGTGATAACGATACGCAGTGATCGGACGTTTAAATATAACGATGCGAAATTAACAAACAAACAAATGTATGTGATATATATATATATATATATTTGTTTGTTTATGTATATTTAAATAAATTAGAAAAACAGACTCTGGTTATACTATTAAAATTAAACAACGACGCATTTTCTCGCTGTCGTATAAAACATTAAAATTAAAAAAAAAAAAACAAAACAAACCCACGAAACATAATTAATGAATAATCGACGACGAGGTATCTATGTATAATCGACGGTCTCACGTGTTGAGTCGTAATTCGGCCGGATGATAAATGCGAAACCGTAAAAAATCCACCACGTGGAACATGTATTTTTCCCCGAGTCGAAATTTTCCACCTTTTTGTTTCAACCTGTTTCAACATGACATTCAGGTCGATGAAGATTGAAAGTCAGGACGAAGTTACGAGCAATTCTCGTCCGCCGTTTTGACTTCGCTTCACCCTGAAAAAAAACCTGCAGTTATATTTCCCCCCCCCCCCCCATTTTTTCGGCGAAGTTTCGAACGGTGGAAAACGAAGGTGAGGATAACGCGAAAGCAAAAAAAATGGTGCAACCCCGTGATTCGCGAAGGTGAACCACGAAGGTGGAAATAATCCGAATGCAAAAAAAAAAAAAAAAAATCATCGACCCTCACTCGGGGAAACGGTGAACACGATGACGAACACAAAAACAATTTGCGACGACGGCCCATTGAGGGGGTTGGCAAACGAGGGGTGAAACGAATATTTTCGAAACTCACTTGCGACCTTACCAATTTCGGACTTGTGGGGTGAAACGAGGTTGAAATTTGTCGGGTGAGACATTTCGACTCGGGTTGTCACGTGTGACGGTAAATTATATTTAAATCGTTCATCTCTCTCTCTCTCTTTCTCTTTCCCTCAGTCAATCTCCATTCATTTCTTCTATTTTTTTTTTTTTCGAACCTTAACTGTTGTCCATATCGTCAAAGATACTTTTTATCTAAAAAAATGTTCTTCGAATCTTCTGGCTCAATAGATGCGAGCACGTTTTTCATCCGACTATTGTATTATATTTAGAAAGATTGTGCATTTTATTAATTATCTCGTCAAACTTGTGATGACGAGCGAATGTGTGTGTGTGTGTGTGTGTGTGTAAATGTGTATGTGTGTGTGTGTGTGATACGTCGATTTGTCCGTTATTCGAAATAACCGCGGCCGATTTTAAAAACAAATTTTTTTTTTTTCAATTTATAATTTTTTTTATTATTATTTTTTCAAATAATTGTCCGTCGCGCGTGTCGGCCGACATTCCTTCGCTAAATAAATTTTGCTTCAACGTATATTGTAAACCGCTTGTGTGTAAGAAAAGTGAGTGGAAAAAAAAACACACACACACACATACACAAGAAAAGAAAAAAAATAACAGATCGACGTTCAGTGTTTGGATGAGAAGAGTGAAACCGTGAATTCAAATTTTATCGGCCCCACAGGCGCGAGTTGACATATTAATCTTCTTTTCGTTTGCCAAAACTATGAAAAAAAAAGTGAAAGAGAATTAAAAAAAAAAATAATAATGTTGGAGAAAAAAATGATGATTAAAAATGTTTGAAATAAAAAATACAAAAATTGAAACAAACCGAAAGAAAGAACGATTGTGAACGAGAGTGACGAGACAAAAAAAAAAAACTGTAGACATGTTGAGTTCGAGGATAGCGATATATCGATCGCGAAGTTCGCGCGAGCGCACGCGACTATATATATATATTAATTAAATTGTCGCGTGTGAAAGAGAGAGACGGTTGAGATCGATCGAATAATTAATTCTACGTTGAGGAAACGAGAAGGAAAGAACAAGAAAAAAAGTGAAACAAAAAAATACAAAAAAAAAAAAAACAATTACTGATAATAAAAAATTGACTTGATCTTCGCAAAGATTACACGGTTTGAGTTACGTTATCTCCGTTTGGATATTTATTCCCATCCACGTTACACGAATCATCCTCCATTATCCGTTCGAACTATTCATTTTTTTTTTTCATTCAATTATCAATCCCATTAGCGTTGAATGAATTGTAATTCATCGAGTGCTCGAACAACGGATGATAAATAATTCCCCACGAGAACGAAAAATAAAACAGAAAAAAAAAGAAAAGAAAAAGTCATGAGACGAGCTAATTTTGCGTCACGAAATTTACAATCTACAATTTTATATTTTGTTTACAATAAAATTTCTGATAATATTTTTTTTTTTTACATTTTGTTTTTCAATAAAACGTATCGAGAGAAATAAAAAAAAAATATATATATATATTTACAATCGCGATAATTAATTGGAACTGGAATTTCGTTGGACGGATTTTTTTTTTACTATTTTCTTTTTTTTTTTAACGAAAGAAGAAAAAAAAACAAATTCAGTCGGAACGACCGATATGGCTTTCAAGATCAGTATATTGAAATTTTAGGATTGATATTTCTGATCTGAAAAATTTTGTCTGTAAAAATTATCCGGAAATCAGAAGAAACCGAAAAACATGTTTTATATATCGGCGTGGAACGACCCATAACCATTTCAAAGTCAAACCGTAAGATTTTTTTCTTTCATCCACAAAGGTGCCACGGACTCATTGAGATACTTGTTGGATTTTCAAAGATGATTTCAAGAGACCCAATCAGGCATATTATTGGAGAGTCGAAAAATCCTGTGTATTTCAAAGGGGGAAAATTGGACCCCGCTGGTAATGGCCGTTTTCAAAGATTGCGGGCTGCCAATTTGGGGAACTGTTTTTTTTTAATTATTTGGAACCAATCTGGGGGGCGGGGGCAGGGGTAACGGGTGAAAATTCGTCCGAGCCCTTTATAACGATCGGTCTATTGGTCACACGCGGGATTTCGACCTGTGGAATATATACCCGAGTCTCGGCGATTCATTGCTACGGTCATTAACGGTGGTGCGTCTCGTGGGCACGATAAGAAGAAGACGATGAAGAGAGAAGAAGAAGACGGAAGAATAAAAAAAAAAAGGTGAAGAAAAAAAAATTGTCGGGTACACGCGTACTACATGGTCGATGGTTGCAAAGCCGGGAATCCCCGTCGGAAGGTCGTGACTTTGCCCTCGTAGTAAATAGTAATCCCGTAGCGAGGCTTTGCGTTCGCACACTCGTACGATTCCTCCCTCAACCCTCTTATTTGTTTTATTATTATTATTATTATTATTTTTTTTTTTTCACCGCCTTCGAGGTTCTGTGGCTACAACGTCACCGTCTGGAATTCCACACGCACACACGTTTTCTCATTCGAGCCAAATGCTTTCACACAACGACGAACCAATAGAATCGACCTCGGAATAAGAGACCAAAAGCCCGCCAAGGGGAAGAGTTTATCTCGTAAATGGCATATCCCCACCAGACGCGCGTACCCGCGCTCGCCACCTCCGTCCGTCTCTCTCTCTCTCTCTCTCACTCTTTTCCGCACGCTAACCTCTCAACAAGAGTCTCGCGCGAACGAGATCCAGCTTATTCGTCAGTGCATTCACCTCGCCCCATGCACAAACGTTTTTCGACTGCCCGACGTTGATATACCATTGAATACAATTTTGTAATTCCGTGTCTAAATGCATAAAATGACTTGCTCCAATAAACTTGTAGATTTTGTGTTACATTCACACACGCACACACACACACACACACATACTCACGCACGCATGCACACACACAATTTACACTCACACGTTCGCTCTGTTTCGCCCGAATAATCCGTCCCCGGGGGGCTGGTCTCTTAACTATGGGTCCGCGCACGAAATTCTTGAGCTCGGAGTTCGCAGTCGGAGTGGGGGAAGCGCTCGAGTGAGAAACTCGGGGGAAAGTCTCTTTTATTGCCGAGTCTCTTATTTCGAGGTCGGACTGTATTGACAGAACATTTTTGAAAAAAAAACTAGAGTTTGTCCTTCCAAGCTTTTAGAAATTAATTATATATATTTTTTTTTCAAATCAAGTGTCTCGATCAAAAATCTGATTCAATATCATTTTTTCGAAAGGAACAAAAACAAATGGACTTATTCGGTTATTTTTTTTTGTCCACAAGCCACGGATATGTTATTGAGTGTGTAAAATCCGAAGCTAACAAGCTTCTCATCCATCTGTAATCCGTTTGAACGGTAATCCCGTAGCACGTTGAGGTTAGATCTGGCAATCTGTTACGACGAAGCGAGTACTGCGCATGCGCCTGATTCGGTACTCGATGGACTATCCACGTATATCGGTAGTATAAATTCCAAATTTTTGACCTCTCAAACTTTGAGACACGACCGCCATCTTGAATTTAAGAAAAAAAATTTTTTTTTGTTAAATAACGCCCCTTTTGAACTTTTGAGCAGAGATGCACCCTTCCCCCTCCCCAAACGAGTGAAAAAAGAATTTTCTGAGTCACGGAATAATTCTCGATTTCCGCCGAGCCGAAATTGGAAATTTGTTTTATTTTTCTTTCACGCTTTTGCACCGGGCTAATTTGAAATCCACGACGGAGATAAATATCGGATCAATGATGCCAATTGGTTCTGATCGATATTCGTCGATATTCGGTAATAGAAAAACGAAAGTCGAAAACATGTTTTTTTTTTCAGTGTAATTTCAATGATTCCCAATTTTCAAGCCGCCATATTAGTTCCGCCATTTTGTTTTTAGCGTTTACAATAAATAAAAAAGAAACAAAAGAAGTACGCAACTGGGCAAAAAAAAAGCATTTATATTCGAAGCAAATTGTTCTTTCGTAGAATATTTCACCGACAAATGAACGAACTCGATAAACATCACATGCCATGTATTCCCAAAATATAAAAATTCCCTAGGGTTACACGTGATAAACATCGAGATCGGTTGGGGTTAGAACTTCGGGCGCGTTGTTTAAAAAATTATTCGAAACCCACGTGAGGGGGGAGTTTTGAGGTTATCCATGAGGCGGTAACCTCAAAACAAACAAAAATAATGCCTTCCAAGGACCACTTGGATACACACAAACATAAACAAACGAGCCAATACGATCGAACCGATGCAGTGTGTGTGTGTGTGTGTGTAAGAGAAGCATATTGGTCTGTCACAGTGGCCCTGCTGGGTAGCCGGGGTGGTGAATAAAGCCCGACCGCGCATTGATACCGCCTATATACATGCGTACATCGACTCTCCAGGGCGCAGGTGGGGGGGGGGGGAGGGCGTCGGGGGCGGAAGGAGATTCGCCGAGTAACACACAGGTAAAAAAACAAAGAAAAAAAAACGAAAAATAGGACTCTCGCGAAGAGAGAGAGAGAGAGAGCGTCGTCGGCGAGACGACGCATGCGCGTCGGGGTCGTGGCGCCTTCGCGACCAGTCGATGCTCGAACATCGTGGCGGGAGGGCGCGTATTCACGCTCGCACTCGCTCTCCTCCGTATCCATCGTGTGTGAAAACCATCGCACACACACACACACACACACACACACACACACACCCACAATCACGTAAAAAAAAACGTCAACTACACATACACAACAACCAAACGCGTATAATAAAGTTCATCGCTCCATATATAATCGTAATTATCGTTTGCAATTAACATTTTATTTTTTATTTTTATCCACGAAGAAAATTCATACTCGCACACACACACACACATGCATACATAAAAAAAACTCCTTTATCGCATCATTTTCGTCTTTATCATCTTTATTGAGGGAAAAAATGGAGAAAGACAGAAATATGATAATAATAATAATAATAAAATAGCAAATCTTATCACCGACTTCAATATTACGCAAAAAAAATAGATAAATAAATAATAATAATAATAATAATACATAATAATGAATCCTCACATGTTTTATGTGGTGGAATTTGAGACCATAAATTTTCAGAGGAAGAAATTTTAGAGAGGGAGATGATAAAACGAAAGCAGAGAGGGCAGACGATAAGGATGGAAAAGCAATATTCATATATATATATATATATATATATATATATATATATATATATTGCTTTTCCATTCTCATATATATCTATATTACATGTGTATATATATGGAAGGAGCAACAGAGAGAAAGAGAGTGGGAGAGATCGAGAGAGAGAGATGAAACGAGTTATAAGTTCGTTCGAGGGATGATCGACCGGAGAAACGCGCGACGTCTTCGGGTCTCGTGGAAAAACTCGCGAGAAAAATAATTCGCACGAGAGCGAGAGAGAGAGAAAGAGAGAGAGCGTTGTCCCCGTTCGTGGTCGACGATCGATTCGTGAAAATTTAACCGCGAATAAATTTTTTTTCATTTTTTGAGAAATTCGACAGGTTCACGACAATATAACCATTCGTTTGTATCTGTGTTTTACGATTGACAACGAAACCGTCTTGGATGTTCAATGATAATCGTGACGAGGCGTATTGGAATTATTGTCGGTGGTGATCGTATTTTCGTGCATTGAGGGAATTGACAATTGAGAAGACAAAAAAAAACAGAACGTGAGAATTTGAGGGAAGATATATTGGGGTGGTCCTTGGTGGGGTCGTTGACGAATTTCGACGAGTGCACCCCCCAGATAGGTTTGGAATGAGTTAATAGAAATATGTGCGAAATCTCAGCACTGTGGTCCAATGAGAAGACGTGGCTGTGGGGAAGTTTTGTTTCCCATTTGAATAACATGGGATTTTCCGACTGATTCGGTTATTATTTTTTCGAGTTGTCCCTGAGCACGCGAAACAATTCTTTATTCACACGAATCTATTGTCAATGGGTATAACTACTCGTACGATTTTTTTTACGAGACACAAACACAAATGAATTTCAATTTTTGTTGAAATCGTTTATCGGTTGTTATCATCGTTCATCGGTTCGCCGTTATCGATGATACACAGGTGGAGGTCTTGTAAACAAAATCGTACGAGTAGTTATACCCATTGACGATGGATTTGTGTGAATTGAGAATTTTTTCGCGTGCTCAGGAACAACTCGGAAAAAATAATAACCGAATTAGTCGGAAAATCCCATGTTATTCAAATGGGAAACTGAACGAGCTCACAGCCACGTCTTCTCGTTGGACCACAGTGCTGGGGTTTCGCACATATTTTCATTCATTCATTTCGAACCTATCTGGGGGGTGCACTTGTCGAAATTCGTCAACACCCCCATTAAGGACCACCCTAATATACACACAGGCGACATTAACAGTGTTGAGCACCGCGCGCAAAGGACTCGTTCAATCTCCACCAGATAATTTTTTTTTCCTCTCTCTATCGCAATGTCAGATAGTGGGTCACATTTTGCGATGAAAACGTGGGAGTTCTGGAAAAACTTTGAAAAAATGTTCGGCAATTTGATTACGCGTGGGTGGGCAACGAAAAAAGACAGAAAAAAAAAAAAACAATTTAATAAAATGAAATGAAGAGACAACGCGTTGAAATTTTATTTTATTTTTCATTTGCTCCAGGGTGAACTTTTTTTTTTTGTTCTATTTTATTCCATTTTATTTATTTTAATTTTCTTCTTTTTTTTTTTTTTTTTTTTCGTCTCCGCAAATGCGTCATCCGGTTTGCGATGTGGGTAACCGTATTATAACACGCAGTTGTTTAATAATACGTGTGGTGAACGTAGTTAAATATAGACCCCGATACGTTGTTACAGATGTTTATCATTATCGTTTAAAATTTCATTTATCGGCCTCTCGGAAACTATTATTATCAGTCTCATCAACGCTAATGCGTTTTTATCCGCTCGGGAATTGTATATATATATATATATATATATTTTTTTTAACTCTTATTATTTTTTTGTTTTTTTTTTGCCACACGCAACGAAGGAGTCGATGATGATGTCCGATGTGAAACGTAACGCGAGGGGTCGGGGGGGAGGGGGAAGAGGTCGTGAAGGGTTGGGCTCGAAATTCGGAACGAGCGACTATCGGAAAGGCCAAAATTCGAAACGCCGAATGTTCGGAACGGTCAAGATTCGGAAAATCAATATATATATATAGGTATAGTTGGCGTACCTCGTTCGCCGACCGCGAGACAACATTGTCCGACTTTCGAGCTCGCCCACGCCGAAACCATCGACGTTAGATACATGCCGTCGCGGACTTTTTTGTAGGAAATTTAATTCTCCGCAACATTGTTCGTGTGAACTTTTCGTCTATATAGCGTTGTTCGGCCAGCGTTTGAACGGGAAGATAAAAATGTATTGAATCGATGAATGAATTTTTTTTTTCCTGTATTTTCTTGGAGTATTGTTATTTAATTTATTATACATTTTTCAACAATTTCATTGATATCATAGTTGTTTGAAATGTTATTATTATTATTATTATTGCTGTTGTTGTTGTTGTTGTTATTATTATTATTACAATTATTATTATCATAAGTGATAACAGACACACCCACATATATATATACACATTCTGAAGGAGATTGGTTTAATTTTGAAAAAAGTCCTAAAAAATTATTTCCAATTTGTCCAAAACTCAAAATATCGTGTCATGCCAAACAATTTTGAACAACAAACAACTCATCAACAAATAACGATAAATTAATATAAAATAACAAATATTCGAAATAATCAAAACTTACAAATTTCACAATCTTCCACACGTTTTCGTTCATCCCCAATTACACGCAAATCTTTGCGGAACATGCAACAATTAGTTTCGCCCTGATAACATTGAATCCGCGAAACTCACGTTCTCGCGACTCGTTTTCTAAGTTCGTTCAACACACACACACACACACATCACACACTCGTTCCCCCCCCCCCTCTCTCTCTCTCTGTCTCTCTCTCTCAACTAAATCTTTACAAAAAAGAATAAAATCTCTCTCACTGATAAACAATTGAAAAATGTTCAATCCTTCGTTGTTTGATTATTGCAGATTTTTCATTTGGCTCTCACCGAAACGACAATTGGGTTCTTCGATCGTCGAAACAAAAAAAAAACCCAAAACCAAAAAACCAAAAAACCAAAAAAATTATTACTCAACACATTTTTTTGGCATTTGCACATAAAAATCCGTTTTTTCCGGAAATCATTTGTTTCGTGTTGTTGCGATCGTGTGACGTGGGTTTGGCTTCGGGGGGGATAAATCATCGACGAAACCGCGGGGGCAATCCACAACGTACGAGAGAGTGGTGTGTGACCTCCGTGACCGTAAACCAGTGATAAACCCGAAGAAAGAAGCCCCCGCGAGAACGACTACCGAGGTCAACGGTTAGCCCGCGCATTCGAATCCGTCGTGCCGACCAAACACACACACACACGTACATTTTACTTATCATCGATATTTACAACGTTCGACCGAGTAAATCCCGCGAAAATATCGCGTCCTAGCATTTATCTTTTTTCCTCCTAGTCTCTCACTCCATTCATTTTTTCTTCGTCCACAATTTTCTTTTTTCTCTCGTCTTCGTTTATTATTATTATCGTTGCTATTTTTTTTTTTTTTTTTTGTTTCGTTCAACGTAACAATTTTCGCGGGTTGAATTTTTTTTTTCGACGGCGACTATTTTGAGAATCTGGAACGCTTGTTTTTTTTTTTTTTTTTTTTTCAACCGACCATCGAACCGTCTCGCAAAAATCGTGACCGACACATCATTTATTCACACACACACTCATATATATATATATATATATATATATACATCTATATATAAATATTTAGTTCCCATTTCGTTATCGCGAACGATATTCCATTAACGTAAAAAAAAAAAAATTAAAAAATTAAAAAAAATGGCCGCTACTGCGAATAAATCGACTTCCGGAGCATCGACGAATTTTTTAATAATTTAAACGATCTTCGTGGATAAAGTTTTATTTATTTTCTTATTTTAAAAAATTTTTAATTTTTAATGAAATTTTTTTTTTTTTTTCCAAAGTTCGACGAAAGTGATTTTACGGAATAATCGATTGAGATTCGCGAGAACGATCGCTCGTGTGTGTGTGTGTAATTTTTTTTTAACGAAGTTTCGAGTGAGAGAGAGATAACGAATTACGAATGAGGGGCTCGACGCGATTGCGTTTGCGCCATGGCAACATGGGTTAGACCGATATGAGAAGAACACAATGTGAAATTTTCAACGGAGAGCTCGAGACTGATTCAACAATAATAATGATAATAACGATAATGATTTAAATTGAAGAGAGAAGGAGAAAAATATATTGAAGGGCCAGAAGTCGAAGGAACGACGGACCGACCTCCTTCAGACTGCACCTAGTCGATCTGAAGATCGATCGAAAAACAATAAAAATAAAAATAATAAATGAAAGATTAAAAAAATAAAAATAAAAATAAAAATCATTAAAATCATTAAAATCGAGAGAAAAAATTGATACAAAAAAGTTACAAGAATAAACGACAGAGAAGATGGAAGACAAACGAAATAAAAATAATGAATACAGATATGATATATCAAATTCTTCAACCGAGAGAAGTGAATCAATAGAAAGAGTTTAAAAGAAAGACGAAAAAAAAAAAAAAAACAAAAACAAAAAAAAATATTTATAAAAGAATATATTGAACGTCGTCAATCCGAAGATCGATCCAAACAACAACAGAAATTAAATAAATTCTCAAAAAACTTGATTTAAGGAAAAAATACAAACACGATCGACCCGTAATCATTTCATATCTCGAAACGAAAAAAAAAACACGACGAAGAAGAAAGAAGACAAAAAAAAAAAAAACCAAACAAAACTCAGTAATATATCAGATTCTTCAACCAAGAAAAATGAACCAATAGAAAGAGTTTGAAGAGAAAGACAGAAAAAAACAAAAACAAAAAAACAAAAATATATATATATATATATTGATAAAAGAAGCTATTGAAATCCAAAGACTGATCGAGAGTTCGCAATCGATCGATTACGATAAACACAAATGTATAAATATGACATATACATGTATAAAAATATATACATCTCTCTATGTATACACGAAAGATTAGAGTTAACTGAAATCTCGTACGAATAATCGAAAAACGCCAAGCGTTTGTACTTTTCACGTGTTCCAAATTTTCCATTACGAAAAAAAAAAAAAATGGCTGTCGAGTGGAATTTTGTGTGATCTTTCGAATGATCCGCATCGTGCAGATCACCCGAGTATCCATACCTCGTTCACGCATATCGACGTGTGATTTATCCAAAAAAAAAAAAAAAAAACAAAATTGTTCGAACATTTATTCGAACAGGTTTCACGCTGCTAAACCTTTATTTTTCAACCTGGACAACCGAAACATCCCTCAATCTTCGAATAATAAAAAAAAAAAAGAAATTATATATATATATAATTCACAGATATGTATATATATAAATTGATATTTATCGATATCCAAATGTACATCCCATTGTTGTAAAAAAAAAAGTTTCATGGATCAACGATAATTTTTTTGTTCGTGACATTAATAATGCGAATGAAAAGAAAAAAAATTGCAATCGATTGCAAATAAAGATTGACGATCATCGGCCTGCAATATATATATACATACATACATATATATATTAAAATAAACGGCCAAGAATATCAAAAAAAAAAAAATTAAAAAAAAAAAGTAATGTGTGAAAAATTCTAAAAAAAAAAAAAAAAAATGGAATCGTGAATCGATGAAGAAAAATTGTATTCTTCACGATCGAACGAAACAAGTTTCGGAAAATACGCGATGAAAATTTGGAAAATGTGATTTCATCGATCGTGCGTTCGAGACGAGGCGCGTGTGTGTGTGTGTGTGTTTGCAAGTGTTTGTGTGTGTGTGTGTGTGTGTGTGTGTGTGCTCCGTGAATTCTAAGTTGCGACGAATAATTTCACGAATCGTTGGGGAATGAGAAAAAAAATTAGCATCGATGAGTCTGTGATTGTGTGCGGAATCGCGTTTTCCGGTCGGAAAATTTTTGACGATAGTTGGCCTCAGAATGGGTTGTGGACAGAGCAAGATCGGTAACATCTACACGAAGAACAAAAAAAATAAAAACAATTCGGCCAAGAAGAACGGTGACTCGATACGTGAGTAAAAAAAATAAATAAATTGATTGATTAATTACGATACGTTCGACAATTGAGTGAAAAAAATTAAAGAAAAAAACTAGAATCAATTCAATTGATTTTTAATTTTTATTTGTTGGCTATCATCTGGGCCTGAAAAACATGAAGATTGCATACTGGGGAAATTTTAAACTGGATCGGCAGGGGTCATGGATTTCTGATCGTCCGATTTGACATGGAATGGCCTATAGAGATTATAAAATTTTCAACAATTTAATTCATCATTTTTATTTATAAGTAGTTATCTAGCTAAAAATGATGAATTATATTTTTAATAAACTAGTCCCGAATAATATAATTATTTAATAATAATAATAATAATAATAATAATAATAATAATAATAATAATATATTATTCAGGACTGGAATAAATATTAAATATTCATTAATTATCATTGAAATGATTTATTGATCGGTCGAATATTTGACAATTTAATATTATATTATTGATAATCTAGTCCCGAATAATATAATTATTCAATAATAATAATAATATATTATTCAAGACTGGAATAAATATTAAATATTCATTAATTATCATTAAAATGGTTTATTGATCGGTCGAATATTTGACAATTTTTTTAATTTCATTATGATGTATAACATCATCAAGGGAACCCAATACGCGAACGTCATAAACGCAAAACATATTACACACACAGAAAGAACTTCACAATAACAAATTGGCTTATCACGCCGAATCTCTCGTTGACGGAGCTCGACCCAGATTGTCTCTAATGGGACCTAACTCCGCGCGTACTACGTCGACCTCGTTTCCATTTGCCCCCCCCCCCCGCCTATCCTTCCATTTTCTTTGTGCAGTTTGAATCCGTTGAATCTCTCTTTTCACAATTTTTTTTTGTTCTTTCATCAGCGCAAACACGCAACGACAAACGATTGACAATGCTTCTCGTGCGGTAACGCGAATTATCGTGATGGTGGGCAGTCTGCCTTTGGGCAGTTCTTCTTCTTCCCAGTCTAGCTCACCGTTGATTGGCTCATTTATTCGGTGTTGGCTCGCGTTAATGAACCAACCAACCGACCAACGGCGAGTTAGACTGAGAAAAGTTAGACTGAGAAAAGTTAGACTGAGAAAAGTTAGACTGGGATAAGTTAGACTGAGAAAAGTTAGACTGGGAAAAGTTAGACTGAGAAAAGTGAGACCGGGAAAAGTGAGATTGGGAAAAGTTAGACTGAGAAAAGTTAGACTGAGAAAAGTTAGACTGAGAAAAGTTAGACTGGGAAAAGTGAGACTAGGAAAAGTAACACTGGGAAAAGTTAGACTGGGAAAATCAGAACTGGGAAGAGTAAGACTGGGAAACGTAGATATGAGAAGTGGACTGCTCAAAGGCAGACTGTCACGATCCTGAATTCATTGAACTTTGGCCGATGCGATTACTTTTCACAGTCTTCCTTGTCCCAGTTTAACTCGCCGTTGGTTAGTTCATTCATTTTGTGCCTGTTCCGGGTGAATGAACCGACTAACCAACTAACGGCGAGTTAGACTGGGAAAAGTTAGACTGGGAAAAGTTAGACTGAGAAAAGTTAGACTGAGAAAAGTGAGACTGGGAAAAGTGAGACTGGGAAAAGTAAGACTGGGAAAAGTTAGACTGGGAAAAGTTAGACTGGGAAAAGTTAGACTGGGACAAGTAAGACTGGGAAAAGTAAGACTGGGAAAAGTAAGACTAGGAAAAGTAAGACTGGGAACAGTAAGACTGACCAAAGGCAGACTGCCACAATCCCGAATTATCGACTTTGAGCAATGCGTTTATCGGTGCAAGTGGGTATATGCGGTTTTTTTTTTTTTTTTCGTTGTGGTGGCAAGCGTGCCACTGTGCACGTACACCATTCGCGATCTTGCCGTCTTTGTCAGAGTGGGTTATTTTCTCTATCGCCGGTACGGGATGCAGATACGCGAGAACTCCGCCCCCGGAATTTTGATTCCACGATTGTCAAACCGACAACGACGAACGACGATCGGTCGTCGATAACCGCGGACAACTTTATCGCACCCCCCGGCCCCATCGAAGATAAATGATTACGGATATCTGTATATATTGTTGTGACGAAATCCGGAGTACGAGACATCGGTGGGCGGTCTAATCTTTATTATTCCAACGATTTTGTTGATTCGTTGATTAGAGCAATTTTTTTTTTAAATTAATTTATTATTATTATTATTATTATTATTATTATTATTATTATTATTATTATTATTATTATTATTCAAACAAATAATTATGATTAATTATCATGCAAAAATCAATATTTTCACATTTCTGTGATACATACATACATATACATATACATACACACACACGCACGAATTTTTTTTTCATTTTCTTTTTTTGCTCCAAAATATTAAAATTATGATCAGTTATTTAAAAAATAACGATAAATAAATTTTTTATATTTATCACTAACAGATGTTTTTTTTTTTCTTTTTTTTTTCTTTTTTCTTCGACCATGTGCGAATGTTCCGAGCTCACATCCGTTCGCGGAGCACATTACACACACACATGCCGTCACCAATGTTTGCAATAAACTACGAACCACATGCTCCGACATCCACTTTCACGATTCCGGATATAACCAATACCCCCCCCCCCTCCTCCTCCCCCTCCCCGAAGACTTCAAATCACATCTTCATCGAACGTTTCGCGTCATCGCGGTTTAAGCATGTATGACACATAACAATCCCAGCCAAAAGCGTACGCCAATCTGATACAAATCTCGATCACAACTGCTTTGCGAATGCCACACATAAATTCATAATCATCGAATATATCGTCGAATATATATGTTATCACATGTTTTATCGTGTTTTCATCTTGTATCCGGAAAAAAACTTTTGAGGTTGACTAATTTTTCATACTTCAGCGTGCCATTTATCGACAACCGGAAAGACGGATCGATCCGAATGTTTTTTTTTTTTTTCGTGGACATTCGTCGATCTTTATTCCGCACACTGAAAATTTTTTCCAAAAATTTTTCGTTGATGCCAGTTCCACGCGTCGATCGTCGATGACAGCCTCGATGGCCTCGTTTCCCATGAGAACACGTGTTAAATGTCACACAGCTATAATTTCCAAACTGGACGGACGATCGTTTTGAAATTTTTCTGAAGAAAACACCGCCCGGGGCTTTTTTTTTTTCTTTTAATTGACTTCGGCCGTTTTGCCGAAATTTTGGAATTTTCTTTTCAAGACTATTTTCGGAAAGCTGAGAAAATTTCACGGGGATATATGTATTTACCGAGTTGGGTTATCAGTGAGTTTTCCTGGAATCTCAAAACGGATTGATAAACTAACCGTGTGACCAATGTGAACTCACCGAAGTTTTGTTTTGCACATCGGCGATATTCGTTGTCACTATTAATAATCGTTCATACTCATAGTTTATCCAACTTTTTCGCGTCCGAAAGATGCTAACGAATCATAATTCATTCTCTGATTATTCGTATCTCGTGATGGTTTATTATTGGTTCATAAACAATCACGATATACGATGACACACAGTTATACGATCACGATATTAACGAACAAAATATAAAACGTCAGAACCAAGATTCATCATTTAAAATAAATAAAAAAACCAAAATGATTTTATTAATACGTTTCTGCGTAAAAAATAATTATAAATATCATTTTTATTAATTTTTTTTAGGTTATGTTTGCCGGATAGCCGCCAACATTTTTTCCCTGTTTTTGCGATACAATTTTTTACAATGCATTTTTTTCAGATTTTTTTTCCGACCGTTTTCGTAAAAAAAAATTAATTCGAATGATTTAAAAAAACTTTCAAATGAATTCAGGCAGTGCGGAGGGTGAATTTAAAAATCGTAAAAAAATATGAAAATTCATTTTTCACGGTCTTACTTTTATATCAAGACTTACTTTTCACAAGAACCACCCTTATATATTTATTATACATATATTCATAAATATATATATTAGACTGTGTCAAAAATACAATTAATTTTTTATTTTTGATGTCGCAGGTCGCAAAAGTTGGTGGGTAGGCCTTAAAAAAAAATCTCCCGAAAGGCCGACTCGAAAAGATATTTTTTTTTACGGATCTCAAGGCAAGGTTCTCTTTCCCCTCTAAATAACACGGTAAAAAAATATTTTTTTTCCTTATTTCAATGAAAACGTCAATAAAAAAAATTGCAATCGGAATCGGCCAGTAACCATTCTCCAAGTAATTGAATTTCCTTCAAAAAGTATCAGAGCCTCAAGTCAAAAAAATTTGATATCTTCAAGACTTACAAGTATTTTAAACGAATTATCGACGATAATTTGTCTTCAGACGAGTTTTACAGCTAAACTGTTTGTTCCACGAGAAAAATGTAATGGGACATTTTGGAGCTAATCGAATTCTCTGCAACAAAGGTCTCTTGTAAAAATAGCCTTATTCCAATAATTCACGATTCACAGATCCTCGGAGTTCATTTTGGGAGATTAAAAAAATTATTTTCCCCTCTAATATATATATATATGCATTTCTGGTTCGACCGACTGACGTCAAAGCTCAAACATTTTGGTCATGTTGATTAATCATGTGGGCGTGTCGATTGTTGTCGCACAGGCCAACCACTTCCGGTCCAATTACCGGTGTTAGGGCTCACTCTCTCTCTCTCTCTTTCTCTCTCTCTCGTACAATTTGACGTTGGCGTTGTTAACGCGCACGACGCCCGGCAAACGTTTTTCCACGTTAATATGGGCGCAACAGGTCTCGTCAATATTTTTTTTTTTTTTATTTTTATTTTTATATCCATTATCGGTCATCCATAGCTGTCCAATGGAAACGAAAACCCTCAACCCTCGACAAAGTTGCGGTATCGGGTTGATCATCCGTATCCCACGATACACCCGATGACAATTGAGCGAACTCATCGAACCGTCAATCGGTTCGTCGGAATCAATTTTTTTTTTTTCAAAACCCAATTATTCATCGTTGAATAAAATTGTGAAGTCGTTCGAGGTCACATTTTTTAATAATAACGTAACGGTCACATGGGGTCCAGCGAATCCCACTCGCCAAAACCCAACCCATCTGCGTTCTTTTTGACTTCTGGACTCGAATCTTGCGCCAAACTTTGTTTTAACGTGTTTTCTAGATAGTTCAATTGTCGTTGTCTTATATTCAAGATTTTTGAGTAGTCAAAACGCGATATGGGAAAAAAAAAAAATCACGAAATCTGAATTTTTGTACGAAAAAAAAAAAAAAAATCGTGAAAAATTGTAATTTTTGCCGTGTGGTTAAAAAAATCTTACGGCGTTTTAATCATGAGATATTTTATTTTTGAGAAAAAATAGATCTTTTATGGGCTTTGAAGAAAATTTTTTTTTTTTTTTAATTTGAACTCTTCGACTTTTGGTCGATGATAGAAAAATAAAAGTGTCACGTTTGAATCAACGAAATAATGTTGAAAAATAGTATTTCAATCGCATAAGTACGACGAAGTTGGCCTCGGGGTCCAGTGGACCCCGAGTGACCCCAACGGTTTAAAACCATTAAATTTGATTATTTTATCGTTGACGAAAAATTCATTTGTCCGAATCGCTATATTGAAGTTCGTAAAAATGTTTACATCGTCATAAATCCGATGGGGTCCAAATGGACCCCACGCGCCCTCTTGAAAAATGTTTTTTCTCTTTTTTTTTGTTTTTTTTTTAAATATATTTTTACGTCAATTGTTCGTCGTGCTTACAATTAGCATTGAACACGGTACACTTGGTTTCAGTTTCGTATTATCGTGATTAATAGTCGTCGCGTGTTACCGTAGTGGCTGTGAGAAGGATGCGCGCGCACCTTGTTGACAGCGAGCCGGCAATTATTATTGAGACGCGACTTATCGCTTTTTTTTTCTTTCTTTTTTTTTTTTGCTTTTTCGTTCCGTAACTCGTCGCGAGCGATAAATGCATAACAATCTGCGGAACGAAAAAAAAAAATAATAATAATAATTGTGATTACACGTTGAAACGGTAAAATGTTTGTGAATTATATACAATCAGTGGCTTATAATAAAAAAATTGATGATCGATCAGTGTGAATTTACGAAATTATCTTAATTAACAGTCCCATATCTCTCGATCAATCGTTGAATTTCTATAATTCTTACAAATAAGATGTTACAAAAATAATATACATATATATATATATATCGATCTTTGATACTTAATACGGCAAAGAAAAAAAAGGCTCCAAGTGGAAAGTTGCAGCTTCGATCCCTTCAGCTTTCCTCCTTCAATGAGGAAGCATGTCAATTTTTTTTTTTTTTTTTTATCTTTGGTTTCCTAACGCTCAGTCCGTAAACCAGGGTCGTTTTCGTCCTGTCGATAATCAAACGTTCTCCTACGTTGTCTCATCTTTTGTACAAAAAATATGTATTAAAAAAAATTAATTTTTTTCATAATTTCACGATTGGGACTTTTAATTGGAGGCTCGAAGAACCTTCGTGAATTTTTCTCAGATTTTTCGCAGCCGTTTAAATGTTAAAAAAAAAAAAGGCAACGAATAGAGGAAACCGTCCACGGACAACAAACGAAACAAATAATCCAAACCCAAAAATCCGATATGCAGTACCGAATGTTTGCGCGACGCAACAACGAGATCGCACACACGAGGAGGACCTTGTTTCAAGGATGCGCGCGTTCACGGGGGTCGACATATTATCGTTATTGACGGTATATAGAGAGAGTACAGCGGCGAAGTTTTAGCTTTCGTGTAGCTGGCTTGATTTCCGACGCGGTCCGTGTGAGACACCACGGACCGCCTCTCGCCTACGTGATCGACGTCCCGTATACAAGTACAGTAAAACCTCCCCGTAGGTCGAGAACTCGCACCGGTGCGAAATGCGACGCCCCGACCTCGTAATAAGAGACCAGAAGCCCGCCAAGGGGAAGAGTTTATCTCGTGAATGGCATATCCCCACCAGACGCGCGTACCCGCGCTCGCCACCTCTGTCCACCTCTCTCTCTCTCACTCTTTTCCGCACGCGAACCTCTCAACAAGAGACTCGCGCGAACGTGATCCAGCTTATTCGTCCAGTGCATTCACCTCGCCCCATGCACAAACGTTTTTCGACTGCCCGACGTTGATATACCATTGAATAAAATTTTGTAATTCCCTGTCTAAATGCATAAAATGACTTGCTCCAATAAACTTGTAGATTTTGTGTTACATTCACACACACGCACACACACACACACACACACACATACTCACGCACGCATGCACACGCACAATTTACACTCACACGTTCGCTCTGTTTCGCCCGAATAATCTGTCCCCGGGGGGGGCTGGTCTCTTAACCGTGAGTCCGCGCACGAAATTCTCGAGCTCGGAGTTCGCAGTCGGAGTGGGGAAAGCGCTCGAGTGAGAAACTCGGGGGAAAGTCTCTTTTATTGCCGAGTCTCTTATTTCGAGGTCGGACTGTATATATATATATATGTATATATATATATATATATATATATATATATATATATATATATATATGTAGATAGAATATGTATGCCCAATTCCATGTATAGTTCATATCCAATCGTTTTACTTGGGTCCGCCCACTTGTACCTCCGACTTTGGACTATCGGGAGGTTTTACTGTACATACATCGTCGAACCGTTTTCTCTCTCTCTCTCTCTCTCTCTCTCTCTCTCTCTCTCTCTCTGTCTCTCTCTATCTATTCCGTCTCACTCTTATTCCGCGTCGTAGCGTGTTCGAACGCGACCAGTGCGGTGGCGGAGGGGGGGGGGAGACTCTCCTCCGCAGTTCTGCCGCCGCCGCCGACGTCGTCATCGTCGCTGCTCCGCGCATCAGTCTTTAACGAACGCTCGCGAAGCTCGCATCATTCACCCAACGAAAAAAATAATTCAACAAATAAAAACAACGAAAACCAACCTAAAACGATAAACAATCGAAAAAGAACGAAAAAAAAAAGAAACAACCAATCGTTTCGCAGCTTGGAAAACGTTTATTCCTAAAACCGCATAAATGCGACATCAAAGTTTATTCGCAACGACAAAGTGCCGTTTTAAAAAATTTTCAAAACCCCGTGAAGTTATCATCGTGGCGCAAAAAAATATCACGAAAATTAATTTGAAAATAAAAAAAAAGAAATAATCGAAAAATAAGAAAAAAAAACAGGAAAAAATTTTAAGAATCGCCGGGACGTAAATTCTGTGTTGAAATTGTCGAATAAAAAAAGACCTTGAAGATTTGGAGCGAATATTGAGAACCCGCAAAGGGTCTCAATATTGAGCTTGATTTGAAGTATTCACGAGTTAATAAATAAATATATATATATTTTGATATATATATTATAATTGAACGATTGTTCGTTGCCAATAATTATACATATCAATTTTTTTTCAAACGAAGACTGGATTTTCATATTTAATTACGATAATAATAATAATAATAATAATAATAATAACAACGATAATTCAACGAGAAGAATTTTAAATGAGATAAATCGTGTTGCGTAAAAAAAAAGAAACGCGAATAACGTGCGCAGCAAAAAACCCGTTAAAAAAGAAATAAATAAAATTAATAATAATAATAATAATAAATAATAATAATAATAACGTTTAAAAAAGAGTTGAAAATAAGGAATTGCAGCCACGTATCGAGTTCTCACTGGTCCGCGCGCACACGTTTTAACGTTTTACGTTCTTGTCTTCTTTTTTTTTTTTTTTTTTAATTTCCTTGTACGGTTCCGAGGCGCCCCGCCATATTCCGCGCGCCTGCGCCGTTGGTTCCCATAACCGTCACGCTGTTTGGAATAACGCCCGAATCGCCGAGTAGAAAGCGACAGCGAGCCGCTATGTGGCTGAAGATTCTGCGACAGAACATAAGCCACCTGGCTCGACGAGCCAAGGGTAAGTTTCATGGAATCTCTCACCCCCTCCCTCTTTTTCATCGCCCTCTTCCGATCTTTTAATTACGTTACAATTCTTCCCGTCTCTCATTTCCGCCATTTTGTTTTTTTCATTCATTTCTTTGTTTTGCTTTTATAATTTTCTCCCCACGCCCCCTTTTTTCACCCGTTCGTCACTTATCCCCCTCCCCTCAAACCTGCCAAATATTACTTTCCTTCCCCCACCCTCTTTTTCCCCTTCCTCGACGCTCCAGTATTTTTTTTTAAGCATGTATGACACTTGTGTCAAATTATCAAGAAAATTCGGAAATTTTTTACAGTCACTAGCTTTTGCAATTTCGAAACAACGTGAAACAATTCAAAACTATCGTCCGTCCAATTTGGAGGTTATAGCCGTGTGAAATTTAACACGTGTTATCATGGGAAACGAGGCCATTGAGGCTATTATCGACGATTGACGCGTGGAACTGGCATCAACGAAAAATTTTTGGAAAAAATTTTCAGTGATGCGGAATAAAGATCGACGAATGTCCACGAAAAAAAAAAAAAAAAACATTCGGATCGATCCGTCTTTCCGGTTGTCGATAAATGGCACGCTGAAGTATGAAAAATTAGTCAACCTCAAAAGTTTTTTTCCGGATACAAGATGAAAACACGATACAACATGTAATAACATATATATTCGACGATATATTCGATGATTATGAATTTATCTGGCATTCACGAAGCAGTTATGATCGAGATTTATCAGATTGGCGTACGCTTTTGGCTGGGACTGTATGTGTCATTTTTTTCTCAAACTCCCTTCTTAATCCACCCCCACCCCCGAACCCTCACCGCCCTTTTTGCCTCATTCTCATTCAGTCCAATTTTTATATCTTTTCCCACGGTGATCACTTTAGTCCTCGATTATTTTCCTTGCTTTTTCCACAATCCTCTTTATTCACCTCTTTATTTCTTTCAACATTATTTTCCTGCAACCCCCTTCTCCCTATTTTTCCTTCCAGACTTCTCAAATTATGCAATAACAATGATAAAAATGATAATGATAATAATAAATCATCGTGGAGAGTCGTAAAAGTGGTTGGAGACGTAACAAGTGAGGTTAGGACGCGACAAATTGATTTTCGAGATTGTGGCGCAACGAGGACACCCGATATAATTTCCGGCTGGAACTGGCCTATACACGGTTTCGCATATACACAAACACACACACACACACTTCGTGCGCGAACGATGAGTATGCCAAATTTTTCGCATACGGCGGGAGGGCTGGAGGAGGAGGAGGGAGAATTTGACGAGCGAATCAGACGGCGTGAGCGTATGATCCAGGGTCGCGGGATTATAATGTATTCGCGACAAGAAGGTCCGAGAGTTCGAAGCGCTATTAATAATTTCGGCGTGGCTGATCTTTCGTCCCTTCCGCAACGGCCATCTCCCTCTCTCTCTCTCTCACTCTCTCTCACTCTCTCTCTCTCTTTCTCACGCTTTTTTTTTTGTTATTTTGTTATATTCTACACTTTTACTTTCGGTATCGATACGAATGACGTATGAAAAATGAATGCTGTTTAGCTCAAGTTTATTTTCATATCTTTTATTATTTTGTTTTTCCATTCTTTATTTTTTTTTACTTTTATTATTTTTATTGTTATTATTTTTTGTATTTTATTTTTTATATTTTTTTGTAACCTCACGTTTATGTATGATTTGCCTAAAGTTACACTATGGCATTAAATAAAACAATCAATCAATCTCCCCCTCTCTCTCTCTCTCTCTCTCTCTCTCTCTCTCTCTCTCTCTCCCTCTCTCTCACTGTCTCTCGGCCATCGACAACATATAAGGCGTACGCAAAGGTTGCACGAATAATTACGAGCCAAACGCCAAAACCTATACGTGACGTACGGATAAACGTATGTGTGTATTACGCACGTAACAGATTTGAAAATTTCATTGACAAGCACAACTGCGGGCAAGACTTACGAAAATAGAAACGTGTGGTCAGTGTGTGTGTGCTACATAGCAACCGAACGTGTGTTCGGGTTTGGACGTCGCTTCTTATTCTTGCATGATCGTTTTTGCATATATATATATATATATCAAACGTATCGTTGTTGAAAACGAAAACTCCAAGTTTCGCATCGCCTAGACGTCTACATGCGTCATCGGGTGCATCGAGTCGTCACGACTCGCACCGTCAACCACGAATTCCACGGGATTTCATGGCGCCGAGGATGAAGATCGTCGGCCGAATATATACCGAAGATCGTTCGTTCATGACTCAACTTACGAGAAAAACAAAAAAAAAAAAAAACGATATCCGATGGTGACTCATACCTCGATCGTATCTACACCTGTTTGTACCGGCGATTGTACACTAAGGTGACCGGCGAAAAAAACAAAAAAAAAACAAAAAAATCTTCTCGGGACGCATCAGGGTCAAAGGTCAATTTCGCATTTGTAGAATCGTGCTTGAAAGATGACATCGATCGGACCATTTTTCGGATGGTGCCGAATTTTCAATTTTTTCCAAACGTTTGCAAACTTTGGAAAAACTTTATTTTGCTTCCCTCATAGAGGAAACAATTTTGGAAGCCAAAATTCCTCATAGAGGAATCTTTGGCAAATGTGTAAAATGATAAAGAAACCATGAGCAAGATTGTACTTTACATGTCAATAATTTAAAAAATGGTAAAAAAATTATGCACTCTTGTTTCAATTCTTTTTTTTTTTTTTTTTTTTCGATTCCGTCATTCATTGCACTTTTCGTTTCGTCCAGGCTCAGAGATTCCACGTTACAAAAATGTTTTCACGCGGAGAAAAAAAAAACACTTTGAACGCGTTTAACAGTTTGAGTAAACGCAAAATTCGTAAAATGGCCGCCGCGTTTGTTTGAATCAATTCGAAACGATAAACTCGTTTTTATTCGACGTTTATTCCACGTTTTTGCGATTAGCATCTGTTTGACCTTACGCCAGTTAGGACCGGTGTGTTTGTGGTAGTGTCTCGGGCTTCTCGCAGCAGCAGCACCGGCACCACCAGCACCACCAGCCAATCACCTCTGTTGCTCAGAAATTTCTTCAGGGACGTCCCATGACTTTCTATTAATAGAATCCGTGCATTTAGATACCGATGGCAACTCGTATATATATATATATATATATATATATATATATATATATATATATATATATATATATATATATATATATATATATTATATATATATATATATATATTCACGTCTGCGGATTGGTATATTCGAACGATGCCCGGTTTGCTATTGGACATGTGGAATTTCTGAACGGATTACGAAAAAAAAAACAACGGCACCGGTAAAATATATTTTTTTTAATTAAAAAAAAAAATTAAATATTACTTCTAAATAAGAAAAAAATCGATATTTTTTTCAAATAAAAAATAAGTGAATGAATGTTTTAAAAAAAAAACGTAAAATTTGAAATCTAAAACGTGTTGCAATTACCAAAAATCGATGATGATACACCGGTAATATATTTTTTTTTTATTAATTAAAAAACAAAAAATTAAATATTTTTTCTGAATAAGAAGAAAATTGATATTTTTTTCAAATAAAAAATAAGTGAATAAATGTTTTAAAAAAAAACGTAAAATTTGAAATCTAAAACGCGTTGCAGTTACCAAAAATTTGATGATGATTAATTTATCGCGAGATTCGACAATGAAGACGTTTGAGTTTCGCGTGATTTTCGTTGGCAATTAAAACGACGTGACGACGACACACGCTTTATCTTGTTTTTTTTTTTTTTTTTCGCTCGGTGAACAATGAAGAAGACGAGAAGGCAAAAAAAAAATGCGCTCGGTTATAGGATCGAATCTCGCGTGATCCGTTATCACATTTTAATGCGGCTCGACTGTCGAGAGTCAAGCTGACATTGTATCTCGTCGTGAGGTTTGCGTGTACGCACACACAAAACAGTCTAGTAATTTTTTTTTCTTAATTTTTAGTACTGCGTCACGATAAATTAAACCCAACGATCACTCATCCTCGATCTTCGTAAATGACAATCTTTTAACGAGCAGTGTCACGCGTCTGACGATAATTCAATATCATCGTTTCAAGTCGAACACAAGATTTTCCATTGCTTTTTGCCTGATCTATTTTTTTTTTTTAATTTGATAATGATAGGGAATTATCTATTTTTGATAATTTTTCGAAATATCTCGTTAAAAACGCTGTTTAAAATTATGAAAAAAATATTTTTGTATTCCACGTGACAAGACCTTTCAAACGATACCCCACACGATACACGAAATTCGAAAGATGAAATATTTCTCGTACAGTCCGACCTCGGAATAAGAGACCAAAAGCCCGCCAACGGGGAAGAGTTTATCTCGGAAATGGCATAGCCTCACCAGACGCGCGTACCGCGCTTGCCACCTCTGTCCGTCTCTCTCTCTCACTCTTTTCCGCGCGCGAACCTCTCAACAAGAGACTCGCCCGAACGAGATCCAGCTTATTCGTCAGTGCATTCACCTCGCCCCATGCACAAACGTTTTTCGACTGCCCGACGTTGATATACCATTGAATACAATTTTGTAATTCCGTCTCTAAATGCATAAAATGACTTGCTCCAATAAACTTGTTGATTTTGTGTTACATTCACAAACACACACACACATACGCACGCACGCGGTTTTTCATTCCGACTCTCGTAAATCCATTAAAAATCGGATTTGTAACCTAAAAATCTGTTTTTCGGCCGTTGCCCAAAATTTGAAAATTTTTTTTTTTCAATACTCTTATATCAGTCTTATCGAAAAGCTGAGAAAATTTTCACAGGACATAAGTATTTTTGCGAGTTGGGTTCTCAGTAAGTTTTTCTAGAATCTTAAAACGAATTAATTCCACACACGAATATTTTGACAATAACAACTGTGTTTGTCCTCCTTGTTGCCAATTGGTCATGTCCCCTGCGTGTCGACGACGTCGACGAAGAAAATTCTTTCGAGTTTTATCGGGTTCTCCCAGGTCAATCGTGTAATCGCCTTTCGTCCGCGAGATCGTTTTTAACACGACAATTTTGCTCGTTCGAGGATAAACAAGAAAACGATACGGACGATAACGCGTGTCGTGTTAACGAGTCGTGATAAGATGTACATACGCATGAAAAAGCCACGGGAGCCGGTGGGCCGAAAATTTTCAACTATCGAAAGCTATTTGCTCCCCTCAAAAAGGAAACCATTTTTATTTTTATTTTTGTATTTTTTCTCTTTCCCTCAAAAAGAAGACATTTTTATTTTTATTTTAAAGGTTATGTTTGTCGGATAGCTACCAACATTTTTTTGTGTTTTTGTGGTATAATTTTTTACAATATATATTTTGTTCAGATTTTTTTCCCGACCTTTCTCGCAAAAAAAATTTAAAAAAAATAAAAAAATAAATGATTTCAAAAAACTTTCAAATGAATTCAGGCACTGCAGGGGGTAAATTTAAAAATCGGAAAAAAATATGGAAATTTCGTTTTCATGGTCTGGAATCATTTGGAAGGGGGGTTAGCGATGCTTTGTTTCTTAAGAACCACCCTAATATAAATATATACATATACATATGTATATATAGATATAATATAATATTAGATCATATATATATTCACTATATCATATATTTCCATCTTATTCATTCTCATTTCTCAACCGATCCGTTGAGAATTGGCGGATTCATCGGAACCAACGATATCGAATTATTCATTTATTCATTTATTTAAATTAAAAAAATAAAAAATAAGAAAAAACAATTTTGAAACCGGTAATTCGAAACCGAGCCGTAAGTGGCGTTCAAAACGCCTCGAAAAGCCCATCACGATGACGAGCCCATCTTCCGTAACATCAGCAACAAAAAAAAAAAAAAGAAAAAGTTGAAAATTTCATTCAACAATAAAATTTGCTCAACGAACGAATTAAATTTCTCTCGACGATCCACCGAATAATTTTTTTTTTGTCGCGAATTCTCATATTCCGTGTTTATTTTTCCCGGCTCTCGCTTGGTTTCCTCGCCGAGCAACGATTCTGGCCCATCACTGGTGTCGCCTCGTCGTTATCCGCGAGCTTATCGCGTCACGATGCTTCGTCCGATCCGAGTTATCGGCCTACCGTTAACGCGTTTGCAAATAATAATAAAAAATAGCGCGTCTTCGTTTTGCGTCACGATTCCATCTCACTCGCACTCGCGGGAACACCCGCGGGTACGAAACGTACGCCCCGACCGCCGTGCCGCCGCCTCGAGCCCCCGGCGCACGCGCCGTGCGCCGTGTGACGCGTCGCGTCACGCCGCGTCGTCCCTCGTGCGTTTTCGTACGAGTTCGCAATTCGCGACGTAGAGTCCGTCGCGTATTATCGCGCAACTTCGCCGACCAACTTAAACACCGAAATAGAAAGGGAGAGTCTTTGAACGTCCGAACGTTTTAAATAGAATATACATTTTATTCGCCAGTCTACATATACATATATAGTGTCTCGCACACTCGATCTTCACCGAAAACACACACACACGTAACGCATGCAATTTCGTGCAATCCGATAGAATCGACGTTAAATCCGTTGATGGACGTGAGAACGTTAAAAAAAAAAAACTATTTTTTTTATTTTTATTTTTTATTGCAATCGGAGCATTTGAATTTTTTTTTCCAGGCTTTCCACGGGCGTGTGGGGTCCGCACGGACCCCACGTAGAATTGTTGCGAATAATATCTCTTATCCTCTCAATCGATGCTTCACGAACGACGGTAAAATCGAAAACAAAGGCTTTTTCCCGCCAGAGCGTGTGGGGTCCCTACGGACCCCACATGCTGGACCCCTACATTAAATTGCGTGTGTGATACGCGTATTCAGGTCGATACTGTTCCAGAGAGAGAGACAGACACAGAGACAGAAAAAAAGAGAGAGAGAGAGAGAGAGAGAGAGAGAGAGAGACAGAAATATTTTTTTAAAAATGGATCGTGAACGAAGAAAAAAACGTAAATTGTTTACTTTCAGAGTTGAAATGCGACTCGGGGATTATTTGTCGCATTTCAACTCTGAAAGTTAACAATTCACGTTTTTTTTTCCTCTTCCACGATCCATTTAAAAAAAAATACTTCTGTTTCTCTCTCTCTCTCTCTCTCTCTCTCTCTTTTTCTGTCTCTGTGTCTGTCTTTCTCTCTCTCGAACAGTTTTAGTTTCTCGGGATTATTTGATAGAGCGCGCACGCGCGTGTGTGGATGCAAGACCCCCGGGGTGTAAACAGCTGTCGGCGTTCTTCCCCCCCCCCCCCACCCCCCTCACGCATGTATGATGGATTTATCGCACGTACATACATACATACATACATACATATATATATATATATATATATATATACATGCATACACGTCGCAACCTCGATCGGCAGCCGCAGCGACAGCAGCGCCATCGAATGCGGTCACACTGTTCGCTGTAATCATTCGAGGTGTTATGGTATTTGTGGAGGCGAGAGAGAGAGAGAAAGCGATCGAGCGAGAAAGAGAGAGAGAGAGAGAGGAAGAGGAAAAAAAATGGTGAGAGCGAGGTTCTGATAATCGTCATCAACGTCACGTGACTAACAGACATCGTGCTCGAAAACGCACGTCTGGACATTTGCAAAATGTAAAATAAATTAACACATCCGAATCCTCGATGTTAATTTCGTCACCGTTACGTTCGATTCGATGAAACTGACCGCTGAAACTTTCATTCCACGTGAGAGACAAAATATGGAGGCGTGTGCCGGGTCGCCATGCCCGGTCGGTATCCAAAACTGTAATCCCACGTTCTTTTGAAGCGCTCTCCATGTTGAACTGGATTCGAGAATTTTTACGCAAAAAATTTGTGTAAAAATTCGAATTCATTTTCGAATAAAAGTCATTTTTCCCAAAAACTATCTTTTTTGCGTCTTATCAATCGTCCACTATCGAGAAATCGTATTATTTAAAAGATAATTATATATCGTATAATTAATCGTAGTTGTTTGATATATATATAACTATACGATTAATTATCATGCAAAAAATCAATATTTTTTTACGTTTTTGGTAATAAAAATGAGACAGTTTGCGTGAATTATCATTATACAATGGATTGAAATATTCGACAAATCCGGTAAAATTAATTATCATTCAGTCCGAAAAGTATTTTGAAATACATTTTCATTGAACGGATGCCCATCCCTGATATATATATATATATACACACACACATATATAATCTGTCACTTGTTTGTATTTTTTTTTTTTTCACTTGGGTATGGACGCATATTGGCGCAATGTACGTCGCACTGACTCATTGCAGAACGTACATATATATATATATATATAAACGAGGGGTGTTGTCTCAACTCGATCCGTTTACCGCAACGGATAAATCCGATAGCCGGACAATATCCGTAGCGGATATCGAACCGTTCATCATCTCGCTCTCTCACTCACTCTACACCGAAACCCATGTGGACACAGAGACGTTTTCCAATCCGCAAACGAAAACCACAATCGAATCGGGTTATAAATATCGTACACAACGAGAATCCAATATACCGTGTGTGTTAATAATAAACGCGTATACAGCGTCGATTGCCCCAACCTCGGGGAAATCAAACGTCGATGGGGTAACGTCAAGTAGAGAAAAACATCACAGACGAAAAAAAAAAAAAAAAAAAAAAAAAAAAAAAAAAAAAAAAAAAAAAACTATCTATCGAAGGTGAACGCGTTTCACTCGGCTGACAAACTTTGGTTACAATCGTCCTTCGTTCATGATCTCGTGTGGGTTACGAGACGTCGTAGATTGAAGAAGAAAAAAAAACAAAAAACAAAAAACAAAAACAAAAAAAAGATGAAACAAATGGACAGATCGTCGCAACTCTTGTTCTTTATTATTTCCATATATAACATATATATATATGACACCAGCGATCATTTGGACATATACGTATTCGGTGTAAAGCAGCCTTTACCCAACTGAAAAAATGTTTTTTGAAAAAAAAAATGAGTGAGGTCGTATCCAAACCACATCCAAAGACAATCGTGTTCAAATGATACTGAAAGAAAAAAAAAAACATCATCGACCACATATGGGTTGAATTTTTTTGTTATTCTTCTTCTTCTTCTTTTTTTTTTTTTTTTTTTTTTTTTTTTAATCATTGCAATATGAGATATCGTATCTTTATTCGATTCCAATGTCTAATGCAATCTGTTTTTCCATAATAATAATAATAATAATAACAATAACAATAACAATAACAATAATAATAATAATAATTACCATTTAATGAGAAATAAAGGAATAATAATAGTTATTATCATTAATTAAAATTATATAATGTAATTTCATTTAATATAACACATTTAATGAAACCATCAATAATAATCATAATCATGATCACAATGACGATATTATTAATAATGATAATATTAATAATAATGATAATAATTAGTATCATGATTATTATTCACGTTTTAATTTCTCAACCAGTACGTGCGATACACAACGAAATTGTGATCGTTGCACATGTGTGTTGTGTATCGATTGTCGAGTGGCCAGTGGGGATTATTGGGTAGCCTCGAACATAAAACGCTCATCGGTCGGTCCGATGATATTCCGATGTATGGTTTCCTATTATATTCGTCGCGCATATCGGAAGAAGAGAAAAAGAAAAAACAGAGAAAAACGAAAGAAAAAAAAACAAAGATGTTGACTGTTGCGTCACGAGGTGTTTTGTGAAGATTTTCTAGTCTAGCCAAGCCGGAGTAGTTGAACCCTTGGCTTGGCTAGACCATCAATTATAATTGCATACGTTTGATAAACATGTATACAAACATATATATACATATATATATATATATAAATATATCGATACATCGCGTATATATTATACGAGCGTACACTAATCAACACGAAAACAAATAAACACCCGGTATTTGGGTGAAGACGTGGATATCGAATACATATACATATGTACAGGGCATTCCGTGTAATTTCGATCGACCAAGCTCTGGCGATCTATTTTCAGATCGTTTTCATTTATTTTTTTTTTACTCGAAAATACTCATCGAAAAAAAAAACCGCACCCAATTTTTTTTTCCAAATTTTTTCAAACTTTATATTTTTAAACATATATTTGAAAAAAAAAAAGAACGTCCGTTTTTTTTTTCACATGAAAAAAATTCGCAAAAACATTTTTTTTTCAGTATTTTCCATGTGACAAATGTCATTAATATTCTTGGCGAATTTTTTTTCGATTTTTTCGATTTTTCTGGCTTCGGAAGTTTTGAAAGCTCAATCTTGGAATATTGTGAAAATTTTTTCGATAATTTGTAAGAATGTTGTGAATCTTGTCAGGTAAAAAAAAAAAAAACGGACGTTCTTTATTTTTTTTTCAAATATATCTCAAAAAAAAAAATTTGAAAAAATTAAAAAAAAAAAAAATTGGGTGCGTTTTTTTGTCGATGAGTTCTTCGAATGACAGAAATTATGAAAACGATTTTAAAAATGATCGTCAGAACTTGATCGAAATGGCACGGAATGCCCCATATATATATACATGTATACACGACTTCGGGGATTCTCCGCGTGCCACATTCGCCGGATCGATATCCGGGCCAGGAGCACTGGCCGGATCCTCCTCCTCCCCCTTCTCTCACCTCACCCCCTCCTATTGTCTTTGCAACATTCGTACTGTATAACTATATACGTTTAATTAACGCACACCGACATCACTTGGGACACATTTTTTTTTTGTGCAGAATTTCTCATCGTCGTTGATAGAAAAAAAAAACAAAATAATGCATAAATTATAATTTATATTGTCATGGAGTCTTGCGCACCCTGGTTATTTTATTTCTTATTACCACCCTAGTGCGCATGCGCACTTATCTTCGTCCAAATATAACCGAAAAGTAATCGCAAAATAAAGAGTCACGACAACATCCGTCGGATATAAATATTTCATTTGCGTCTATATTTATATATATATATATATATATATATTGATATATACATTGATCTATATTATGCATTCCACGTCATTTCAGCCAGTAAAAAAAATGAAGTGAGTAAAAATGTTTACAAATAATTGAAAAAATTTGAGATATTTTATTATTTGTGGAATTTTTTTTTTCACCGGCTGAAGTGACGCGGAATGCCCCATATATAATTGTGTGCGTGGGTGTGCGACACACGTGCTCGCGGTGCAACAGTTATTCGGATAAAAGTGATCCGCGTCATTCGCGATAAACGATAAAATCGTTTGGCAAATGCTTTCATGATTTTTTTTTTTATTTTTTTGATTTTTTTTTGGAAAACTCGTCCCGATGACTTTGAAATCCCGTTGCGTCAGATATTTACGTGGGATAGTTTGATCGTTGGTTATTTTTCACGCGGCCTCGTCATAAGCGGCAACGGTTTTACGCGATGACTAACAATTTTCCAACCGATTACGAAATTTCGTTGCGAATGCGAACTAAAACCGGAAATTTCCGCGATACAGGGGGGGGGGGATTTTTCATATCTTAATTTCGCACGATATCGGCCTTCGAACCACTTCTTCGAACCGATCGAATCGTTTTTTTTTTAACGCGGAAACCAAAAATCGAAAAATGAACTTTTTTGAAATTTTTCGCGTATATAAAAGGCCTCAAATAAAAATGGCAACGAGTTGCGAATTCGATAAGTTTAAATTTCAATTCCCAAGCCCTTTGAAAAACCCTTCAACAATCCATACTTTTTGAATAATCGATAAAACCGAAGACAAACAACCGGAAATTTTTTTTCAATTGTCTCATAAAATTGTTTGACAAACGATTTGCAAACGAATGTCGAATAAATCGATAATTCCAATAGTCTCTTTCGTCGTCGACGTTTGTGACATTCAATGCACGAAATCTCGATTTCACGTCTCACGTAAAATCGATACTCATAATTATTTATATATGAATATCGTTGTCGCAATAACAATGTTTAATAATACCCGCAAATGCGATGCGAAACGTTCGTCATGACGGAAATCCCTTCTGGGACACGTTTTGTAACTTTATAACAAGCGTTCGTCGAACGAACAGTCGTCGTATCGGTAAAACGATTAAACCGTCACGAATTATAACGTCGGAACTATTATTAATCGAGGTGGGACGAGCGACAGCTTCGGTGGTGAGGACGGGTCGAGTTGTGGCGTCGACCAATGAGAGGGATCGGCGCTACGAGTCTCCGATGCGCGCGCGCATCTCATCGCGATGACGCTCGCGGCCTTGTTCCTCACCTCGAAAACGCAATTTTCGTTTTCTCGAAAATCACTCGAGCGATTTTCGCGAAATAAATTTACGGCTGTGCACAATCGTGGCAAGGGACTTTTGAGTCATCTACTTTTTCGATAGTGTCAATTTTTATTATTTTTTTTTCCGAAGATATTGAAAATTTGGTTTTCGGTCGTGTCACGTGGGCGACTCGCCATTTTCTTATATTGTCAATAACGCGATAATGATGGTCGAATTTTTTTCGCTTTCATTCTCGTATAGTTTTTTTTTTCTTTTTTTTTTTTTAACACTTGGACTTTGAGCCAATGTGACAAGAACGTTTAAAATAAAAAAAACCGAAATGATTTCATCTGTTGATACGTTTCTGCAGGTAAAAATGTCGAGTTTTGTTTTTGTTTAAATCGATTTTTCAATTTTTAACAGGACTTAAAAGTCAAAATACTGATTCTTCATTAAATCTTTTTTTTTCAGTATTTTGACTTTCAAGTGCTGTAAAAAATTGTACGACTTTTTGTTTTTTTGCAAGTGGGAGTGTGTGGTACACGTGAATCAATAACGTTTAAATAACCCGGTCGAAGGTTCATTAGCATTGACGACCAGACTGTTACGCCATACGCGTTTGAATAAAAAAGCTAACCGAGAGAGACAGCAATTCAATTTTTTTTTTTTTTTTTTGCCAGGTGTCGTTTGTGTTGGGCTGGTGGCGCACGTGAGTCCCTCGTTCTGTCTGACGCCAACTCACGTACCGAATTTTCTATCTCGGTCTGTCGGTTACTCGCCCATGTCTCATGATTATATTTATATATATATATACATATATATATATATATATATATATATATATATATACATCGGGGGTTTATTTGCGTTTCATTGTGATAGCCGACGAGTTCGTTCTCCTTTGCTTTGACACGACGGTGCCAGCCAATTAATGAGACGCGTTTCACGCGTCTCCGCGTCTCGCATGTACATCAGGGTGGTCCTTAATGGGGGTGTCGACGAATTTCGACGAGTGCACCCCCCAGATAGGTTCGTAATGAATAAATAAAAATACGTGCGAAACCCCAGCATTGTGGTACAATGAGAAGACGTGCCTGTAAACTCGTTCAGTTTCCCATTTGAATAACATGGGATTTTCCGACTAATTCGGTTATTATTTTTTCGAGTTGTCCCTGAGCACGCGAAAAAATTCTTCATTCACACGAATCTATTGTCAATGGGTACAACTACTCGTACGATTTTTTTACAAGACACAAACACGAGTGAATTTGCAATTTGTGTTGAAATCGTTTATCAGTTGTTATCATCGTTCATCGGGTTCGCCGTTATCGATGATACACAGGTGGAGGTCTTGTAAACAAAATCGTACGAGTAGTTATACCCATTGACAATGGATTTGTGTGAATAAAGAATTTTTTCGCGTGCTCAGGGACAACACGAAAAAATAATAACCGAATTGATCCGAAAATCCCATGTTATTCGAATGGGAAACTGAACGAGCTCACAGCCACGTCTTCTCATTGGACCACAGTGCTGGGGTTTCGCACATATTTTAATTCATTCATTTCGAATCTATCTGGGGGGTGCACTCGTCGAAATTCGTCAACACCCCCATTAAGGACCACCCTATTGTACATATATAGAAAGAGAGGGAGAGAGAATAAGCGCAAAACGTTGAAAATATGATTCGCCGAACCAAAGAATATACCCGAGCCAATAAAACGCACAACAGATAATAGACACTCAGAAGTTTCTTGTTTACCGGATTTTCAAGCGATTTAATTAATCGACCCCTAACCTTCCCCCCCCCCCCTCTCCGTGCCAGTCGTATCGATTTTCATGCACGATTATATTCGCATGCGTTTGTCGTGTCAATGGGACAAAAATAGATCAAAGCCACGGTTCATCGATTATACGATCGAATGTAATTTTTTTTTTTTGCTTTTGTTTTTTTTTTTTTTGCTTTTTGCCGGCGAACAAACGAATTCCGCATCTGCGGGTAAAAACTCGTGTGACACAACACGAGTGAACCTCGTTTATATTTCTTCCTGATTCGTGGCGACGGGACGGCGCCGATCGAGCCGGACAGTTTTATCGAGGTCTGGGTCTTAACCTCGATCACGCTTTTTTTTCCCCTCTTTTTTCTTTCTTTTACTCTGAAATTGTTAGTTTTTTGTTTTTTTTTTTCATCTTATCTTTATTTCCCGCATTGTTTCTTCGTCGTTTGGTTTTTTATTTGATCCTATTTTTTTTTCTCGCTTTGTTTCTTTGTTTTTTCAAATTTTTATTCTGTTTATTTAAATTTTATTTTATTTTTCAAATTCAAAAATTTTTTTTTTCTATTGTTTTTTTTTGTCGATAAATTTTCATGACTAACGGGTTACAACGACGCGTGATTCATGCACGTGGTATAGCAATTACGAAATAATTATAATAATCGAATAAACGACAATTGAATATTGAATGGCGAATTTTTGTGATGGAATTTATTTTTCGAATATCGATGTTCAAATATCACGTTTCGATGATTGTTGCAGGATCAGCGTCGATAGAGCAAAAAAACGGGAGCACGAAGAGCAACAAGACGAACAACAATGGGGCGGAAATTAATAGAAACGAGGATAATCAAAACGGTTCGGTTGACGCAAAGTCACAGGCGAAGAAGAAATCCGGCGGACCCGGAAATGGTCCTCTATTGCAGCAGGCGTAAGTTTTTTTTTTTTATGATACAATTTAAAAAAAAATTCTATTTTGTTGATAATTATTATTATTTTTTAAATCTATCAAAAGCGAAGCGAATATTAAATATATTTATTTATTTATTTAGTTAATTCATTTAATTTTTTTTTTTCAAATTTAATTTATTTTATTTCTTTCATTTACTTTATTTATTTATCTTTTTTTTTTTTGTTACAGAGAAGTGTCTTCCAGTCAGTTGGACTTCTTCAAGATGTTGGACGAAAAGATAGAAAACGTAAGTATTGGATCGAAATAAAAATGAAAAAAGCGACGACCTTCGACAATCTTTGTATTATGATTGTTTTTTTTTAATTATCAAAACTATTGGCGATGGAAAAAAAAAGAGGAAGGTTGATGGACTCGATGGAAAAATTTTGTAAATTCGTTATTGAGACAAAACTTTATTTTTCAACTCCCAGATCACAGCTAATAACATTCAAAAAAAAAAATAGATAAATAAATGCAAATTCGAATTTTTGGCTGAAATTTCCAGGGAAGACGATTTTTTGTCAAACAACCAAAAAAAAATTGTCGCAAAGATTCGTCGATCGTCTCACAACTCGCCCTGAAAAAAAAAAATTCTAAAAAATTCTAAAAAATTCTAAAAAAATTCTAGAGAATTCTAAAAAATTCTAAAAAAACTAAAAAAATCTAAAAAAATCTAAAAAATTCTAAAAAATTCTAAAAAATTCTAAAAAATTCTAAAAAATTCTAGAAAATTCTAAAAAATTCTAAAAAATTCCAAAAAATTCTAAAAAATTCTAAAAAATTCCAAAAAATTCTAAAAAAATTCTAGAAAGTTCTAAAAAATTCTAAAAAACTCTAAAAAAAATCTAAAAAAATTCTGAAAAATTCAAAAAAAATTCTAAAAAAGTCTAAGAAAATTCTAAAAAATTCTAAAAAATTCTGAAAAATTCTCAAAAAAAAAAACCTTTCATTTTTTTCAAATTACAGGGACCGGATTACGACGAGAGCATGGACGCGACGATGAAAGCCGAAAGAATATCCGACCTGATGCGTCGTTGGGAATTGGCATCCATGAGTTTCTCATCGATGAACGAATTGAACAATTCCACACTGTACACAGACGCGACTATGGGTCTGACGACGTCGCGTCAGAGTCTTAGCGCGAAGGATCGCGAGGGCATGAGAAACATAATAGGCGGTAGACCGGAAAGCGCTCCGGTATTCGCGCGTAACGCAAATCGCGTTGACGGTTTGCAGGACGTTAATTCACCGTCGCCGAACATGCCCCGTCACGTATTGGAATCGATAACCCAAAGTCCGACGCAGAGTTTGAAAAATTCCGGAACACCGCCTTGCGCGTCTTCGCCCACGCTTATCTATCAGGATTACAGCGGCGAGTACAACGCGAATGGTTTGACGATTTCCGGTGATTCGGGAGGAGGAGGAGGAGGAGGAGGAGGAGGAGGAGTACGGGTACCACGTTCGCACTATCAGTCGCAATCCGGTACGGTAAATGACGAATACGTCGCCCAATTGGCCATTTATCGCGATCAGTATCTTCAACAAACCGGAATAATGTCCGTGCAACCGCAATACGTCAATACAACGTCACCGAGCAACGCGATCAGGAACAATCCTTACGTTCAACAGTTTCAATTGGCCAACAATCCTCGACACTTTCACGGGGCTACGAGAAAACGCGGTTCAAACGTTACCGCACAAATGACGTGACCGGGAATCGAATGGACCGCGAGATAAGACTGAAAAAAAAGGATATATTATTTTTTTCGTGTTTGGGGGGTGGAAAGGTCGTCCAAAGGGGCGGTGGATCGCGGGGTCTTCGAAGGGTCCGTCGTTGAGTCACCTTGCCACCCCTTTATCGCCTTTTCTCTCTCTCGGCAGACTCGGGGATCGATGGAAACGCGCCAATCGCAACTGAAATCCAAATGATGGACAATTTTTATTGTATTTACAATAGTTTCGAAGGGGTTTTTCGCGCGAACGGAAAAGCGAAGAAGGGAAGAAGATGATGAAGAATGATGAGAGAATGAAGAATGAAACAAAATTCGCGTTTGGGGAAAATTTCGAAAAAAAAAAAAAATTAATTAATTAACCGAGAAAAAAAATGAGAGAAGAAAATAATGGACGATGAAGGAATGAGGAATGGAACGAGGATTAATCGTGGGTTGAACGACGAAGAAGGGACTTCGGAGGAACTTTCAATTTTTTTCGACACGATGATATTTTATTGGAGATGTAAAAATTCGGCGTTTGGGGAAATTAAAAAAAAAAAAAAACAAAACAAATTAACCAAGAAAAAAAGAAGAAAAAACATAAACGACGACGGCTTAAATTTATCAAACCCCCAACGAGATGGCATTTCGTTTCACAAGTTTTTAATTACGATAATTCCGATCCTGAATCGGATTTTCGACTTTAAAAAAAAAATTCGTTTCAATTTTTATCATCGAAGGCCTCTGATTGGTGGAACGACGATCGATGTCGAGACCGAATACACTCTCTCGATGATAATCGTAACGATGGCCTAGAAGTTGAATCGAATTACGAACCGATATGAAAACGAGACTTTGAAAACGAAGAAGAATAAATTTGAAAAGAAAGAAATAAATAAATAATAATAATAATAATCCTAAAAAAAAAAAAAAAAACGAATTGCGCCGATGACGAATTATTTTGAGGCTCACGACTTTCTTTGTTTTCAAGTGCCAAAAATAATTGTGCATAAAATAAATAAATAAAAGAAAAAGAAAAAAAAATGGATTTTCGGAGATGCGCCAATCGGGTTGAAGAGAGAAGAAGAAGACGAAAAAAACATAATAACGAGGATGAGCCAATTGCAGCTGGAAGCGACGCCGGTCGTTGATGTGAAAAAAAAATCATTCGAGAACGAAAAAAAAAAAAAAAAACGAAAAAAAAACAAACCGTGAAAATCACGTAAAACGTTCTGACGTTAAAATTTTGTATAAATGTTTTAGCGAACATGGTCGGACATCGATATACATATATAAATAGTATCCGTAATATATATATATATAAATAAAAATAAATCTATATATATATATATATGTATATATATATATATATATATATATATATATATATATATATATATATATATATATATATATATATATATATATATACATATATTATACACTATAAATACATGTTTGTGTGTAAGTGAGGAAAAGAAGAAGAAAAAAAAAACAAAACGAAAAATAATAATTGGATTTAGAAAAAACTGCTAATTGTATGAAACGTGTATAGAATTGTATCGCTGTATCTATTTGTGAAATCGTTCATGCAAGACAAACACACCACAATTCTCAAAAAAAAAAAAACATTTTAACATTAATGTGACTGTACCATATTTATATATATGTTGACAATGTTTGAAAAAAGAAAGAAGAAACAAAAAAAAAGATAAACCGAAGATAATGGAAGGAGAACGAAGAAATAAAAAAAAAATTATTGAAAAAAAATAAAAGAAAAAAAAATAAAATAAGAAACGCTATGAATATGATAGTTGATGATTGTGAGAGTTTTATATTTCATGTTAACGATGTTTCTCTCGGTATTACATTGTACGCATTGTCCAAAAAAAAAAAAAATAATGGATTTAAGAGAGAAAGAAGAGAAGAAACAAAAAAAAAAAGGAAATGAAAATGATTATTACCTCGACCGCGCCTCTGTGCGTCCGCCTACCAAAACTTTAGTTCCTTCGAAACATGTTTTTTATTTTTTGTTTTTCTTTTTGATAAATAAAAATGATTATGTTTTTTTTTCCCGGTCGTGAGTCTGGTGTTCGCTCAATTGGATCCCTGATTTCTAATTATACATTAGGGTGGTCAAGACACAAGTTTTACAAGACACAAACACGAGTGAATTTGCAATTTGTGATGAAATCGTTTATCAGTTGTTATCATCGTTCATCGGGTTCGCCGTTATCGATGATACACAGGTGGAGGTCTTGTAAACAAAATCGTACGAGTAGTTATACCCATTGACAATAGATTTGTGTGAATAAAGAATTTTTTCGCGTGCTCAGGGACAACTCGAAAAAAATAATAACCGAATTAGTCCGAAAATCCCATGTTATTCAAATGGGAAACTGAACGAGCTCACAGTCACGTCTTCTCATTGGACCACAGTGCTGGGATTTCGCACATATCTTTGTTTATTCATTTCGAATCTATCTGACGGGCGCACTCGTCGAAATTCGTCAACACACCCATTGAGGACCACCCGAATATATTTCGTATATATACAACTGTGAGAAAGTGGGGGTAGATGGATAAACGTATGTACCATATGAGTCACGATAGTACGCGCGAGTTTAATCCGATTTGACACTCGGCTAACGAGATACCACAAGCTCGTGTGCGAGGCTGGACCGAAACCTCTACGATACAATTCTGTAATCGTATTTACAGCGGGTACAGGACACCAGTCGCATATCCATTTCAAGAAAATCCATGTCAGGGACTGGTAAACGCAACTTAATTTGCGTGAAAAAATAAAAACAAATTTAAAAAAAAAAAATTCGCAACTAGAACGCGGGGTGCGCGTTTTAGTCCATTTTAGTCTGAAAAAGAAAAAGAAGGTTAGGTTTCTCGGTGGTGGGGGAATGCGCGAGCATGCGCAGTCGCCGGGGCCGAATTTTCGGATTTTCACCGCCCGGAAAAGTCGAAAAACGATAATAAACCATGTAAATCATGAAAATTTAACAATTTTCGTTGTCGTTCATTCGAATATTGACAATATAAGTAAACAATCGATCGTCCATTTATCAAAAAGTCTTGTGAAAAAATTGTAACATGTTCGAACGAGTCGTGATTAATGATATTGAGGTTACGCGGACGACCAGGGGCGTCGCCACGAGCGTGAGAGAGACAGTGTCATCGACGCTGGCCGAGGTGCGAGAGAGAACGAGAGCCCGAAAGGATAACACGCTCGTTCTCGCTCGCTCCGCATCGAGCGTCGATGGCGTTGTCACTCTCGCACTCCTGGCGTTTCGCCTAAATATCCCACCTGAAGCTTATCGCAGTCCCGCCGACTATATGATTCTATTATATACATACGACGATCCACGTGGGAATCAAAAACGACGAAGGTGCTGCCGTCTAACGGCCGCAGGCCGCAAGATGGCCGCTCCTGTCAAATACGGGGCTGTAGTGACAGAAGTATAAATCGAAAATCGGGATCGCTTTGTTGACAGCCTTTCGGACGAATGATCCCCACATTTGTCGGTGAGACAATTGCGATACAATCCACATGATCTTTTTCTCATTTCGGTGAGAAAAAAATCATCTTTCTTTTTTTTTGTCTGGGCGTGGCCACCACTCGCATCATCAATCGTGCATCACTTCTGTTGATGTTTCACTTTGAAACCGTCAATTGTCAGTTATCTTGTAAATTTCGTGAGTAATTTTTCGATTTCTTTTCAAAACGTTTTTTCGAATTGAGGTTATGTCTGAAATTCGTTACCAAACTCTTTTATTCTAAAAAAAAGTATTTTCATTTATTTTCTTTTGGATACACGATATCCTGGTGTTCATAACCTCTTTTCGTCGTTTGCTTTTCCGAGTTTGTGAAAACCAGTTCCAAAAACTGTCCCAATAACTGACGACGATGGACAAAATTTTGACCAATCACCGCAGACAAGACGATACGAGTTTGATTGCGCGAACGAATGAAAATTCATTGACAAAAAGTTCTGACGTTACGAAAAAATCATCGACGTCGAAGACGACCGAAAGATCCAAAGACCGAAACAAAAGTCCCATCGAAATTCATCGTTCGTTCCACGATTCTGTACCGATCGCGATTCCCAAACATATTTCATTGCGTCGTCTCGGCGGCTTGCGTTCGTCCATTCGTGTGTGTAATCGATGTTTCGTCCGTCCGACGATCGACGATACCAAGTAACGACCCGTAAAATTTTGCTGTCGCAGTTAATCAAGAAAATAAGCGCAGCAGGATCTTGGAGAAATCGTAAATTCGACAATGCCAGAAAGGCGGGAGTAGAAATATTGGAAGCCATTCTCGCAGCGAGTATGGACAAAGCGGGTAGCACCGAGCTTCTGGGACCGGAAAACAATTCCAAAAATGCCAGTTCCGATTCTTTGGATTCGGACAGCAAGAGCAGTTCGCTCAACTCCAAAATGGGCCAAGAATCGGTAAATTAATTCAATGTAAAACCATTATTCGCAATCAAAACGCATTGAACATTATATCGTCGACGATAATTATGATTATTCTGTCGTCGTCGGTTGCCAATTATTCAGGAGAGTTGGGAAAAAGCGTCTCGATCGAAGAGCTTTTCCACCAGTTCCACTTCCACCGATAATAATATCGTATCCGCTCTCGAAGCTAAAAAAGATGTAGATGGAAAAGTGAGTGGCGTAGTTAAACTCACTACGTTGGAGCACGTTGAAATTCGTTTTTTTTTTTTTTTTTAATTTGGTTGCGCATTGTTTATCCGCAACGCAAAAAATTTGTAGACCCTGTCGACCGTTTCTGTATGTTGCGTTATTTCCCTTTTGCGACAAAGACGAAGCTTTGTGATCGACATTCATTTGAACCGTTCAAATTCAATTGAAAAAAAAAAAAAAAAAATCTCATTGAAACATTTATACTGTTATTTATTTTAATCGTGTCTCACATTCGTCCATTGGAATTATTACAAAGCTTCGTCGCCATAATATTATTCTTTAGCTTTGTAGGATACAAGTAGCGAGTGTGATAAATATAAGATGTTCTATGTGTAAGAATGATGGTAATCCTTTTCGTTTATATTTTTTCCCTGCATTATTGCTATCACAAATAGCTCAGCCCAATCAATATCATTGGGTGGGGCTCGAAATTCAGAACGAGCAATTTTTCGAACGCGCAATGTTACGAACGGTCGCGACGTAGAATGACATTGCAGCGAATCGTCGAAAATTCAAAATGACATTGCACCGAACGTACGAGATATTCCGACACGCCTAACAGTCGCCGCAGTTTTCAACGTTTCCCGACTTTCGAGCTTTCCTCACGCGTTGATTATCAAAGTTAGGTGTATGCCGTCGTTGACTTTTTTACAGGAAATTCAATTCTCCGCAACATTGTTCTTATGAACTTTTGGTCTACATAGCGTTGTTTATCCAGCGTTTGGACGGGAAGGTAGAAACATGAAAGTCAATGCAATTTTACCTTCCCGTCCCAACGCTGGATAAACAACGCTATATAGACCAAAAGTTCACATGAACAATGTTGCAAAGAATTGAATTTCCTACAAAAAAGTCCCCGACGTCATGCATCTAACTTTGATAATCAACGCGTGGGGAAGCTCGAAAGTCGGGGAAACGTTGAAAACCCCGTCGACTGGTGGACTTTCGGAATATTCGTACATTCGCTGCAATGTCATTCTGAATTTCCAGCCCTACCCAATTCACTGCCCGAACAATTATTTCGTTTGCAAACCTATGTGTCATTCATTACCGCATCGCATCCATCACCTCATCTCGAAAAAAAAAACCGTAAAAAAAAAAGTAAAAAAAATTGATAAAAAAAATTTATTCGACCAGAATTTGTCGGGAGGCGACACCGGACCGCCTCTGTTGAACGGCGAACGCAAACAAGGAGTAGCACGTGAAGTGACTTATCTGTGTCCGTATTCCGGACCGGCACGTGGTGTCCTAAGCGTCACGAATTACAAACTGCATTTTCGCAGCATCGATCGTGAAACGCCACACGTGGTCGAAGTGCCGCTCGGTGTGGTCAGCCGAATCGAGAAGGTCGGCGGTGCTTCGAGTCGTGGCGAAAATTCTTACGGCATCGAAGTCTTCTGCAAGGACATGAGAAATCTTCGTTTCGCTCACAAACAGGAAAAACACTCGAGACGCGATGTTTTCGAAAAACTTCAACAATATTCGTTTCCGTTGTCGCACAAACTTCCGTTGTTCGCTTTCGAATATTCGGAAAGTTTTTCGGAAAACGGTTGGAACGTTTACGAACCCATTGCCGAACTCAAACGAATGGTAATCATTGACGAATTATGCAAAATAATAATAATAATTAAAAAAACAAAAAATTTTTTTAAAATTTTAAATAATAAAAAATCGAAAATCCGGATGAGCAAAGTTCAGAAGGGTAAATATTTCGAATGCGCAATGTTACGAACGGTCGTGGCGTAGAATGACATTGCAGCGAACGTACGAATATTCCGACACGCCTAACCAGTCGACGCGGTTTTTCAACGTTTCCCCGACTTTCGAGCTTTCCCCACGCGTTGATTATCAAAGTTAGATGTATGACGTCGGGGCCTTTTTTTGTAGGAAATTCAATTCTCCGCAACATTGTTTATGTGAACTTTTGGTCTACATAGCGTTGTTTATCCAGCGTTTGAACGGGAACGTAGAAACATGAAAATCAATGTATTTTTACCTTCCCGCCCAAACGCTGGACAAACAACGCTATATAGACCAAAAGTTCACACAAACAATGTTGCGGAGAATTGAATTTCCTACAAAAAACTCCCCAACGTCATACATCTAACTTTGATAATGAACGCGTGGGGAAAGCTCGAAAGTCGGGGAAACGTTGGAAAACCCCGTCGACTGGTTAGGCGTGTCGGAATATTCGTACGTTCGCTGCAATGTCATTCGTGAATTTTCGACGATTCGCTGCAACGTCATTCCACCCCGCGACGCGTTCGTAACATTGCGCGTTCGAAGCATTGCTTATTCCGAATTTTCGAGCTCCACCAAAAAATCCGAATAATTTTCATGGAATATTTTTTTTCTTTAAATTTGTTTTTTTTTTTCAGGGAGTAAACAACGACATGTGGAAAATATCGAAGATAAACGATACTTACAGTCTGTGCGACAGTTATCCGGCAATTTGGGCGGTACCAGCCGCAGCCACGGACGACGATCTTCAGGCCTCGGCGGCTTTCAGAAGTCGCGGACGTTTGCCCGTTTTGTCGTGGATACATCCGGAGAGTCAGGCAACGATAACCCGTTGCGCACAGCCTCTCGTGGGTGTTAGTGGAAAACGCAGCCGCGAGGACGAGAGATACGTTCAACTGATCATGGACGCAAACGCACAGAGTCACAAACTTTTTATAATGGACGCACGACCGATGACCAACGCCGTGGCCAACAAAGCCAAGGGCGGGGGTTACGAGAACGAGGATTCTTATCAGAACGCGGAAGTCGTGTTTCTGGATATTCACAATATTCACGTGATGCGGGAGAGTCTGAGAAAGCTCAAAGGTCAGGCGGGACGATGAAGATCCGACTTTTTCAATTTTCCGAAAGGATTTCTGAAAACAAGTTTTTTTTTCTTCGTGCCATGATCGATCCAAATTTAAAATCGATTCTACTCTCATGAAATACATATACTCAGCTATCATTTCAAATTTTTTCATAGCCGTATGAAGCATCTGAAGGCTGTGACGATTTATCACAAAATTTGTTCACTCGTCGTAGCTTTTGCGGACCATAACGACTCAACGGATTTTCAATTCCGACGTCTCATTTTCTTCGTAACAGACACCTCATTCTCGGATGAGTGCGGGGATTTTTTTTTCCCACGCTCTCTGGGACATTGTGGCGACCTATAACGTGAATGAAAAAAAAAAACAAGTTTTCCGTAATTTTTTCGGATAAACGGTTGAACAATGGGTTACCATAAATTCATTTCACCTCGCGTCCCAAATTCCCCCAGACTCGTTCGAGAATGCAGTCTGTTACGAAGAAAATGAGACGTCGGAATTGAAAATCCGTTGAGTCGTATGGTCCGCAAAAGCTACGACGAGTGAACAAATTTGTGATAAATCGTCACAGCCTTCAGATGCTCTCATATGGCTATGAAAAAAATTGAAACGATAGCGGACTATAGATATTTCATGAGGGTAAAATCGATTTCAAATTTGGATCGATCATGACACGAAAAAAAAATAATAACAATTCCTATTTTTTAATCATTTTTAATATTTCGGTTGATTTATTTTGTAAATCGACGATTGGTGACTTCAGAATTGTGCTTTCCGACGATCGACGAAGCTCGATGGCTCTCGGGCATCGAATCCACGGTCTGGCTCAAGCACATAAAGTGCATACTCGCCGGGGCGGTCAGAATGGTCGACAAAGTCGAGAATCACAAGACTTCGGTTCTCGTTCATTGTTCGGACGGTTGGGATCGAACGGCCCAGGTAAATACATCGAAGAAAGAAAACAACTTTTTTTTTTTCTAACAAATAAATACCACTCACGATTTTTTCGCGTCGATAATTATATAAAAATAATTTTTTTTTAATTTTTAAAAAAATTGTTTTTCGATTTATTTCAGCTCACAGCACTCGCGATGTTGATGCTCGATCCTTATTACAGGACCATCAAAGGTTTCGAAGTTCTCATAGAGAAAGAATGGCTGAGTTTTGGTCACAAGTTTCAGCAGGTTAATAAATAAATAATCAGATTGATTATTCGGAGAAGAAAAAGAAAAACAAAAAATTTCTGTGAAACTTAAAAAAATTAAAAAATAAATAATTATTCGTAGGTTCGTTTCGATGATAAATTCATGTGTCTGTGTGTGTTTGTTACAGAGAATCGGTCACGGCGACGAGCATCACAGCGATGCCGATCGGTCTCCGGTGTTTCTGCAGTTCATCGACTGCGTTTGGCAAATAACTCAACAATTTCCAAACGATTTTCAATTCAACGAACATTTTCTCATCACCATACTCGATAATCTGTATTCGTGTAGATTCGGCACGTTTTTATTCAGCAGGTCAGTCTTTGTGTCATCGTTGGAATTATAATTTCACGAACTTATTGACATTTTTTTTTTGGAAATTATTCATTTTTATTTGGAAATTATTCATTTTTTTGGAAATTATTCATTTTTTTTGCAAATTATTCATTTTTTTGGAAATTATTCATTTTTTTTTTGCAAATTATTCATTTTTTTCATGATTTCAGTGAACGCGATCGTGTTCAGGAACAGATAAAGTTGCGAACGGTTTCTCTGTGGTCCTACACGAACAGCCAATTGTCGCTCTATCAAAATCCGCTTTACAGATCGGGACCGCACTATCAGCTCGTGCTCATACCGATCGCGAGTATGAGACACATAAAACCATGGAAAAGTTTGTACTGTCGATGGAATCCCAGCATGCGGCAACAGGTCGGTCAATCATAATGTCTAATTATTTTCGTAAATTAATTTGCGGATGAATGACACATAAAATCCCATCCAAAAAAATTTCATGACCGAAAAAAAAGTGAATGAAATTGAATGAACAACATGGCAAATCTTCTCTCAACAAAAATACCACAAATTTGTATCCCACCGTAGATTTTTGCAACGAACACACTATGACTAAAGATAACCAACGAAAAAAAAAAAAAAAAAAATCTATGAACCATTCTACCAAATTTAGACATCGGTTTGGATGATACCCGCCCTCAGAATCTTTTCAATTTTTTTTCAGGATGTAGTCCTCGATGATCTGTATGTACCTGAATTTTTTTCAGATTTTTGTCCTCCATTATTTTGTCTGTAATAATTACGGGCATTTCGTGATATTTCCATTTTTCTTTTTTTTTTTTTGTCAATTTAATTTCTCAGTATTTTATCGCAAAATAAAACGTGCACTTGGAATGCATTTCCATGTGAAATAATCTCAACTTTCCGAAAAAAAATATTGATTTCCATTTTGGACTGACTGAAAGCTCTCAAAATCGAACTTTAATTTAAAAAAAAACTATTTTTCACGCATCATCTAAACTATATTTGCCTATATTTGAAAAAAAAATAGTGCATATCTTGATTCAATTTTTAATTGATTCAGGATCCTGTTTATCAACGAACGAGGGAACTTCTAGTCTTGAAAGAGCAGCTCGAGAAGCAAGTGGAAGAGGGCAGAAGGGAGCAAGCCACGCGAGCCAATCGTTCGATGTCGTCGCCAGCGCCTCCTCGGATACACTCGCCGGTTCACTCATAGCCCCCGCAGCTCACGGTCGGAAGCGTCGACGAATTTTTCATCGATCGCTCGCATTCGTCCGGCCTGTCGACTAGATCTGTAAATGAAGACTAATCACGCTTATCCGATCGCTCGTGAACGGAAAAACAGAAGAAGATGGAAAAAGAAGAAGAAAACAAATAAGAACTTATGATAATATTAAAAAAAAAAAAAAAAGAAAGAAACTCGTGAATTACTTCGATCGCGATAAAAAAAAAACATTCTTACGTCCTCTTAATTATTATTCATCGTCGATGGAGTTTGCCTTCCACCGTGTACAAAGATCCCGTTAATAAAGACGATTTGTAACTCGCTCGTGCTACATTTAAATATTTTTGTGGAAGCTACGTTTTTAGGGATTTCGTGGCTCCAAAGGAAAAGTAAAAAAAAAAATGAAAGGAACCCCTATAAGATCACTCGAAAATTAAAATTTTACACAGCTTGTTAATCAACATATTTTACAGGGACATTTTTTCAAGTCCTTGTTCACCGATAACGCAAAATCTACCGGACCAATCGTTTTGACAATTTTGCACACTACTTTTTCACACAATTCACCAGGTCGAGAGCTTTTTTTTTTTAATTATTAATTTCACAGCAAGAAATTAGCTGATTTTCATAGCGAAAATCGGTTTTTTTGCTTCCAAGTGCTACGAAAAAATCAAAAATAAAAAAAAATAAAATCCCTCTCGTGATTACCTCGAGAAACATCTCCTTTAACGAATGCAGTTTGATTTTTTGTGTTTCAGATTGATTCTTTCGCGAATTACGATGAACACCGCGAAGCAACTTTTTTTTGAGGCGCCTCCGAAGATTCACCGTCACCCGCTTAATTTTCAATATTTTCGAATGAAAATTTCGTAAAATATTGTTCAAATGTTGTATCATTGTATGGGAATTGATCGAATAAATTTACAATATTTGTATCGCCAGAAAAAAATTTTAAAAACATGTTTCTTTTTTTTTCGTGTGATACGAAAACACTTTTTTTTCATAATTTTCCATAGCGTATTCAAAAAGATTCTGAAGAATATGCGAAAATAGTACTATCCCCCTTACCCTTTTATTTCCAAAACTGCTGATCCCAAAATCGCAAAATTTTCGAAAATTCATAAAAAACAGCGCCTCACTTGAAGTTTACTGGAAAATTATAAAAAAAGTCCTAGATCTTACAGATTACGATAAATTAATTCCAAATAAAAGAGAGAAAACAACAAATTAGTTGCGAAAAATATGATAAAATTTTTTTTTTTTATATATTTCACATATTCGATTACTCACAATTTTTCTACGTCTACTGCTAAATCACTACCGATGCTAACACAGATTATCATTCACATTGTATACAATATCAGGCAATATATAATATGTACATTATTCTAATTGTCACTTGAAGATTGAACCCAAGACGATTACGATTGCAATATTGTTTTTTTGTTTTTTGTTTTTCGTTAAAATTCTTCGCTTTTCCAACAAACGTTAAAAGCGTTTGAACAAAAAAATGTTGATAATAATAAAACGAAGATTTATCAACGATTGCGCGAACGTGGTACAGTCAGTAGTCTCATTATAAGTACGTAAGGCGTTTCCATCATCAACGAATAAACGTAACTGCAAAAATACGTTATCGTCAAATTTCCGAGAAACATTGTGCTTGTTTGCAAAAAATCAACGTGCATCGCTGATTCGCTGTGCAAATAAATGGAAGTTATGAGAAAGGGATTGAGCAAATAGGCGCAGTAAGTCAAACGGCTGAGCGGCACCCATGCACGAAACGTCAGAATACTGTTGATCACACCTGAAACACATGGTTGAAAAAAAAAAAAAAAAACAATAAAAATTGTCGGATTATGATATGAAAATTAATTCGACAGTCTTTGGGATGGGGGGGGGGGGGGGCTTGAAATTCAGAACGAGCAATGTTTCGAACGACAATGTTACGTACGTTCGCAGCGTGGAATGACATTGCAGCGAATCCGTAAAAAATTCAGAATGACATTGCAGCGAACGTACAAGTATTCCGAACGCAACAGTCGACGCGGTTTTCCAACGTTTCCCCGACTTTCGAGCTTTCCCCACGCGTTCATTATCAAAGTTAGATGTATAACGTCGAGGACTTTTTTGTAGGAAATTCAATTCTCTGCAACATTGTTTATGTGAACTTTTGGTCTATATAGCGTTGTTTATCCAGCGTTTGGACGGGAAGGTAAAAACATGAAAATCAATGCATTTTTACCTTCCCGTCCAAACGCTGGATAAACAACGCTATACAGACCAAAAGTTCACATAAACAATGTTGCGGAGAATTGAATTTCCTACAAAAAAGTTCCCGACGTCATACATCTAACTTCGATAATCAACGCGTGGGGAAAGCTCGAAAGTTGGGAAACGTTGGAAAACCGCGTCGACTGGTTAGTCGTTCGGAATATTCGTACGTTTTCGCTGCAATGTCATTATTAATTTTCGACGATTCGCAGTCTTTGATGTTGGGGATGCATGTACGTAACGATTTCTTTCCGTCTTACCAGCGTTGTTCGTGCAACAGGCGATCAACACCCAAGCTATGCCGACGCCCCAAACCGTTCGACTGAACGCGACGTAAAATGCGGACGACAGCACGGATATGTAACGCTCGTAGAGACCGAAGAGAACGACCAGGTTGCACGAACTTCCGAGGAACCAAAGAATCATGAGATTTCTCTGAAGAAAAAAAAATACGAAAAAAAAAAAAAAATTATGTAAATCCTGGATTTTAAGTGATGTTTGTTTTTCTTTTTCTTTCTTTCTTTCTTTCTTTCTTTTTTTTTTTTGCATTACCAATCCTAATCGTGCATTATTTACCCTTGTGAGTATCAATTTGTTTTTCAGACTGACGAGCATGTAAGCCGTCACGATTCCCACGATGTACGGACCGATTCTCGTCCATGGAGGATCGTACAGTAAATCCAGCATGTTGAGCTGTTCGTCCATCCTGGAATTTAAAGAATAAAAAAAACAAAAAAACAAAATTAAAAAGAAAAATTACGTACGTGATAGAATTAATTTTTTTTTGTTAATATTCGTAAATCTCATATTCTTATCTCGTTAGAATTTTTTCATTAATTAGCGTTAACGAAAAAAAAAACAGAATTTAAAAAAAATTACGTACGTGATAAAATTATTATTATTTTTTTTTTAATTTTCGTTAATCGTGTATTTTCATCTCGTTAGATTTTTTTTACTAATTAGCGTTAACGGAAAAAAAAAAAATCGATTCGTGTGATAATTCAACGTTTCTAATTAATTGACTTTAACCCTTTCAGTGCAACGCTTTTTCTTTTGCCCCCTTCAAACTCCAATGAGCTGTCGAATTGATCCAAGGCTTTGAAAAATGAAAAAAAAAGTATCCAAAAAATCTGAAAAAATTCATGCATGTAGCTCAAGTTTTCTGCTTTACGATAAAAATTTGACACACGAAGTTTTTGTTATTTTATTCGTTATGAAAAATAACAATAAACAAATAAACTCTGAGGCAATGCTGGGAAGTTTGAAAATTTTTGTTTGGTTAAATCGACCCAAGGCTTTAAAAAAATGAAAAAAAGCATCGAAAAAATCTGAAAAAATTCATGCATGTAGCTCAGATTTTCTACTTTACGATAAAAATTACATACACAAAGTTTTCGTTATTTATTCGTCATGAAAAATAACAATAAACAAATGAGCCGTTAGAGAGTTCTGGGAACTTTAAAATTTTTTTACTTGGTCGACACTCCATTACAGTTAAAGGGTTAAATATCGCTGTCGAAACTCACGTTGGCACATATCCGTGAATGTAAGATGCATAACCAGTGACGACGGTCGAACTGCACAGCAGAAAGACGAGGATCGACATTGCGGTGTAGAAATATCTGATAAAAAGTAAATTTAAATAAATTAAAATGAATTTTTCAAAAAAATAAATTGTGTATTCAACAAAATACCAAAAAAAAATTGCAATGTAAATAGAGTCGTAGAGACGATAAAATTGTGATAAATTTGAACGTCCATTTTCACGACTCGATTGTTCGCAGGACCGATAGACTCACATGGACGAAAGTATGACAAGAAATGTTCCGATGACGAAGAATTGCATGTCGTTCGACAGATACCAGCTCCAGGACAGACACTAAAATCAACAAACAATTAGCCAAGTCGTTCCAAAAAAATTCACAATTCCATATTCAAACATGCAATGAAATAATCTGAAAAAAATATCGCTAGACTTGCTTATTTTATTCCGTCCTGGAAACAAAATTTCCACAAAAGGACTTTCTCCAAGCCTCCTAAAGCAAGATCCTGCCTTAATTATTTAAACTTTAGTGAAAAAAATAAATAAATATATACATAGATATATATATGAGGCATTCAACGTCACTTCAGCAAATAAAAAAAATTCCAAAGATACATTTGAATAAAAAAATTTTTTAAAAAACCTTAATCAACGAGAAAAAAACGTTAGAATTCAATTTTGAATTGATTTCGTCAATTTATGAATTTCAGCACTCGGTAAATATCTTTCCACAAAATAATTCGAATTTTTCAAAATTAATTGTAGAAATTTATTTTTTTTTTTTTTTTTTACTAGCTGAAGTAACGTGGAATGTCTCATATATATTTCTTCAATTATGCGGTTGTCACTGTACCATCGTGTCCCGTCCAAACAAATTATTAATGTAAAGCAGATTTCTCCACCAGTAATTGGCGCAATTGTCCTGGGGTCTCTCGTTCATGTGAAACTGCGAAGTTTCGCCGTACCAGGCAGAATTTATCTCCACTATACCGATCAGCATCATGTAAGCCGGTGTGAGCCTGAAGTTCGTTGACCATCGTCGTGTGAATAATACAAAAAAAAAAAAGAAAAAAAAAAATTCGTGGACATTGAGTAACGAATAATATTGCACAATAATTTACACGAAATTATTTTTGAAGAGAAAAAAATTCAAAAAAATATAATAAAAGCAGAAGGAAAAAGAATATATATATATATTAAAGCTATTCGACTGGACGAACGAAGATTGTCCTTGAATGTTAAATGGTACAACCGGGAATCGACCTCGACCTCATCTAAACCTCCAAAACTGCACCTTTCTCCCATCCTCACCTGACGAATCTCTTAGCCACGGCTCCGAAGAATTGTACGACCTTGGATTTGTAATTCACACGATTGTTTTCTGACGTATTTTTCAAACTTGTTTTGTAATAAAGATAGGCCACGAGAAATCCGCTGAGAAAGAAGTAGGTGTCGACGGAGAGCGTGGCGTTGCTTATCACCTGAACCGCGAAACCCTCGGCCAGTCTCCAGGCCCATGGTTTGTTGTCTGTATCGTAATAATCGTGGGATATATGATTAATCTGAATTGTCAAATGACATTGCAGCGAACGTGACGAATATTCCGACACGCCTAACCAGTCGACGCGGTTTTCCAACGTTTCCCCGACTTTCGAGCTTTTCCCACGCGTTCATTATCAAAGTTAGATGCACGACGTCGGGAACTTTTTTGTAGGAAATTCAATTCTCCGCAACATTGTTTATGTGAACTTTTGGTCTACATAGCGTTGTTTATCCAGCGTTTGAACGGGAAGGTAAAAATGCATTGATTTTCATGTTTTTACCTTCCCGTCCAAACGCTGGATAAACAACGCTATGTAGACCAAAAGTTCACATAAACAATGTTGCGGAGAATTGAATTTTCTACAAAAAAGTCCCCGACGTCATACGTCTAACTTTGATAATGAACGCGTGGGGTAAGCTCGAAAGTCGGGAAATGTTGAAAACCGCTTGGATATAAGCTACGGCATGTATCCAACTTTTTTTATTGATGAAAAAACAATTGATAATCGTAACAAGCGAACTCACCCGTGAAATCGGTCATGTAGAATATCGTGTGAACCATGACGATCCATACCATGCCGAGAAATCGCAATCCGTGAATGGGCGCCACCGCATCGGATCCGAGTTTGGTGTTGAATATTATTTTCGTGTTCGTGTAGACCGAAAAACATCGAATTATTTCGCCGTAAATCGAAGGACGGGTGAAGATTTTTGGCATCAGCGATTCACCGTTGCTCGGACAATTCTTCAAACCTATTTTTCGGTAGACATTATCAAATAATCAAAAGTTAATTGAACAAAGGGGATCTAAAACTCAACCTAGGAACGCTCATCTTTTGCCAGAATCTTTTATTCCATTCGATTCTAGTTCGAAAATTAATTTTTTTTTTTATTTTCAAACACCTCAATATATAATCTATATAGAATTTATATGTAGACTGTATATGCCCAGTCCCATATAGAACTTATATATATAATTTGTTTACTTGAGTTTTGTATTATCCTAAAGCTTGGTAAACTCAATTCAATTAACATTCAATAATTAATTCAAAAGTTTGTAACGCGAATTTTTACTTGTTTTGAAAACGTGAAGTAACCCATGGGTTTTTTTAATATGATCAGTAAGTTGATCGGAGGGACAACAAAGTCATCGTACAAGTATTTCGTTTTTTTTTTTTTTTTTTTTTTTTTTTTTTTTTTTTTTTTCATTCAGAGATACCGAACCCTAAAAAATATTACATCATCATCATAAAAAATAAATAAAAAAATAAATAAATAAAAAATCATCATCGTCATAAAAAAAAAATCAAAAAAATAAATTTAAAAAAAAAATCATCGTCATCATTATCATCAAAAAATAAATAAATAAATGAATCGATAAAAAGGAATAAATAATAATAATAATAATAATAATAAAAATCATCATCATCATAGTCATAAAAAATGAATAAAAAAATAAATAAATAAAAAATCATCATCATCATCAAAAAATAAATAAATAAATGAATCGATAAAATAGGAATAAAAAATAATAATAATGATAATAAAAAAATCATCATCATCGCCATAAAAAAAATTAAAAAAAAAAAAAAAAAATAAAATAAAATGAAAAAATATTTATGTTCTAAATCATCATCATCAACATCGTGAAAAAAAATGTTTCAATTACCATTCGGATTGTTGTTATTCCGAAAATTTTCACTCCCCATTACTTTTTTCGCTCTCAAATATTTTTGATAAACAAGAACGTCGTAAGCCGTGCCAACTATCATGGCGCACAACGTCATCGACAATAAAAATCCTACGATAATGTATCTGACGTTAATGAGCCACCCGTGATCGTCTCGCAAATGACGTTAATGAGCCACCCGTGATCGTCCCGCAAATCTCGAACGTTCAACAGTTCGAAATCCGCGGCGTAAAGACGACCGATCATGAGAATGCGTTGTTGAAAAATTCGTCTGAGTATCGAACCCAATTGTTCGGTGGTGCAAGCGGCCGGAAGACACAGTCCCAGAGTCACGAGATCCTGCGAAACAAGTCACCAACAATTCGAATTACAACGATTAGTTCAGCCGGATTTGTTTTTTATATTCAACGATGATTTATTTCGATCAATGTTAACGAGATTAACGTTGACTCGCCTCGTTCGGAAGTCTGACGTGATACTGCAAAGTGCTGTTGTGACGAAAATGTGCCACGTAATAGTTTACATCGAAGGGCGGAATTTCGTCCTCGGGTTTGCGATATTTCGTCCAATTTTTCGCGTAATCCTGGTTGATGAGAAACGGGGCATTGTTTGTCGTGTCGAAGCACTGGCTTCGACTGCCCAGCCAGTAATTGTTTCCATATACGAATCCTGGTTTGGCTTCGCCGCTCGAGTCGAGCACTGCGTTTCGTTCAGCCACGAAAATAAATAAATGAATAAATGAATAAATAAATAAATAAATAAATAAATAAATAAATAAATAAATAAATAAATAAATAAATAAATAAATAAATAAATAAATAAATAAATGAATAAATGAATAAATGAATAAATAAATAAATAAAGAAATAAATAAATAAATAAATGAACAAACAAATATATAAATATAGTAATCCAAAATACTGATCATGAAAGCCATAACCGGTCATTCCAACTCAATTTGTTTTTTTTTTCTTCTTTCGTTTGAAAAAAATAATGTTAAAAGAAAAAAAAAAATTGAGTCGGAATGATCAATATAGGAAGGAAGCATTTTGGTCGTTTCTAATCAATTTGTTTGTTTTGTGAAAAAAATTTCTTGTTTTTTCAAACGAAAGAAGAAAAATAAATAATTTGAGTCGGAACGACCGATGTGGCTTTCAAGATCGGTATTTCGAATTTTAAGATTGATGTACAGACATGTATATATATATATATGTATTTATATATACATGTCCGTCGTGCATTGCAGAAATGTTGTACGCGTTGAAAAAATTACAAAAAAAAATAAATAAATAAAAGAAAAACAAAGAGACAATCGAAACGATTCTACTTTCGGTTCGCAAAAATGTCGTCATCGAATTTTCTATACCGTCTCGGTTTGTCCCATTGTACGGGTAAAAATTTGTTCAATCACGAAGAACGAATGACCGGCAATCCGTCAAAGGAGATCGGGAATTTCGCAAGTTTTTCCCAGGCTTTTCGATCGTTGGGCTCGTTCTATGCGTTCGGAATAATGCATCGGGGATTTTTTCATCGTTATTATTATCGTACAACCGTGGATCGTTACGTAAAACCGCCATTATTCACGAACGATTTTGTCAGCGTTTTCATCGAAAATAACTTTTCCATCGAAATTTTTTTTTATCCTTGTTTCGACGTTTTTAGATTTAGAAAAAAATTCATATATATTTTGTCTTACAAGCGACGAATGCATGGCTAGGATCGTCATTTTGGTTTTAATTACAAGACCTCCCCCCCCCCCCCCTTCGTCTCGTTGCGTCTTTGGCCGCTGTTAACGAAACCATCTGCAAACTCGTACGGTGCAACTAATGGATTTGTTTAACATATTTGCATAGCATGCGCCGACGAGACTCTAGATATATATATATATATATATATATATATAATGCAATAACTTAAAAGAGAGAGAGAGAGAAAGAAAAACGAAAAAAAGAAGAAAAAAAAAACATGCGAAAAGTACGTGTTCTGAGTTTTGAGCGAGTAGGTTCAAGAGGGTAAGTCACTGCTGCAACTAAAAATGAAGTGCTTGGTTGTGATAGTTATGTATATAATAGGGTGGTCCTTAATGATGGTGTTGACGAATTTCGACAAGTGCACCCCCCAGATGGGTTCGAAATGAATAAATAAAAATACGTGCGAAACCCCAGCACCGTGGTCCAATGAGAAGACGTGCCTGTGAGCCCGTTCAGTTTCCCATTTGAATAACATGGGATTTTCCGACTAATTCGGTTATTATTTTTTCCGAGTTGTCCCTGAGCACGCGAAAAAATTCTTTATTCACACGAATCTATTGTCAATGGGCATAACTACTCGTACGATTTTTTTTACAAGACACAAACACGAGTGAATTTCAATTTGTGTTGAAATCGTTTATCGGTTGTTATCATCGTTCATCGGGTTCGCCGTTATCGATGACACACAGGTGGAGGTCTTGTAAACAAAATCGTACGAGTAGTTATACCCATTGACGATAGATTCGTGTGAATGAAGAATTTTTTCGCGTGCTCAGGGACAACTCGAAAAAAATAATAACCGAATTAGTCCGAAAATCCCATGTTATTCAAATGGGAAACTGAACGAGCTCACAGTCACGTCTTCTCATTGGACCACAGTGCTGGGGTTTCGCACATATTCTCATTCCTTCATTTCGAACCTATCCAGAGGGTGCACTCGTCGAAATTCGTCAACACCCCCCTCAAGGACCACCCTAATATACACATATATATATCATCCCCGTCAATCTGTACGTCTTCATTTATTTCATTATTCTTTTTCACTCTACGTACACCGAATTAAAGTGTCACGTCGAGTGTGTTCGTACAATTGTCGGGGAAACGCTTTTGGGGTACATAAATACCCCAAAGCGTAATAATAATTAAAAATTCGTGGCTCGCAAGAACAAACGAAACTTATCGAGAGTGAAAGCAATGAACAATAATCATAGTGCGACGTTGGCAATAAAATTAAAATGAAATTTCCGTGTGTATGGTAAATTTTTTTTTCTTCTGATTTTAATGAGGGGGGGGGGTGGTCGGAGGGTGGAGGAGGCTTGCGAATTTCATGTGAATTCAAGTGGGAAAATAATACGCGACAGTAGGAACGAGATAGGACATTTGGTGGACGCATTATTGTGGTATTAAAAAAAAAATAAAATAAAATAAAATAAAAAGAAAAAAAATGTAAAAAAACCAACTAAACGCGATGCCGGCATAAGTGGCAAATGGTTCTCTCGTGTGTGTGTGTGTGTGTGTGTCTATGTGTGTGTAAGTGTGTGTTTGCACGAGAAACGATGCTGTGGCACACGGAAACGAGTTTATTGCGTAACGACTCCTGGTGCACGGTTTATTCGTTCTCCGCGAAAGTCGAGATCCGCAAATTGCCGGGCGTGTTTTATCAAGTGTGTTGCGCTGCTGTGAAACACAAATCACGTGACCGACGGGAAAAATAGTTCATCTACATCGTTCGAGAATTCATTGACGACGATTGTCGATATTGGCTCTGTTTCTTTTTTTTTCTTGAGATAATAATAACCAAAATAGGTGAATTTTGGTAATTATTATCTCAAAAACTATTTGTCCGATTGAATTCAAGTTGGTTTTATTCGAAAGTACATACATTGAGGTATGTTGACGAATTTTCGTTTGAATGTATGATGATGGGGAGCGCTGTTATTTCGGCCGGCGTAAAATAACTTTTTCAAAGTAGGTTCCCACTTTTTTTTTTCGGATAACGGATTGACCGATTCCTCAAAAATTTGGACACAATATGCACGGATGGGTAATGAAGTTCGGCACGTAGGAATTTTTTTTTCAAAACTAATTTATTTATTTTTTTATCAATCGACAAAGGTCGTGAATTGAGGTTTAAAAGTGAATTTCAACTTCGATCAAGCGCCATTTTGTGAAAAAAAAAAAAAACAATCCTACGTGGCGAACAGCTCGAGACGTTGCACTTTAAGAATCTTCTTTGAAATTTTTGTTTCGGACCAAAACCGACTGCCGTTAAAAAGTGGGGAACCGCCAAACCGTGCCGACGACAAAGTTATTTTACGCCGGCCGGAATAACCAGCGCTCCCATTCACCATACATTCAAACAAAAATTCGTCAGCATACCTCAATGTATGTACTTTCGAACGAAACCAACGTGAATTCAATCGAACAAATAGTTTTTGAGATAATAATTCCCAAAATTCAAATTCGATAATCGATCGGACTTCCATCGTACACGGACCAGTGAATTACGTTCCAACAATGTATAAAAACACACACACACAGACGTTGTTCGATCGAACGCATACTGACTTTTGAGTGACCAGAGCTTGCGATTTTCAATGGCCGTGCGAAAAATCACGAGTTGGCGAGCACACGCGGTAGAATTCAACGTTGTCTCGGCGTCCATTGCCACAGCGTAAGCCGGCAAAGTTTCTTCCACATGTTCCATCGACATTGACGTTACGTCAACAGCACTAAACGTCGCTATCACCGCAAAAACCAACAGCCCCATTTTGATCATCGTCACTTTAATTTTATTATAATTATTATTCGTCAAATTTTCATCACAGATCGTTGACAAACCCGATTTGTTTACATTTGCTTTATAAAAAAACGGACGAACAAATGAAAAACAAAAAAAAAAAAAAAAAAAAAACAAACAAATAATTGATTTATATGCAAATTTTCGAATTTTGTGTCATTTATTTTATTTATTATTTCATTTATCTCTTTTTTAAAAATATATTTTATTATTTTTTACATTTATTTCATTAATTTTCTATTTCACGTTCATTACTTTTTTAACAAAAAAAAAAAAAAAAAAAAATTTTAATTAAAAAAAGAATTGATTTATATAAAAATTTTCGATTTTTTTGTCATTTATTTATTTATTTTTTTTTTTTAATTTATCGTATTATATGTATATGATTTTTTAAAAATATATTTTATGATATTTATATATTTTTTTAAATATACATTTTATTATTATTATATTAATTTTATCGATTTGTCTATTTCACTTTAATTACTTTTTGTTTTTATTATTATTATTATTATTATTCATCAAAGATGAAACGTTTTAACAAAAAAACCCACAATCACCGATATACATATACAGCTATGTATAAATATATACATACATATATAGATTCTTATAAAAACAAATTAATTTCGATGCGTTTGTTATTTTTCCATTTATTCATTCTTTTTTTTCGAAATTCATTTTCCCTTGTATATTTGTATTTATTTTAGAAAAAAAAAAAAATCAAGGATTATCGAACGCGTGGGGGGTGAGCGACGAACGGTAAGGGTTGTCGATGACGGACGCGGTTAATCGAGCGTATATTGACGTTGAGTCCGAGTCGGTCTCGCGAGAGGGACTGTCGGCGTCCCGGATGGATTCGCGGACAGTCTCAGGATCAAACGCGGTGGAGGAGGCGATAAGTACCAAAGTCTTTCCACGCCGGGGGGGAAACCGTTCGTGGGAGAAACATCGGCGGGATCCCACCTTGCCACAAAACGCGTGTTCGGGGCTCACGGAAAAATGGAACGTCGGAAAGTTTGTGTGTGGAAACGGTCGGTCGGTCGGTGTCATTTGCGTCATTTACGTCTGTCAATTGGAAGGGGAGGGGGGGGGAAACTAAACTTTGAATGATATATTCCTTTTTTTATTTTTTATTTTTATTTTTGAATCCTAATCAATTTTCGTGGCAAACCTATGAGGTTTGGTAACGCGAGATTTGAAACGAGACAAGCGGTGACCTTGGCCGATGAACCTTCTTCGAGTTGTTCGTTCTGGTGTAACCAAATGTGGGCCTCGATGGGTCGAGAGAAGTTTTTTGTTTGTTTTTTTTTTTTTTTGGTCATCTTTATTGTGGAATGATAAAATGGTTGTGGTTGTGATGATGATAATGATGATGATGATGACAATAATATTTTTGTGAAGGTCGAAAATGCTAATGGGGCATGGTGGGGTTTATTATTGTTGTTGTTATTGTTGTTATTGTTATTTTTAAAAGCCGAAATTGGTTATGCAACAGTTTAGTGGTGAAATAATAATGATGATACGATGATTGAAATAGGTTTGTTATTATTTGTGGAGTCTTGAGGGAATGATTGGTCGAGATATATGTTTCTGTTGATTAATTAATGAATAAATAATAAAAATAATAATAATGGTAATAATTACACTAAAAGTATGTTTATCATTATTGCTGGAGTCTCGAGGGGATGATTTGGCGAGATATATATTTCTGTATAATAATATATATATATATATATATATATATAATATGTAATAATTATATATAATAATAATAATAATAATAATAATAATAATATATTTAATTTAACTTTTTGTAAAAAAAAATTGATCAACATATTTCAGTGAAATTCATTATAATCACCGTGACAGATTTTCATTATATCCGCAACTTCGTGTTTTTTTTTTTTTTTTTTTTTTTTTTCGTGTGAACTTTACATTTGAATTGAATTTTTCGATATTTCGATTTTTCATTCATCCGAGTATAATTTCCACTACTTTTGTTTTATTCGTTCGAGCAAAAAAAAAAATATATAAATCAAATGAATATAAATAAGAACATGAATATAATAAAAATTCTTCATTATGCAAAACCTCTGTGATTATTTATGTGTGCCTTTTGTCACATTGTCGCTAAATAATACGATAAATAAAACAAAATGGTGCCGAGATCGTATAAAAGCTCTCCAAAACTTTTCTTACACTCGAAAATTGGAAAAAAAAAAAAAATTTCCAAAATTTTCATTTGAATAAAAAAAAACCGACACCCCATCATCGTTCAATCGACGTTGTTATTGTGATTATTGCATAATCACAATAACGAGAAAAAATGGATTCTGTAAAATCTGACGATTTTTTTTTTTCACGTCCTTTCGAACGAACAAATAAATAAAAAGACGAAGACTGTGTCGGACACTTTTGCTATTGACCGCGAGAGAATAAGCGCCGGTCATCGTGCCAAGTACAATTCGAGGTGACGCTTCATTAGCGACTGTACTATGTGCCGCGTGTGTTCATTGATTTAGTCGAGCACTCATGAATTTGCATTGAGAAGATAGAAAAGAAGATGATGAGGAACGCGTTAAGTCAAAGAGAAGGACGAATAATCTTTGCGAATATATATATATATATATATTTTTTTTTTGAATATTCTTCGAAACTGTGTGAGCACAACCTCGTGATTATTCTTTTCGTGACGACGTTCAATGAGTTTTTCACGGTCTATGTGGCATTCATACGTATAAATAATTTCACAAGAACATGTAAAAATTGAAAAAAATAATAATAATAATCATTTTTGAATTTTAAGAAATTAAAAATAATAATAATAACTAAATAAATAAAAAAAAATTATAAATAATAATCATAATAATAAATGAATGAAAAAATTACAAACAATAATGATGATAATAAATAAATAAATAAATTACTAATAATAATGATGATAATAAATAAATGAAAAAAATTACAAATAATAATGATAATAATAAATAAATAATTTTTTTTTTAACTAACCAAGGATGGTCCAGTAGATAATCTACGAAAAATTTGTCATACGTTTGACAGAGTCGAAAAGAAAATTGTCTATTAGTCAAAATTGGATCGCCCACGCGGTCTCAACTGTTTAATAATATTCTGTATATCGTTATTACGTAATTAATGTTTACTCACGTGGCCTCGATGATTCCGTTCTCCATTCTATATGTTGATTTAAAATATTTAATAATCTTAATTATTTCAACCCGTTTTTTTTTTTAATTAATTTTTGTAATAAATTATACCTACTACAATAAGTTTCTTTTAAGGGGGTACATATGTGTAGATTGCTGGAAAAATAGGTGAATTTTGGGAATTATTATCTCAAAAACTATTTGTCCGATTGAATTCGAATTGGTTTTATTTGAAAGTATATACACTGAGCTATGTCGACGAATTTTTGTTTGAATGTATGATAATGGGGAGCGCTGTTATTCCGGCCGGCGTAAAATAACTTTTTCAAACTCGGTTCCCACTTTTTTTTTGGATAACGGATTGACCGATTCCTTCAAAATTTGGACACAATATGCACGGATAGGTAATAAAGTTCGAAACGTAGGATTTTTTTTTCAAACCTAATTTATTTATTTTTTTATCGATCGACAAAGGTCGTAAATTGAGGTTTAAAAGTGAATTTCAACTTCGATCAAGCGCCATTTTGTGAAAAAAAAAAAAAAAAACAATTCTACGTGCCGAACAGCTCGAGACGTTGCACTTTGAGAATCTTCTCTGAAATTTTTGTTTCGGACCAAAACCGACTGCCGGAAAAAGTGGGGAACCACAAAACCGTGCCGACGACCAAGTTATTTTACGATTTATTTTATCAATTTTTTTCGTTTATTCGTACAGTTATTATGTCACGAGTTAATAATGACTCGTGATTGAAAATTCTTCGGGCTATTACAATGAGTCACTTCGCGTGCAATCATCAACGGTTGATTGCATTGGAAATGAGTAAAATAAAGGCAGATACATGTAAATATATTTATATATACATATATATACCTATATGTTCATACACATGTGTGTATAATTATTTAAGTAACTCTATTACGGTAAGAGTTGCTCTCGGTTCCAAGTCCAACTCGTAATTCCTTCCTAGCTCATATTCAACCCCCCCCCCCACCTCACCTCCCCCACTCGCAAATCTTCGACACGTAATACGCATTCCGTTTCGAACGAAAGCAAAAAAGACTTACCTGAAATTATAAAAAAAAAAAAGCATCCGATATGAAATATGTAATAAAAATATAAAGAAAAAAAATAAGCTTTTGGACAAAAATTGCCACTTAATATTCGCACAAATCGTATGAGGAAAGACGGAAAAAAAAAAAAAACGGTTTAATCGTTAATAAAAAAAGACACTTAGGGTTCGGTAAATGCATTGAAAAATTGGAAAAAAATGCAATTCGGCCTTTTCACGAAACGAAAATTTAAAAAAAAAAGTATTTGCCATACGCACCGAATATTTTTATATTTTTATATTTTTATATTATATTTTTTTTAACAAATTGTTTTTTTTAATTTTTTTTTTAAACGAATTGAATGGAACTAAAAACGAAAATTGATGGAACGATGAATAAGATGTTTTTTTTTTTTTTAACAAATTGAATGGGAATTAAAAGGAAAATTAATGAAACGATGAATGAGATTTTTAAAAAAAATTTTTTTTTTTTTTATTTTATTGAATCAAATTGTACGAGCGAATCGTGAAAAATTGACGTTACGAAATTTGCCATCGTGAAAGCAACGTTAACACGTTGGAACAAACGCCAGTCTGTAATATCCCCATTCGATAACTCGTGCAGTTGCAACCGGACGTTATGTCATATATATATATATATCGAGACTGTTACCTCCTCGGCCCGCGATCAATTGCTCGATCTCCGTTAACGCACGTAGATACACGCGCTCGTGTGTGTTGTCGGAGAAAGCTCGATTGGCTTCCGCTTCCCGGTTTTGCGACCCGACGGCGATAAAAATTCCAGTTCGACCCCCTCGAGGGGTCGAAGGTTCGCGTCCGCCGCCTGGACATTCATTCAAGGGGGTTGGACTCACCCAAATATGAAATATGTATTCCATTCGCTCCAATGAATAACGTTGAGTCCATTTCCATTATCGTGATTGATAATAACGTTTTTTTTTTTTTTTTTTTTTTTATGCCGTTGCAATATTTATCGATAATTTTGATGAATTGTCTTTTGACACAGTTTTGTGATATTTGAAAGGCTTGATCGATATTACAGATTCCAAAATGATAAATATATATGTATATCATTGAATTAACATTTGAAACATTTGAAAAGTTTTTAACGCTCAGCCGATTTTCGTCTCGAAACCTTCGACCATGGGATCCGAGATCAAAGGTTCATGGAAAATTTATTCCTCGTGGGTTAAATCGTTACTTACTTTTTTTTTTTTTTTTTTTTTTTTTTTCAACGTTTATATTTGTCTTTGAAACTTTTCGTAATGGATTAGCTCGTCGTGGACGCATTGACGTAATTCTGAGATACAACATTTGAAATCGAAAAATATATACATATATATACATATATATATATCGACGAGACGTGTGAGAACGCGCACGCGCATCTCGTTCCTCCGGACCATCGACTCGTGTCAGGGCCAAACCAGAGAGAGGAACCTTTTTTTTTCGATAATTTTTTTTTTTCTTTTTTGGTGTTAATATACCTTCGAACGAATCACCTTGAATTATTACATAAATCCCCCCGGCCACAGTAGATATGGATATATGTATTTTTTTTTTTTTTTGGACTAACCCAATTACGAATCATGGTGCCGAGCTGTTTGTTAATTCAACGATGGATTGTAATCGCGTTGATTTGGGATTTTTTTTTTTTATCGCAACGAATTTATCGTACGAGATGATTTTTCGATGCAACTTTCGTTCGGTCAAATTTACACGAAAAATAATTGCAATTTCGTTTGGATAAACAAAAAAAATTACTGCGAGATGTCGAAAAACAAGCGTTGCCATTCGAAATTTGAAATTGCGAAAAAAAAAATTGCACGATATTCACCGTTCGAGGTCGGTGGGGGTCAAAATGACCCCAAGCGCAATTTCAAGCGAAAAAAAAAAAATTACATAAAAATTTGAAAACTCAAAAGAATTGTTGAAGATGTGATCTATTTGGTGAATAAAATTGCATTTTTCACGCATTGACTCCATGACGATGATTTTTTTTTTTTTTTTTTGCCATTTTGAAAATTCGATACAGACGTTATTTTGTGATATCCTCGTTCCAAAGTCTTCAAACTGATATCCTGAATTTTTACGAGGCGTTCGGAAAGATATTGCAAACGTGGCAATAGTTCAAACGTGGCCAGGGTCATTGTGACCCCGTGTGACCAGAACCTGTGACCTCGAAGGGTTGAAACGATGAGTAAAAAATGTGGAGAACGATACACATTTTCTTTTTGATTCGATTTGAAATTGTCCAAAATGTGGAGTGCATAATTAAAAAAAAAAAAAAAAAAAAACCATTTTACAATTTGATATAATCATTAATGGCAAATTCACGATGTCGTGGAATGAAAATTCATTCGTTAAATTTTGATGCATAAGAAAAAAAACGTTTGAATAAAGTTTAAAGCAAATGAACAATAGTCATGGGATAAAAACAATTATTCTCATTGGTGCAACGAACAATTATGAATAATTCGTGTGAAAATCAAAATCTGTAAATTTAGTTCAATAAAATTTTGATAATTGAATCTTCGTTACGGTTGATGAATCAATGAATCGTATAAAAATGATTTTTATCGAAAGACTCAACCCATTTCGAAATTTTTCGTCGATTCTCCATATCCAAAAAAAAATATCTAAAAACACGTGAAAGAAGAAAATTCACGAAACATCAGCCACGTGGATTTCGTTGGAACGAATAAACCGACTTTCTAGATTACATCACGACGAAGGGACTCGAATCCCCGAATCCGTTGTTAACCAAGTCGAAGGGAAACTTCATGGCCCGGAGGCATTTCCATCGAAACCAAACGTCGCTGCTGCAAGGTCATCGCTCCGTTCGATAATATCAATTTTCACGTTTAGAAAAACACGAAAAAAGTCACGTGGCCGCTTGTTTATTCGATATTAGCTTGGACTGGCTAACATCTTAGCCAGCTGAGACGAGCTTGGATCTCGGTTCACAAAGAACAAAATTGACATTGCAGCGAATCGTCGAAAATTCAGAATGACATTGCAGCGAACGTGACGAATATTCCGACACGCCTAACCGGTCGACGCGGTTTTCCAACGTTTCCCCGACTTTCGAGCTTTCCCCACGCGTTCATTATCAAAGTTAGATGTATGACGTCGAGGACTTTTTTGTAGGAAATTCAATTCTCCGCAACATTGTTTATGTGAACTTTTGGTCTATATAGCGTTGTTTATCCAGCGTTTGGACGGGAAGGTAAAAATGCATAGATTTTCATGTTTCTACGTTCCTACAAAAAACTCCCCAACGTCATACATCTAACTTTGATAATCAACGCGTGGGGAAAGCTCGAAAGTCGGGGAAACGTTGGAAAACCCCGTCGACTGGTTAGGCGTGTCGGAATATTCGTACGTTCGCTGCAATGTCATTCGTGAATTTTCGACGATTCGCTGCAATGTCATTCCACGCTGCGACCGTTCGGTAACATTGTCGTTCGAAACATTGGGCGTTCGTAATTTTGACTAGACGAGAAACTGGGACGCCGGAGGATTATCAAGTGTTTGGGTTATTGAAACACAATACAGGAGCTTCTGATTTTTAAGATGTTATTATCAGCACATGGAAGTTGGCATTATCTCTCTTTCTCACTGATTCTCACTCACTCACTCACTCTATCTCTCTCTCTCTCTCTCTCTCTCTCTCACGCTCGATTTTTCGTTGCTGCTTCAGGTTTTTTTTGTGTTTTTTTTTGTTTTTGTTACAACGTTTTACAATTCGGCATCGACCGATTATCAACAACGATAAATAATGTTAATTGAGAATCGTGAGCGACCGGATATTGTTGATTGCTCCGCAAAATCGTCAACGAACAATCGACTGCCACTTCAAAATAAAATTAATAATAATAATGATAATAATGATGATAATAATAATAATAATAATAATAATAATAATAATAATAATAATAATAATAATAATAATAATGTATAATACAATCGATAATACAGCAATAACGTGGTAATTATTACAATATTGTAAATATCACAACATTGATATCTGTGTCTCAAGCGAAATTTAACAAAAGACCGTTTTTTATTTTTTTTTTTTCGTATCGTTTAGTTCCCCCCCCCCCTTCTGCCCCTTTTTTTTATCTTTTTAATGTTTTCCCTGTTTTCTGATTTTTCATCTTCTTACTGTTTTGCTCTTTTCTGATTTTTTTTTCTTTTTACTGTTTTGCTCTTTTCTAATTTTTTCTTCTTTTTTACTGTTTTGCTCTTTTCTGACTTTTTTCTTTTTACTGTTTTTTGCCCTTTTCTGATTTTTTTTCTTTCTATATTATAATACATGTTTGTGTTTCTGTTTTTTTTTTGTTTTTTCTTTCAAATCTTCGAATCACAAATAAGACATTGATTCCGGAGAACATCAGCGTTTCGACGGTTTTTCATTAGCAAATCAGACGATGCAACGACGCGATTTATCGGGCAACGTTCGCGAGCGCGCTCTTCATGACTTAGATATCCGCTTTTTACGGCAGAACGAAAAAAAAAAAGAATTTTTCGAAAAGAAGAAGAATAAAATAAAAAATAATAATAATCGTACTTGGTACTATCATATTATTCACACAAGCTCGGCTAATATCAAATGTACAAGTTGCGAAATACCGTTTCGTTAACGGAATTACCAACGAAATGTTCTCGATTTCACGAGATAACGACGTTCGAACGAGAATCAATGTTTAAAAAATTCATTTTCACAAATCAAAAAAAAAAAAATAATAATAATAATAAACACACACACAATTCAATCGATTATTCATCGTGGAATGTATATTATTCTATTCGACGCTTCGACGCGTCGTTTAAAAATTAAAAGAATTGAAGAAACTAAAGCCAAAAATCTCAATTTAAAACAAAAAAATTATTGGAAATCTATGAATATCTCGTTTGAATAAATTTAAAAACTTAAAAATTTCGCTGTAAAAAAATTTCTTCACAAATGGCTACGAATGATAAATTGAAAGGAAAAAAAAAAAATTATCGGTGTAACGACGATGCGCCCAACACCTCACGAAGGAAAACTTTGGATAACAAGTTTGGCAAGTACATTTTTTCGTTTTTTTTTTTTCGTATCGTATGAAGCAACGACCGTGCGATGAGTAACATGAATGAAAAAAAATTAAAAAAAAATTCCATGATGCTTCTCGATCAATTCCATATAATCCGCCACCTTGTGTCTCTTTCTCTATGTATTTCATACAAGATTTTATGGCAACGGAAATAAAGTGGCACGCTTAAAAAAAAACATGTCAAAAGCTATTGTCATATAAAAATTCAAAAAATAATAATAACAATAATAAAAATTCAAATAATAATAATAAAAAATACGTACGCACACACATAGGTTTTGTTTTTTTACATTACGACGTTTTTTAATTTACGAGCATTCTCATTCGCTGAAAATGTATTTCAAATAATTTTCGAACTAAATCATAAAAAAAAAAATTTTACAGTAAATTCGTCATACGATGTTATTTTAACGTGTTTTGACGACGGACGACCTTGTTTACAGATATAATTTCGTAGGATAATAAATTTAACCAGATTTATCAAATTTCATTCAATTTAGATTTGTTGAATTAATTGTAAATTAATAATTATTAACGTAAATTGGTGATAATTATCACGAAAATGTGAAAATATTTATTTACGCGTGATAATCGATCATAGTTATTTCAAAAGTATATTTGTTAAGTATTTAAATTACATTTTCATCGAATGAATGCCCGTTCCTGTCTTGATAAGCTTCAATTTTATTTTTATTTTTTTATTTTTTTATTTTTTTTTAATTTTCTTTCATGATCCACAACATTTTGTGTCGTTGCCATAGGCGTAGTTTCCGAAGGCTGTCGGACTTTGCCCCCTCGTTTGTTACAAACTCATTCGTCAATGACGACGAACGGAACCAAATTCACGAATTATCGCAACAAACTGGAGGTTTGGGGGGAGGGGACGCATTCACAAACCACCAACACACACTCACACACACTCACAACCGAAGCACACGTCCGTCGCGAACAACGCACATCGTTCGCATTACACACTGCTAGCAATTACATTATTATTATTATTCATTTTTTTTTTAAATTTGTTGTTTTTTTTTTTCAAATATCTTTATTTTTATTTTATTTATTATTATTATTATTTTTCTTTTTATTTTCGAATACGGAGAGAACGGTATGTATGTAACATCGGCCACTTGGCTACATAACAATTACTACGCTATATATACAAATTGCTATATTTCACAGGTTGACGGGGAAAGAGGGGCCAGGGAGGGGGAGGGGGGGGGATCACGGTTGCACCAAACACTGCTGAACCGACGTGTGCAATGGTCACTCTCCGTTTTTTTCATTTGATTCGTTCGTGAATTTTTCATCGTCTTCTTAGTTTTTCATTCTCATCGTCTTTTTAATTTAAAAAAAAAAAAAAAACAAAGTTAAAAGGACATAAATCCTTTTAACTGTTTTTTTTTTCTCTTTTCTTTTTTCGTTGATGAACCAGTAATATCGAATATGGGCGTCGATTCGATGGAAATGTATTTTAATGTAATCTCGCGATTGATTTATTGTAAATGTATGTAATAACGCATGTTGGACATTAAAAACTGTTGTAATAAAAATGAAAAGCTGTAAAAAAACAACAACAACATCATTGATTTTGAATTATTATTTAAAATTTGAGAAATCAATTTCAAAATTTAATTTTTTTTTCAATTTAAGGAATTAATTTTAAATTATTGCGAGAAATTGTGATTTCGTTTCATTTCTTCATATTTTTTTTTTAAATTGATTACGATTGTTTGTTTGTCAAAAAAAATATTTCGAATATACGCTTTTCATCGAACAAATGCGCCTATTTTACCAGCGATATTTGACCCGGATGAGTTTTCGAAGAGTCAGATGATCGAATCCGTCGAATGGCTTCGAACAATTAATACTCGAATATTTCATGTTTGTTTTTTTTTTTTTTTTCATTTTTATTTTTCTTCTCCTCTTTATTTCATCTTCGTTTCGCGTGATCATCGCATTCTCGTCGGGTTTTCACGTACGACGAGCCAACAACGGTCAAGGTACAAATGACGAAGAAACAAAAAAAAACGTGTTTTTTAAACATTATTTTTTTTTTTTTTTTGGATTTCGAAGATTATAGCGTGAAGGCAATTTATGAAACAAAAAAAAATAAAAAACAAAAATTATAACATCGATGAATAAGGCTTATCGTTGAATTTTTAAGCGTTGGTGCAAACGCGGCGTTTAATATTACTCAACATTCTCGCGATTTTGTTCAAATTTCGCGGTTGGGAAACAATTTTTTGGGTGGGGCTCGAAATTCAGAACCCGTGAAGTTCAGAAGGGTGGACATTGCGAACGCGCAATGTTTACGCGGCGTAGAATGACGTTGCAGCGAATCGTAAAAGTTCAGAATGACATTGCAGCGAACGTACGAATATTCCGACACGCCTAACCAGTCGACGGGGTTTTTCAACGTTTCCCGACTTTCGAGCTTTCCCCACGCGTTGATTATCAAAGTTAGATGTATGACGTTGAGGACATTTTTTATAGGAAATTCAATTCTCCGCAACATTGTTTATATGAACTTTTGGTCTACATAGCGTTGTTTATCCAGCGTTTGGACGTGAAGGTAAAAATGCATCGATTTTCATGTTTCTACCTTCCCGTCCAAACGCTGGATAAACAACGCTATATAGACCAAAAGTTCACATGAACAATGTTGCGGAGAATTGAAATTCCTACAAAAATGCTCCCCAGCGTCATACACCTAACTTCGATAACGAACGTGTGGGGAAAGCTCGAAAGTCGGGAAACGTTGGAAAACCCCGTCGACTCTTAATCGTTCGGAATATTCGTACGTTCCCCGCAATGTCATTCGTGAATTTTCGACGATTCGCTGCAACGTCATTCTACGTTGCAACCCCTCATAACATTGTCATCCAAAACATCGGGCGTTCGGAATTCCGACCCTTCTGAACTTTGCTCGTTCTGAATTTTCAACCCCACCCAATTTTCCTCCCCGCGCATTTCAAACAAATCGAAATCCTTTCTCTCCATCTCTCTCTCACACACACACACACACACTCTCTCCCTCTCTCATTCGCACGCTCGCACGTTCTCACTGTTATCGCAAAAAAAAAAAACCAAAAAAAAAACCAAAAAAAAAAAGAAAACGAAAATGAATGATCCTTCGAACGTTCGCGGCTGAGTGATATCTCGATATATATATATATACATATACATGTATATATATATATATTTATACATTTATTGACTAAACGTTTCACCGACGAGACGAACAATGTGCCCCGAACGACGTAAAACGATTGTGCCTCGGTTTACAACGGAAGAAAATAATCTTATATATTTCATTATATATATAATATTTATATTTATATATATATATATGTATAATTTAATTTCAAATTCTTGTCTCAGTTTTATTGTTCTAAGCACGTTTTTTTTTTTTTTTTTTCATTTATTTATTCATTTTTTTTGTCTTCTTTCATTTCTTCATTTTTTTGTAATTTATTTATTTATTTTTTCTGTTTTATAAATTAAATCAATCACGATTCGTCCCGATCAGTCAGTCCGCGTGCCGTCAACGCGCCCGAGCCTTTCGATCGTGTGCCATAGTTTTTTAAAAAGCGCGGTTCGTCGATAATCGAATATTTTTTTATTTTTTTTCATTTCCAGTCCACGACGAGCCGAAAAATTTTGTTGTGCTTGTCTCTCTCTCTCTCTCTCTCTCGTTGCGATCCCCAAAGTTTTCACACGACGACGTCGACTTCTTTACTTTTTTCTTGGCCCGTGGTCATCGTGAATGAAAATTCGTCGTCCGAGCGTTTCGCATCGTTTTGTTTTTGTTTTTTTTTCTTTTTTTTTCCTGGAAATTTTCCGTCCTGGGAATTTCAATTTTCCGAAAAATGTAATTTTCCCTAGTTGCGTTTTCAACGCGTGGCAACGTGTCACTACCGGGGCTCGCAAGCTTCGTAAACCAACTCGGGCACCAGTGCCAATGAAAAAGTTGCGGTCGCCTGTCTCGAGTACTGTCGACGCGAAGTCGTGACTTCGTGTTACCTGTTGTTCTCCTCCATCACCACCTGCTTGAACACTCCGGCCGGCATTTGGCTCTTGACCTCGTGACTGCCCAGGGCCGTTGTTCCGTCTTTGGCTATGAACAACTGCAGACCCGATGCTGAAACAATGGTAATATTTTTTTAAAATTTTTTTTTAAAGAAGAAGAAGAAGAAAAAACAAAACGAAACGAAAAAAATTAAATAATTCAAAAATGTATTTAAAAATGGGAAAAAAAAAATTCAAATGGATTTTTGTGACTGGCATTGTGATATTGTTACGTTTTTTCTTTCTTCTTCTTTTTTTTTTAAGAAGAAAAAAATACGAACAAAAAATAATTAAAAAATGTATTTAAAAGTGGAAAAAAAATATTCAAAGTGGTTGTTGTTGTTTTTTTTTTGTCGTTACAGCTTGACAATATGTGTGACTGGCATTGTGATGTTGTTTCGTTTTTTTTTTCTTCTTCTTCTTCTTTTTTTAAAAGAAGAAGAAAAAAAAACAAAAATTAAATAATTAAAAAATTTATTTCAAAGTGGAAAAAAAATATTCAAAGTGGTTGTTTTTTTTTTTTTTGTGGTTACAGCTTGAGAATATGTGTGACTACCATTGTGATATATTTTGTTTGTATGTGAATGTGTCTGGAGAACGACTTTTGGCTTTTCTTTCTTTTTTCTTTGTTTTTTTTTCTTTTTCATTCGCTCGTTAGTCAAGATTGTCGGCTGTTGGTCCGAGTGGGACAAATTATTCTCTCGCCTGGACGTGAAAAAGAACAATCTTCACGAAGTGGGTGATGAATTAAGAAAGTTGGACTGGTGCGAGTAAGCTTGGTTTTACGAATAACCCAACAGCTTATGGGGGCTATGAAAAATGGCTATGAAAAAAAAATTGAAATGATATAGCTGAGTATAAGTACTTCATTGAAGTAAAATCAATTTTAAATTTCGATTTTTCGGTGACTCAGCCCCCTTAAGACGCAATTTTTACGTCACAATTATCCATAGAATTAGAAATTTATGATTTTCCAGATATTTTTCGACACTCGTGAAAAATTTCAAGATTCCAGGTCAACGGTAAGTTATCCTATAAATTTTTATGATCAGTTAATTTCCAGACGAACGACATAGTCATCGTACAAGGATTGCTATTTTTTTTTATTCACAGACACAGAACCCTAAAAAATATGATGAATAATTAAAAAAAACGTTTCGACATAATTTAAAGACACTTGCATCGTCGATAATACAACACATTAGTTCGTTTCTTTTTATTTTTTTAATTGTTAAATCATGAAAAACGATGAGAATGCTTACTTTCCGAACTTTCCAAATCCGGTTGTTCCAAATTCGTCGCCTTCAACAATTCGTCGATCAACGAGTCCGGATTCGGTCTCGTTACTTCGACCCTGCACATAACTGCATTACCGCTTCCGTCCTCGGCTTTTTTTCTGCGTTCGAGAGCGGCTTTTGCCCTGTCCAACGATCCGGTTTCGCTTAGTCCGGAACCTCCCGATGGATTTCTGTGCAAACATTTTTCAAATTATCAACAAATAATTCTCACCCATTTTTTACATTTTTTTTTTTTTTTTGGTAAAAATTCCTGTACAGTGTGTGGTTGATTAAAATTATTCACATTGGAGGCATCGACATTTTTTGAAAAATAATTATTGAACAATTCTACGTGAGTTTTCGTCGTGGTGAAAGATTAAGGGGCTACACATCTGTGTTGATTGGCGGAAAAATAGGTGAATTTTGGGAATTATTATCTCGGAAACTATCGGTCCGATTGAATTCCCGTTGGTTTTGTTCGAAAGTGCATATATTGAGGTATGTTGACGAATTTTTGTTTGAATGTACGGTGAATGGGAGCGCTGTTATTCCGGCCGGCGTGAAATAACTTTGTCGTCAGCACGGTTTGGCGGTTCCCCACTTTTTCCGGCACTCGGTTTTGGTCCGAAACAAAAATTTCAAGAAGATTCTTAAAGTGCAACGTCGTGAGCTGTTCGCCACGTAGGATTGTTTTTTTTTTTCACAAAATGGCGCTTGATCGAAGTTGAAATTCACTTTTAAACCTAAATTTACGACGTTTGTCGATCGATAAAAAAATAAATAAATTAGTTTTGAAAAAAAAATTCCTACGTGCCGAACTTCATTACCTATCCGTGCATATTGTGTCCAAATTTTGAAGAAATCGGTCAATCCGTTATCCGAAAAAATAGTGGGAACCGACTTTGAAAAAGTTATTTTACGCCGGCCGGAATAACAGCGCTCCCATTCGCCATACATTCAAACGAAAATTCGTCAACATACCTCAATGGATATACTTTCAAATAAAACCAACTTGAATTCAGTCGGACCGATAGTTTTTGAGATAATAATTCCCAAAATTCACCTATTTTTCCGGCAATCTACACAGATGTGTACCCCCCTTAAAGAGAGATTGAGGTGATAAGACGCATCGGTTGTGAGTATTTTTTTCTTGTTTTCTATTGTTTTTTTTTTTAACATCACAACTGGCACGTCGAGTCCAGACGAGTTGGGAGTGATTGAGACGAGATAATTACAACATTTTACGGAGCAAAACAATTGCGCAATTGTTCAGATTGAGATTTTTTGGTGTGCGAACGTGAAGCGATGTCGACAAAAAGCAAAGCGTTGGAGAACGAGCAAAAAACGACGATGTGCAACCTTTTTTTCATTTTTTCATTTTTCATGCAAAAAGCTGAAAGCTTGATACGAATAATCGGCAATGAAATATAAATTTAAAAAAAAAAAAAAAAAAAAACAATTAAGCAGCGATCAAGCAGCAGAACAATTTCGATGGTGATTAAGCTGATGAAGTTTTGGCAGATGTGAAAATTACACCGTGACGACAATGGCGAAAGGATTGGTGTCAGGCATTTGCAGAGACAATGGGATTGGAATGCGTGGTACGATTCGAAAAATTCGTTCAAATGCATTCGACTACACTGAAAAAGAAAAAGTCATTGACTCAGAGACAAAAAAAAATAATCAGAAGATAGATTCGATAACACGTGAGTATCCCGAACTGCTTAGTTAAGCTTCATGTGGTTACTTGAACAGCATGTTACTCTATATGCATCAGGGTGGTCCTTAATGGGGGTGTTGACGACTTTCGACAAGTGCACCCCCCAGATAGATTCGAAATGAATGAATAAAAATATGTGCGAAACCCCAGCACTGTGGTCCAATGAGAAGACGTGCCTGCAAGCTCGTTCAGTTTCCCATTTGAATAACATGGGATTTTCCGACTAATTCGGTTATTATTTTTTCGAGTTGTCCCTGAGCACGCGAAAAAATTCTTCATTCACACAAATCCATCGTCAATGGGTATAACTACTCGTACGATTTTGTTTACAAGACCTCCACCTGTGTATCATCGATAACGGCGAACCCGATGAACGATGATAACAACCGATAAACGATTTCAACACAAATTGCAAATTCACTCGTGTTTGTGTCTTGTGAAAAAAAATCGTACGAGTAGTTATACCCATTGACAATGTATTCGTGTGAATGAAGAATTTTTTCGCGTGCTCAGGGACAACTCGAAAAAAATAATAACCGAATCAGTCCGAAAATCCCATGTTATTCAAATGGGAAACAAAACGACCCCACAGTCACTTCTTCTCATTGGACCACAGTGCTGGGATTTCGCACGTATTTTCATTAATTCATTTCGAACCCATCCGGAGGGTGCACTTGTCGAAATTCGTCAACACCCCCATCAAGGACCACCCTAATGTGTAAATTTATTTCAAGCACACGTCGGTGTCAATGGAGCAGCGACATATTTTTTTTTCAGTGTATTCCGTCTTCTCGGTGCAACCGAAAAATTCCTGACTCATGGGGGACAAAAATAATCAAATTCGCGATACCACGATTTGTCTGCTAGTTTGATTCAAATAGGAAAAAAAATTCAAAAAAAAAAAAAAGCAAAAGGCAAAACGAAAAAAAAACGTGATTGAAAAAACTTTCTCATTCAGGAATTTGGCAGATGTGCACCGAATCGACGTGTCGCGAATGAATGACGAACGCACGTACGAGAATACAGAAGCATGGACCGAAGACGGTGGGGTAATGCTGTTTCGGTGCTGTGCGGTCGCGGGTGCCGCAGCAGCGACTTCCGGCACCCCCAACGACGACTCCTCGGAGTCCGGACTGGTGGCCACCGTCGCGAGTTTGCCCCCCGCACCGTCCAGCAACTTCCTATGACCTCCGACGATTCCCCTGTAAGAGGATTAAAAAAAAAAAAAAAAGAAAAAAAAGAAGAAGAAAAAAATCTAAATTCGTTTCTCATTCTAATTGAAGCTCAGAGTCGCCGAATGGAAGTCTGAAAAAACCGTAATGATGGATTGGATTCAGCCGATGGATTTGATAAATATGAACCAACGAATTTTAAGGGGGCTGAGTCACCTTAAAGATTGGAATTTTTTTTTTTTTTTTTTCGTGACACGATCGATCCAAATTTGAAATCGATTTTACCCTCATGAAATATCTATAGTCAGCTGTCATTTCAATTTTTTTCATAGCCATATGAGAGCATCTGAAGGCTGTGACGATTTATCACAAAATTTGTTAACTCGTCGTAGCTTTTGCGGACCATACGGACTCAACGGATTTTCAATTCCGACGTCTCATTTTCTTCGTAACAGACTGCATTCACGAACGAGTCTGGGGGAATTTGGGACGCGAGGTGAAATTAATTTATGGTAAACCATTGTTCAACCGTTTATCCGAAAAAATTACGGAAAACTTGTTTTTTTTTTTTTCATTCACGTTATAGGTCGCCACAATGTCCGGAAAGCGTGGGAAAAAAAATTCCCCGCACTCATCCGAGAATGAGGTGTCTGTTACGAACAAAATGAGACGACGGAATTGAAAATCCGTTGAGTCGTATTGTCCGCAAAAGCTACGACGAGTTAACAAATTTTGTGATAAATCGTCACAGCTTTCAGAAACTTCATATGGCTGTGAAAAAATTTGAAATGATAGATGAGCACAGGTATTTCATGAGGGTAAAATCGATTTTGAATTTGGATCGATCGTGTCGCGAAAAAAAAAATTTCCAATTTTTCAAGGTGACTCAGCCCCCTTAAGGGATCCTCCTCGTTGTCCTCACGAACCGAATGAGTTTGTTGAACTGCCTTTTCTTGTCGTCGCTCCAGCGAAAAAAAAATATATATATACATTTGGATTTTGGATAATGGAATAATTTCGAGTCGCCGATGTGATTTTTCAGAGAGAGAGAGAGAGAGAGAGAGAGAGAGAGAGAGAGAGAGAGAGCGCTAATTGAAACAGTCAGCTCGGCTTGGATCGTCTTAAAGGGCGAGGATGGAAGCTGCGCCGAAAAAAAACCAGACAGAGACAAAAAAAAAAAGAACAGATACGAGCGAGATAATTTTTTCCAGAAAATAACGTTTACACGTTTTTTTTTTGTTTTTTTTTCTTCTTTTTCTTGTCCCCAGATGAAAGGGAAAGTCGCGAGGATCCTCTCCGGTCGTTGACGACGAACATGTGGTTCGGTCGAAATGGAAAAAGCGATTTTTTATTATTAAAAAAAAAAAAAAAAATTCATTTTTTTTTTAATTTCTCGTTTTTTTTTCATTTTGGGGTTTATCTGATGGCAATTGTGCAGGACAATCGAATGAACACGGTTTGCGTGATCCGATTGAGGGGTTTTGGCATTGTTGCGTGATGATCGTGGATTATTGACGACGATGATCGCGTGTTACGTGTTTATAAGCTTGAGGGCTGCACACGAAGAAGCTCGACGATTGCGAGTGATTGTCGTGGTGAACTTTTGAACCGTGAAACCCACGGGTATCGATGGAAGCTCGTTATCTCCGTTAGTTTGTTGCAAAAGGAAGAACAAAAAAAAAAGGATTCCCAAAAGTACCTTTACCTTTCCTACCGTTACCGTGATCTCGATTTTAAGGGGGGAGCACGGTTAATGCAATTTAAAAAAAAAAAGGATATTTTCGATAATTTTTTTTGACGACACAGTTGATATATATATTTGTTTCTATGATTTATACATGATGAAGTAACGTTTGAAGAATATTCTATGAAATTTTTATTCATATTTATGAAGAAACGAGCCATTGACAGCGAATCTCCGCCGACGTCTCGAAAAAAAAAAAAAGTTTTATCGCGGTGGCCCTCATAACTCATCGCTGGATCATCCGAAATCAAAAAACTAAAATGATTTTATTAGTTGATAAGTTTCTGCAGGTTAAAACGTCGAGTTTTTCTTTTGTTATTGATTTTTCAATTTTTCACAGCACTTGGAAGTCGAAATACTGATTTTTCATCAAATATTTTTTTTCAGTATTTCGACTTCCAAGTGCTGTGAAAAATTGAAAAATCAATTTAGAGAAAATAAGTCGACGTTGTTTACCTGCAGAAACTTATCGACTGATAAAATCATTTTCGGTTTTTCGATTTCCGATGATCCAGCGATGAGTTATGAGGGGCACAGCAATAAAACTTTTTTTTTTAAGACGTCCGCGGAGATTCGCTGTCAATGGCTCGTTTTTTCATAAAAATGAATGAAAATTTCATAGAATATTCTTCAAATGTTACATCATTATGTAGTAATTATAAAAATAAATATACATTAACTGTGTCGTAAAAAAAAAAAATTATCGAAAATATCCTTTTTTTGTATCAAATAAACCTCACTCCCCCCTTAACCTGATCAGACCCTTAACCCGATTCCCAAAAAAAAAAAGGAGGCTCGCCATTCGACCCACGTCAAAATTTCAACCATTAGATTTCAACTCGAAAGACAACAAACTCTCAACATCGAATCTAAATATTTGTTTCCCCAAAAATTGTACATTTTTCAATCAATCATTTTTTTCCCCCAAATAATTTTTTTTTATCTCAAAGTTCGTTCAATTATCTCCAAAGTTCAATCACGAATATCAAATTTCACAAATTTATCACAAACTACAAAGTTTATAATCACGATTTTTTTGCTTCACAAAGAATTGTTTTTTTTTTTTTTTTTTTTTTTCCCAAATCATATCAACTGCAAAAATTTCATAAAACCTTCGTCGTGTCGAGCAACCTTTTCCGGAACAACAAAAAAAAAAAAAGCCTTTCCATATTAGTGTCAATTGTGATGTATAAAAACAAAACATAAGATTAAAACATACTAATTCTTTTTCTTCAATAACAAAAAAAACAAACAATAATGTAAAACGATAAACACAAAAATCCAAACTCGTTGGAAAAAAAAAACAAAACAAATAAACGAATAAATACGTGAAGAATAATAAAATGATAGTTGAAAAGTGGTTGGTGAAGACCTACCTGAGGGTCTGAGCTGCAGTCGCGGAGAGAAGCGAGGCTCTGGGAGTTTCGGGCCTGTGGAGAGGATCGGGAGAGGACACGGCCCGTGCCTGTTGGGCCAGACGCAAAACCGGGCTCCCAGTCTCGTCATTAGCCCCTCGTTCGATCCACTCGCAAGTTTTCGACATATTTCTCCATCCCGTATGACCGATACGCGGTTTCCCAACCGTTCCAATCGCGTTTCGCAAATTGTTCATTGTTCTCGATCGCGTATCGCGATCGTCATTGGTCAAAATTTTTTCACAATTTTTACGACCTGTTCTCGGCAAACCTTGAATTTCCGGTATCTTGAATATTTCCGAATTATCATCGTTATTGATCGTAAAATTTCGCGAATCCAGATTTTTTTCCACAACCGACGAGCAACCGGATTTAGACGACAATTTCAATGTTTTACGATTCGTCACGTTGTTGTTTACCGTTTTTTTACCATTTCCCGATGAAATTCCATCGTCGCGATCGTTTATTTCGCGATTTTGCGATGGGTTCGATCGACGAGGACTCGCCCGACGATTGGACGAAGCCGTGGATGCGTCGTCGCGCATGCGCGAACTCAGGGGACTCGACGCTGACCAAAAACGATTTCGCGAATCCATGAGTACGAGAAACGGACACGGAGGTGGCGCCACCGCGGTGGTCGATAACGTCGTTGGGGAATCGTTAATCGCGTCGTCGTGGGGTTTTACCGTGTAACATTGGTTTTGGGAAAGGGTTGGGAGACGTGGAGCCCATACCGGCCAGGAGGGTGACCTACAAAGATCACAACACAACAACGGTTTTTTTCGTTTTTTTTTTTTTTTCAGGCATGCAAAAATCATAACGAATTATTTTAATCTTAACGAAATGAAAAAAAAAGTATATTTGTAAATATATGTGATTATTTTTTTATTCTATTTATTCATTTATTATTATTATTGGGACAGGGGGTAGAAATTTGGAACGGTCGATGTGAGGAACGACCGAAAATTCAGAACGCCTGATGCTTCGAAGGGTGAACATTTTTTTTAGATATTTGTTTTTTTTTTGTTTTTTTTTTAACTAATTAAAGGACGAAATCGTTTTTGATTATCGCGAGAATCTTTGAAATTGTGTTGATAACATTGAAAAAAATTTCGAGGGTTTGTTGAACCTTTGAGCCTCAGTCTGGAAATGTTTTTTTTTGAGACCTTTAGCCTGGAAACGTGGGTTGTGACCTTTTTTTTTTTAATTTTAACTGTCAATGTGCTGGAAAAAAATATGAAAAAATTCACGAAGGTTCTTTTCAAGCCATTGATTTGAAGTCTCAATTAATAAAATTGTTAGAAATACTTTTCTTTCAATTATGAAATTGTAAAAAATACATTTTTGGATTATAAAATTGTGAAAAATACATTTTTTAATCATAAAATTGTGAAAAATACATTTTTTTGATACAAAAAATAAATATCGGACGAAAACGACCCAGGTTTCCATACTGAGGGTTGAAATCGTTAGAAAAAAAAACAGAATTGAAAAAAGTAAAAATAATCCATGCACTTTTATCTCACGGTCCGAATTATGTGCTTTTAAAAAAATTGAGGGTCGAAGCATCAGGCCTTCTGAATTTTCGTTGTTCTGCACATCGATCGTTCTGAATTTTCCTACCTCCACCCTGTTCCTGCTTTTTTGTTTTTTTTTTTTTAAACCAAATCCTTCGATCTTTCGAATGGAAAAATAATCGCGATGATGACAGTCGCAATAATGATGAATGAACACAATAATAATAATAATATTAATAAATGACGAATAAAGATATTTATAAATAATACAAAGTGAAAGATATAAAACTTGCAGGAAGAAATAAATAGATTTAAAAACAAATCAATAATAAGAATAATAAATGAATAATAATAATAATAATAATAATAATAATAATGAAAAATTATAAAAATTGAATGAGAGTCTGAGACATTTGTTTTTCATCTTTTTTGGACGTATTCGAAATCAGTAACGATGGGGGACAGAATTTGTGAATGAAGTTAGTACGGTTGTCAAGCGATTAAATTTTTGCTCCGCTGAATTGGCTGAATGTTTTTTTTTTTTTTTTTTTAAATTATTTTTTATACTATCGATAAATATTAACGTGATGTGATGACAAATCGTTAGCGTGGATGTTAGTTTTACAAAGATTTTCTATTATCACATGACGCATTAAATTTTACCGCAAGAGCATTGCGAAATTTACGAATGAATGGAGAGCGAGAGAGAGAGAGAGAGAAAGAGAGAGAGATAGAAACATAAGAGTGGATAATAAATGAGCATACGTGTATGGGCATGTACACAAAGTGTTATCACATTGTTTCACGCAATTTCATTTCCCCCGTGATTCACGACGCGACGATTTATGTAATTTTTGTTATTTCAAATTTTTCGAACAAACTCGTGGAATAATAATGTTTGACTGTGGATCAAATTTTGTGAAAAAATTGCGTTCGTTGCGAATAATTATTTGAATAAAGTTTTGTTATTTTTCGAACATTTCGTGGAGAAATTTTTCGAGTATTACCAGATTATGAGTGAGAATCGCTGTAACTACGAAATTCAATTATGGGGCCTGACACCTAAAAAAAATTTTTTTTTTTTTTTCGTGACACGATCGATCCAAATTTGAAATCGATTTTACCCTCATAAAATATCTATAGTCAGCTATCATTTCGAATTTTTTTCATAGCCATATGAGAGCATCTGAAGGCTGTGACGATTTATCACAAAATTTGTTAACTCGTCGTAGCTTTTGCGGACCATACGGACTCAACGGATTTTTCAATTCCGACGTCTCATTTTCTTCGTAACAGACTGCATTCTCGAACGAGTCTGGGGAATTTGGGACGCGAGGTGAAATGAATTTATGGTGACCCATTGTTCAACCGTTTATCCGAAAAAATTACGGAAAACTTGTTTTTTTTTTTTCATTCACGTTATAGGTCGCCACAATGTCCGGAGAGCGTGGGGAAAAAAAATTCCCCGCACTCATCCGAGAATGAGGTGTCTGTTACGAAGAAAATGAGACGTCGGAATTGAAAAATCCGTTGAGTCCGTATGGTCCGCAAAAGCTACGACGAGTGAACAAATTTTGTGATAAATCGTCACAGCCTTCAGATGCTTCATACGGCTATGAAAAAATTCGAAATGACAGCTGAGCACAGGTATTTCATGAGGGTAAAATCGATTTCAAATTTGGATCGATCGTGTCACGAAAAAAAAAACATTCCAATTTCTAGGCGACTCAGCCCCCTTAATGGGATAGATTGCATTTCCTTCAATAGAGTCGATGATAGAGCGTCGATGCGGAAAAAGAAAAACCAGAGACTTGCAAATTTTTAATTAGTTTTTTTTCCTTTTTCAAAGCCAATCCATGAAAAACCCAAGGCTGGGGCATTGTCGATCTCGTCACTCTCAATATTTTTTCGATTACCGAACACCGTTGGGAATAGACGCGGTCGTCGGCCAATCGAATCGGACAATTCGTTGACATTGAAGGACGCGAGAAAATTTTTTTTTTTAAATTAAAAAAAAAGATACCGGACGAAAAAAGTTTGTGGACGATCGAAGGCACGACAATTGCGTACCTGATATGGCCGCTGTCCCCGCTGCTGCTCTGTCGGCTGTGCTGACTGTGAGAATTCAAAGATCCGTAACCCGAGCCCTTGCTCAATTGACTCGTGTTGCTGCTGTTACGCGAATGACCGGATTCCGTGTGGGCCTCGGCCAGGGCCTCAACCGGTATCGCCGACGGCACGATCTCGCTCAGACTCATCGGATCGAACGTTTCCGTTCCGCTCAACAGTTCTGGAAAACGAAAAAAAAATTAATATATATATATATATATTTCGTCGTTGCTCTATCACGGATCGAAATAATATTTTCCAATCGAATAATTGTCATCGACGTTTTCCTGGATTCTCTGGAAACGGATTGATTGCAGGAAAATTTACTGGGAACCCAACTGGAAAAATATATATGTCATGTCATGTGAAATTCATTTCTCAGCTTCACGACAATAGTATTGATTTTTTTTTTTCAAAATTTGAGCAACGGCCGAAAAACAGATTTTTATTATACAAATTCGATTTTGACGGATTTTCGTGAGTCGAAATGGAAAACTGATATTTTTATCGAAAAGCTGAGACAATTTCACGTGACAAACAGATTTTTAACGTATTTTTTTCAACAGCGTAAGCGTGTGAAAAAAATACTTGAAAAAAAAAAAGAAAACGAAATTAATGAGAAATACCTTAATCGAGAGCTGCGAACATAATAGAAAAAAAAATCTAAAAAAAAATGTGCTTATTTATTTTTTTAGTGACTTTTGGAACCTACGACCTCACTACTTTTTCCCCAGATTTTTAAGACCCCCCTTCCCCTCGCCCTAATCCCTTTTGTTTTTTTTTTCTTTAGCAAAAAACAATTGCTATTTTGAACATATTTAATTGAATGAACCCTTCTTTCTCCAGATACTTCAGAAATTGGAAATATTAGACATTTAGGATTCTAGATAGTCAGAATATTAGACATTCAAAATATTCGAAATTTGAAATATTAGAAATTCAGGATATTAGACATTTGGAATATTAAAAAATTACAATATTAGACATTCAGAATATCAGAAATTTAGAATATTAGACATTTAGAACATTAGAAATTTAGAATATCAGACATTTGGAACATTAGAAATTTAGAATATCAAAAATGTACAATATTAGGAATTTAGAATATCAAAAATTTAGAATATTAGAAATTCAGAACATTAGAGATTCAGAATATTAAATTTAGAACATTAAAAATTTAGATAATTAGAAAAATATAGAAATTGCGGAAGTTGGGGGGGGTACGATTGACGTTGCGATAATTACGTACCGGAAGAAAACAATGCGGGCCTTTTTTTGGGAAGACTGCCGAAACCGCTGCTAGCGCTGGCTATGCTTCCGGCCAGTGAACCGCTCGAGACGTAATCGTCGCGGTTCGCGCCTCTCTCGGATCCAATCGCCTCGTCCGTCGTGGCACCGGCGACTCCCTGGGCCCCGGGCACGGCCAATTGCGTCGGTTTCCCCGACGGTGTCGGTCTGTGAAAAAAAAAAAAACGATAATTAATTCAACAAACTATAAAAAATAATTAAAAAAAAAAATCTAATCAACGTTGTTCCCCCCTTAAGACCAAATTACCGGGACAAAAACGCTTTTAGGGGTACTAATCGTCCAACTCACACTTTGAAAAGTATATCACCGGACAGCATGTTCATTTTTATTGCGACGCCGAGCATCGAGTTGTCCTGTCGATGCCGAGCGTCGTAACCTTCCAAAAGACATCTCGTTCTGCAGAGCCCGGCCCCGGCAAACTGTGCGAGATTCAGATCGGTGAAACCGAGTTTCTGGAAGGACTTGCCGCCTTTCAATTCCTAAAACGTAACAAAAAGAAAAAGAAAAAAAAAACAAATTAATAAACACATCAGACTGGAAAAATTATAGTACGTCTTTAATGGTGTTTTTTTTTTAATTTGAATACATTTGGCAACTCACTTTTCGCACGGATATCCTGAGGATGCAGGGTTCCAGGACACCGGTCGATGCGTTTGCGCTCATCTTGCACGGAAATTCGAATTTCGCGCTCCATCGTACAGTGTGCTCCTGCACTTCTTCCCTGCAACATTAGACCGAAGAATTCATTTCCATTTCTTTTCATTCTTTTTGTTTTTTCATTTAAAAAAAAAAAAATTTTTTTGTTTGTTCATTTTTTGTTTGTTTGTTTATTTTTATTTTTATTTCAGTTTTACACAAATAAAATTTTGGACGTTCGATGAATATTCAATGTTGGAATTGGATGCCCAGTTTTATTGCTCAAATTTTTACATTTTCCATGGAGGGCTAAATATTCTCGTGACATTGACCAAACATAAACCACCAAGATGTGTGTGTGTGTGTGTGTTTGCGTGTGGTTTTTTTTGTATGAAAAATTAACAACCAGGCCCGGCCTAAAGTCGAGAACTTTTTCGACGTCGAGCAGAAGCAAAAAAAAAAAATCCAGATGGAAGAGCGCGAACGACGTTATGAAAACTTTAAGGGGGCTGAGTCATCTAAAAAATTTAATTTTTATTTTTATTATTTTTTTTTTTTTGTGACATCATCAATCGCAATTGAAAACCCAGATGGAAAAGCGTGAGGGATATATGAAATCATTGAGGGGGCTGAGTCACCTAAAAAATTGGAATTTATTTATTTATTTATTTATTTATATATTTATTTATTTATTTTTCTGACATGATCAATCAAAATTAAAAACCCAGATGGGAGAGCGTGAATGACACATGGAAACATTAAGGGGGCTTTACGTCACCTAAAACATTGGAATTTATTTATTTATTTATTTATTTATTTATTTATTTTTGTGACATAATCGATCGATTTTCATTTAAAAAATCTATTTCATCCTTTTGAAATACCTATGCTCATAGCTATAAAGGATCATTATATTCATCAACCAGAGAACTTTGTGCTTTTGCATAATCTCGCAATAATAATAATTAAAAAAAAATATTTAAAAAAACGGAAAAGAGTTGCAAGCAAAAAAATTGTCAATTATCGTGCTGACAAATGAAGCAACGTTTAAAAATCTTTTTTTCCATTATCTCCTTCTGCATCCTTATCACCACGAGACTGTAATGAAATTTCGTGACGACAAATGCAACGTTAACTTGCGTAAACGCGTTAACGAAGAAAATAAAAATAATAATAAATGATTAAAAAAAAAAAAAAAAAAAAAAAAAAAAAAAAAAAACTGCGACTGAAATACGAAAGAAACGACGAAGAACCGCATGAGCGTTCATCACGAGCGGGGAGTCACGCTCTAGCTGCCACGTAGAAGAGCAATAGCTTCCGTTTCTACGCTGTAAACTACGAAAAGTAATTAAACACGATGAAGAACGAGAAGAAGAAGAAAAAAAAAAGAGTTGCAAAATTATAAAATTGAAAGAAAAATAAAAATAAACAACAACAAGAAGAAATATAAAAAAATAAATATATCTGTATAAGAATAACGTGAAGAGGATCGAGTGGGGGACTCAAAAAAAAAAAAGAAAGAGAAAAGGAAAAAACATAAAGGAGGGTGAGAGTTGGAATAAGCTGAAACGAGTCGGTTCGAGTTGTTTAACGAGATTACTCGGCTCAGCTGGTTATTCCCGTGGCTCGGTGCACTCTTCGCGTCGAATCGACGAGTAACAATTGCCCGCTTTTGGTACAACTTTTTTTTTTTTGGCACCCTTGTTTCGATGATACTGGCTCAACTTAATTAAGGGGCTAAATCTGTGTAGATTGCCATCAAAATACGTGAATTTTGGGAATTATTATCTCAATAACTATCGGTCCGATTGAATTCAAATTGGTTTTATTCGAAAGTACATACATTGAGGTATGTTGACGAATTTTCGTTTGAATGTACAGCGAATGGGAGCGCTGTTATTCCGGCCGGCGTAAAATAACTTTTTCAAAGTCGGTTCCCACTTTTTTTTCAGATAACGGATTGACCGATTCCTTCGAAATTTGGACACAATATGCACGGATAGGTAATGAAGTTCGGCACGTAGGAATTTTTTTTTCAAAACTAATTTATTTATTTTTTTTCATCAATCGACAAAGGTCGTAAATTGAGGTTTAAAAGTGAACTTCAACTTCGATCAAGCGCCATTTTGTGAAAAAAAAAAACAATCCTACGTGGCGAACAGCTCGAGACGGTTGCACTTTAAGAATCTTCTTGAAATTTTTGTTTCGGACGAAAACCGACTGCCGGAAAAAGTGGGAAACCGCCAAACCGTGCCGACGACAAAGTTATTTTACTCCGGCCGGAATAACAGCGCTCCCATTCACTATAGATTCAAACAAAAATTCGTCAACATACGTCAATGTATGTACTTTCGAATAAAACCAACTTGAATCCAATCGGACCAATAGTTTTCGAGATAATAATTCCCAAAATTTACCCATCACATTCGGGGCCCGAAATTTCGCTCGAGTTTGTTGGGCTCGACTTGCAATAAACCAGGGGGAGGATATTGAATCCACGAACGATATGGAATCCACCAACGCGAGGACATTTTCGAGTCGATGGTGCTGCTGCTGCTGCTGCTGGAAGCGACCGTTCGGGGTACTTGGATGACAGAAGCACGAGCCAATTACCGTGGAAACCAGGCCAACCCGGTCTCGAGGACATGGACCAAATCCCTGCGCTACCTTTCTCTCTCTCTCTCTCTCTCACTCTCTCCTTCTCTCCCACTCTCTCTTTCTCTCCTTCTTGTCCTCGCCCAAACTATTCGGTTAACGCGTACACGTTATCCACAACGTGAATTCAACGAAATATGAACGAAATATCCCGTCGAAAGAATTATCTCCGAGGTCGTTATAGAGATACTGTGCCAAACGTGAAAATTGTAGATAAAAAAAAAATATGAAGGGGGCTGAGTCGCCTAAAAGATTGGAATTTTTTTTTTTTTTTGTGACATGATCGATCCAAATTTAAAATCGATTTTACATTATAAAATATTATAATATTTTATAAAATACTTATACTTATAAAATACTTATACTTAATAATTGGAATGATAGCTGATTACAGGTATTTCATAAGGGTAAAATCGATTTTAAATTTCGATCAATAATATCCAAAAAAAAAAAATTTCCAATTTTTCAGACGACTCAACCCCCTCAAATTACATCTTCAATCCGCACGATTGAGAAATCAACAAAGCCAAAACCGCTCTCTATTAATCCCCGAGTCGAATGTCCAATAAAAAAAAAATAAAAAAAAGTTTCGTCGACAATAAAGCAAAAAAAAAAAAAAAAAAAAAACGTCAAAAGTATTTCACAAAGTTTCGCGAAAATGAAATATCGCAACCGCAGTGCTGCAACGGTCACTGCTATCCAATTCTCATCAGTTCATCCCCCCTCCCCCCCACCCCCTTCCGACCCCTCCCCTAACATTTGGACATCTCGAGGTTATGATCCCAATGTTTCACGTTTCTCCATTTTCCGGGAAAGACAAGTAAAGTAAAAAAAAAAAAAAAATAATAGTAAAACGTTAATCGACAATCGGCAAACGCCTCCCACCCTCGCCCCCTCCTCATCCCCCCTCATCCCCTTCTCGGCCAACCCCGTTCGCCCCCCGCTTTGTGAAAGCACCGATGGATACCCCCATTGGCGACAGAAGCGGCAACGACACGAGACGTCACAAAGCCAAGCTCTCGACGCGATAAAAAAAAAAAAAAAAAAAAAAAAAACCGTTTCGAGGACAATTGCGGAAGACCTGCAAAACGTGCAGTTGGTTGGCAAACCAAACTTGCGGGGCCAATCATTCGCATCCACTAGCTGTCCCCGTTACCGCGACAGTTTATTTAACCGTGCTATCATAGTCAAAAAAAAAAAATGTGGAGCCTTCCATTCACCCTGATTCACGAAAATAATTTTTTTTATTATACTTTTGCCGATAATTTTCCTTTTTTTTTTGTATCAAGGACGAGGTAAGTTATTACATTTTTTTGCATTTTTTCAATTTTAATTTTTCAATATTTTTGAATGAAAATTTGGTAAAACATTGTTCGAATGTTGTATCATTAAATGGAAATTGATTGAACAAATTTACACTATTTGTATCGCCGGAAAAAAATCTTAAACTATATAAGCCAAGTGCCATATACAGTTCGTATTGCATTTCCTTAATTGCCCAAGTAAAAAAAATATATATATATACATTATAGATGGGATTGGGTATTTATAGATTTATAGATAGACTACCCAAGTAAAAAAATTATATAAAATCTATAAATGGGATTGGGAACACATATAGTTTATACATAGATTATATATAGACTATATATTGTCTATATATAGTCTATAAATAATCTATATATAAACTATATATGCCCAATTTCATATATAGTTTATATATAGATTATACATAATTTTTTTACTTGGGTATATATAATTTATACATTAATCTATATATGCCCAGTGCCATATATAGTTTATATATATATAATTTTTTAACTTGGGTTTGATCTTTCCGTAAATTGTGGTCTCATATGCGGTGGCGTGATCGAGTGACCTTTGACGATTCGGCCACGCACACGGACTCTGTGTCTCGCTTTCATGAAACGTGTGTGTGTTCGAAGAGCAAAAGCCACACACGCGAAAAATTCACGATATAAGGCACGAAAAAACGTTTTTTTCCGACCGCGTAGTCGCGTGACAATGGCACATCCCGCGCGTCTGAACCACGACAACTTTTGCTCTCCGACATCAACGATAATAATGTTATGCATTAAAATAATTTTCCAAATGAGATTGATAGAAAAAAAAAATGATAAAAATGATTTGAAAAAAAAAAAAAAAAAATTTCTATAATTAATTATCGATAAATCAATTTCCGAATTATTTAATTTAATTTCAGTAAAAAAAAAAAAACAATCAGATATTTTTAAAAAAGCATTAAATCGAACGATCATTCTCAATTCAGAAAACATGAAATTTTCAATAACTCGCATCTCTCTGGAATAATTAATTATCAATAAATCAATTTCCGAATAACTAAATTTAATTTGATTTGATTCGATTTAATAAAAAAACATGACAATTAAATATTTAATTGAAAAAAAAGACGGGATTAATTAAAATAATTATTCTCAATTCCCAAACATCATAAAATTTTCAATAACCTTTATCTCTCTACAATAATTAACAATTGTCCAAATAAATTTCCGAATAATTGAAAAAATTCTAATCTAATCAACCCTGCAATTCAATTATGTTTCAAAGTTGCAAAAATGTTATCTCACGTTATCATCATCGACAAAACATTGCAAATTTGCGTATTCGTTGCATTATTTCGTTTGTCTGGCGTGCGTCGAAAAAAAAAGAAAAAAAAAAAAGAAAGAAAAACATGACGATTCAAGTGATTGCCGGTGTGTGTGTGGTGGCTCATATGCTCACGTCGCACGTGATTACTTACTCGGCGCACATCAAGAGAGTCCACAGGTCCGTGGGCAAGGCTGTTCAAGGCCTCTCTCTCTCTCTCAGTCGTCGCAATCTCGACGGGCCCCGTCCAGGAAAACCCGCCTGACTAGCCGCCCGACTCGCTCATTCGATTTCGTAATACGCTTGCGCGCCACAGACTTTACTTTAGAAGAAAAAAAAAAAAAACCTGTCGGGGAATCACCGGGTCCGCGATTACACGATACGTTTAACCAATTCTCGAATATATATCCCATCGAGTTAACGCAATAACGACTTTCTCTAAACGGTCCGAGACGTCGAATTAAACACGCGCAATGCAATCGTGATTAATGCCCGTAAGAAAAAAAAAAAACTAAACGCACAATCGCGATCGGTGTAACTTGTATTTAACCGAGAAACGAAAAAAACAAAATAATTGGGTCAAGTTTTTATGAAAATTAGGCGAAGAATTGAGTCCGATAAATATAATATATATGTATATTAGGGTGGTTGTTATTTGGGTCACGTCCGAATGTCGATTTTGCCGGAGGCTCGATCGATCCCGAAAAAAATGCAAAAAAAAAAAAAATGTCAAGCCTATGACGAACCTCCTGGTGCAATTCCAATGACCGCCCAAGACACCGGTTGAAGTTTCCCATTCGAAACACACGCAATTTTTTCCACACGTCGGTTATCACATCGGCGCGGGAACGACTGATTGTCGTTTGAAAAAATCCAATACCGTACGTGGTCGAACGTGGTATGGAAATCCTACTTCCTGGGGAAAAAAAAAATGGAACACACGTATTGGGTAATCTCGTGTGACGTTTTACACGCACCTTTGCACACACCGTTCCTCCGACGATTATATCGTACACGCGTGCGCGTGTGACACGAGAGACGACCCATATATACGCGGTTTTATTTGTTATCCCGTGGAAGTGGGGTTTCGTAACCGTTGACTCCCCGTGGGGCTATGGGGATTTTTCGAGCGACAATCAGTCGTCGTCCCCCGCCGATATGATAAACGACGTATCGAAAAATTGCGTGTGTTTCAAATGGGAAACTTCATCCGGTCTCGGGCGGTCATTGGAATTGGACCGGGAGGTTCGTGATGGGCTTGACATTTTTTTCATTTTTTTGGGGATCGATCGGGCCTCCGGCAAAATCAACGTTCGGACATGAATCCGAATAAGAACCACCCTGATAAACATAATAAAAAAGTTATCGATCCTATTGACATAATAAATTATCGTTACCGAATTAACATCTCACTCGTAAATTATGTAAAATACATGTACGATTGTTCAAACGTTGTCCGCGACACATTCGATCGATTCATTGTCGATAACCAGTTTTCATTGATGTAAATATGAAAAAAAAAAACGTTTAAAAAAAATGTCCAAAGCCTTGTAATCGTTCTGAACTTCGATCAAGATATAGTCACTGTGGCATTGAGACGGCCACCATCTTGTACCGCAACTTAACGACATGAATCATTATCGAACGTCACGTAAATTCTTCCTAATTACACCTGCGACTAGTCGCTGTGAATATTATTATCATCTCCAAAAAAAAAAAAAAAAAAAAAAAAAAAAAACACCGAGGGAGAGAGAGAAGATAAAAATTAGAGGCTTCGTCGTATCAGACAGCGACCGAGTAAATAAAATGTCTCGAGTAATTAAATTCTTATTTCGATCGACTAGCGTTTCAACGAAAAAAAAAAAAATCTCACAAGTGGGTTATGTAAATTATGAGCCACCACAGTCAAAAGAAAATAATAATAATGAAAATAGTAAATAAAAGTGTCGTTACATTTTTTTTTTTTCACACAACTTCGAAGCACGAAGCAATGCGGATAGTTGAATTTTTTTTTTTTATCGTCGTAATCGTTCTGTGCCAAACAAATTATTACAGATCGATTTGAATCAAGATATCATTTTCATTTATATATTTCATTTCAATTATATATTTTCTATGTTCGATCGATAAATTACACGACTGTATTATACAATTCGTATAGCACACAATTTATCATTCGCCCGACGCGGCAATTAAAACGTTTTCCATAATCGGCCGCCACGAGGCAGAGAGCTTCATTGCTACATATGTGCAAGTAATGCCCGTTTCCGAGCCGCCTCTCTCGCGTGTCATCCGCTCCATCCGTGACACACTCCAGAAAGCTATAAATATTATGTACATATATGTATATATATATATATATATATATATATATATATATATATACTATCCGCTGATGCTGCACATTGTCGACGTTACTCCACGGATATCCACGAGATTCGACCTGCGTGCTTCGCGCCGTCGCTATATACAGGGTAGACCGGGGCAAAATGGCATAGCGGGGCAAAACGGTACCGGGGCAAAACGGCACTGGGGCATAATGGGATCCCGGGCATAATGGGATAACAAAAAATGAAGTTTATCGGGTGCTTGATTCGGGGCAAAATGGGATAGGGGCAAAATGGGGACAGAGAGGAGTGGAACATCAAATTGGGGCAAAATGGGAATCGGGGGCGAAATGAGACACAAAAATGAAGTGTCGCAGCCTCTCGTGAAATTAGTGGTCTCCGATTTTTTCCTGTCCCATTTTGCCCCCGATCCCGTTTTGCCCCAACCGCATCTTTCCGAGGAGCCTGATTTTCTCCGGCCCATTTTGCCCCATTCCCGTTCTGCCCCCAATGACGTGATTTTCCAGCAGTGTTGATTTTCACTATTCCATTTTGCCCCAAACCCGTTCTGCCCCCAATGACGTGATTTTCCAGCAGTGTTGATTTTCACTATTCCATTTTGCCCCAAACCCGTTATGCCCCGGTCCCATTTTGCCCCGGTCCAATTATGCCCCGCCATACCATTTTGCCCCGGTCTCCCCTATATGTATATATATATATATATGTCACGTGTGTGTGTGTTGCATTGTGGCGCGCGCACAAACATGTGTGACGGACACATTGCATTTTCCTAAACGCGATTCCCCCGGTTGGTATATTTACGATAGGCGCGAGAGAAACGACGATTATCGAGAAACAATAAAGTCATATTATTACTCGCGATCGTGTGTGTGTGTGTGTGTGTGTGTTAGTGTGTGCGGAATCGAATGACAATGATATAATTGCGACGGTTTGTCGCTTTGTCGTATATTTTTTTTTGCTGAAAACACATGTGCGCCGACGAGGCATCGAAGGACGCGTTGCAGAGCCGTGACATCGATTATCGAAAAAAAAAATATATGAAAAAAAAAAAAAAAAGAAAAAAAAAGAAACGGAATAATCATTCTTCGTAAACGCATCTGTGACGATATAATATATATGTTTATTTATTTTTTTTTATTGACAATACATGACTAACATTTATTCATTTATTTTATTTATTTTGAAAAAAAAAAAAAAAAAAAAAATTCTCTTCTCTTCATCTCTTTTACGTCCTTGAATATATAGTGTCGCCCTATATATTGCCAACGGGCCATCGTCCCGAGGCCTTCAGCCCGTACATTTTATTTCATTTATTTATTCATTTATTTTATTGAAAGGAGACAATATACCTTTTTGCATTGTTTTGTTATTTATTTATTTATTTTTTTTTAATTTCAATCGGGGGTCATCATCCGCCCCCCCCCCCCCCTATTGGCAACGCCAGCATTATTTTCTTGTTTCTTCACGACAAAGATCTTCGTCTGACGACGTATTTGTTAATTAATGAATTTAACGTTATGATGCAAACGACCCATCAGTGGCCTGTGATTGTCTTTCAAAGGCGATTGCATGCACATATTATCCATATTTCAACACCGTGTACCATTTGCAGTGCTGGTTACAAAAAAAAAACCGTAAATTTTCTTTGGGGAAAAAAACATTGAATTAACAAAAAATTAATAATAATAATAATAATAATAATAATAAGATCAATAATTTTTCGGATTAATTTTTTGTTCGTGTAAACAGGATGACAAACATGATATAGTGTTGAACGAAATATCTCTCGTAGTTGCAACTTGAAACTAAAGATTGTATATCGTGTGTGTGTGTGTGTGTGTGTGTGGTTGATCGTTCGGTACAAGTAACAAGCGCAAAATGGCGAGAGAGCCACCCGCAAGGGTATTAGCCGCACACGTGCTGGTCCCACCAGAAGTCCCTTGGGTAATAATAGAAGCGCAATTAAGTCGGTTGAGCTCGGTTTACCAAACGGTTTTTCAGCCATATACATCGACACGAACGCACACACACACACACACACACACACAGACACACGATACTTTGTTCGCGAAGAACCCAGCTGGGTTTCAGCATCGTGTTTAGCTGCACGATCTTTCGTCAGTCGATCACTGCTTGATCTCGTCGATTTCGGATCGTTCGTTAATTCCAATTTTCACAGCTCTCTGTTAACGTCATTTCCAACATCGTTCTCGGAAAAAATAATTTCTTTTTTTTTTTTTTTGTGAGGAATAAAAGAATAATAAATAAATAACTTTTTTTTTTATTTTTCGTTGGATTTTTTACGTCATTTTCAATATCGTCGTTGAAAAAAATCATCTTTTTTTTTTTTTTTTTTTCGTGAGGGAAAACTGAATGATAAATAAATGAATGAATAAATTAATGTATTGTTTTTTTCGTTGTATTTGTTACGTCATGTCCGAGGTCGTCTTTCGATAAAAACTCGTTTCTTTTTTTTTATGAGGAAAAACTGGATAATGAATGTATAAATAAATAAATAAATAAATAAATAAATAAATAAATAAATAAATAAATAAATAAATAAATACATGTATTCTTATTTCGTTGTATTTTTCACGTCATTTCCAAGATCGTCTTACGAAAAACTCATTTCTTTTTTTTTTTTATGAGAAAAAACTGGATAATGAATAAATAAATATATTATTTTTTCATTGTAATTTTTTACGTCATTTTAAAATTCAAAATGGCGACGTCCAGGTAGTTGACATGTGTTTTTTTTTTTTTTTTTTTTTTTTTCAATGGAACCATGATTTTTTTATTTCCACCAAAAATGTTGTCATGTCAAAACTAACGACTTTTGTAGGACATTTTGTTTTTTTTTTACATATCCATAATTTTTAGGTTAGAACTCAAATTTTTAGGTTAGAACTCTCTCATGTTGGTTCAACCAAAGATAATTTTTCCTTCGTGAAAAATCTATCTTTTCCCCATAATCCGTGGTAATTTTTTTTTTATTATTATTTTCAGAAAAACCAATTCTGGATAGAATTTGAGAATGAAGAATCTTCACGGAAACCGTGTTATATATTTATAATGGATGCAGAATGGAATAGTCGAACAAGAGGCGTCTGCACAGGCGCCTCTCGTACGCGTCAGAGTTGCACTTGCTGCTGCTGTTTTGTTGTTGCTGCTGATGCTGCTGCTGCTGCATGCCATGTAACCACCAAGTTTCCTCCCTCCATCTATCTCTCTCTCTCTCTCTCTCACTCTTTCTCACCGCGTCTCTCTTCATTCTCTCTCGCTCTCTTGTCTACCTCGATAATCGATATTTCCGTTACCGATGCTATGGACACGTCAGCCGTAGACGTTCATACACCAAACTCCCCCGACTGCATCCACAAAACACACACACACGCATAGATATATGTATGTGTATATTAGGGTGGTCCTTAATGGGGGTGTTGACGAATTTCGACAAGTGCACCCCCCAGATAGGTTCGAAATGAATGAATGAAAATATGTGCGAAACCCCAGCACTGTGGTCCAACGAGAAGACGTGGCTGTGAGCTCGTTCAGTTTCCCATTTGAATAACATGGGATTTTCCGACTAATTCGGTTATTATTTTTTCCGAGTTGTCCCTGAGCACGCGAAAAAATTCTCAATTCACACAAATCCATCGTCAATGGGTATAACTACTCGTACGATTTTGTTTACAAGACCTCCACCTGTGTATCATCGATAACGGCGAACCGATGAACGATGATAACAACCGATAAACGATTTCAACAAAAATTGAAATTCATTTGTGTTTGTGTCTTGTAAAAAAATCGTGTACGAGTAGTTATACCCATTGACAATAGATTCGTGTGAATGAAGAATTTTTTCGCGTGCTCAGGGACAACTCGAAAAAATAATAATCGAATTAGTCCGAAAATCCCATGTTATTCAAATGGGAAACTGAACGAGCTCACAGCCACGTCTTCTCATTGGACCACAGCGCTGGGGTTTCGCACATATTCTCATTCATTAATTTCGAACCTATCTGGGGGGTGCACTTGTCGAAATTCATCAACACCCCCATCAAGGACCACCCTAATGTATCTATAAACATATACTTTATTTCCATGGCAAATACAAAGAAAAAAAACGAACACGATGAATCCCGCCGCACTCACGTTAATTGTCGAAAAATCTTGCTTGCGTCATTTCCATTTGAGTGCTCAATTCTTTTTTTTTCTTTTTTTTTTTCATCATCGTCCCAGCTGCGGAAACTTCTGGGTGCAGCATCGTTACAACAATGGCAGATCGCAGTTTCGTAACTGTGCTTGTTCGTAAAAATTTTAACGCGTTAAATGTAAAATGCATCGATTTGATATTGAAACTTCAAACTCCGAGAGGATTTTTGATAAATCGACGTCATTGAACTAAATCATTTGATTCGAGCTAAACATTTAATTCGGTCGAATGATTCACAACTGTTGAATGTGTATCTCGTAGATCTGTTGTTAATGTTATTGATGAATAAATAACGATGTGACTGATTGACGTCCGAGTATAGATTTGACGTCGTTTAACTTTTGAGAACACGTTGATTACTATATAAGCATCCATATATATATATATATATGGATGATGAAGTAAAGAATAATTTACTATTTCATACGATGAAGTAAAGAATAATTTACTATTTCATAATTTTAGATTCTGATGTCACCGATGTTTCGCAGACGTTAACTATTCGTATTATTTCTTTTTTTTTTTTTTTTTTACTTCTTCTGCTCGTCTTTTCTTGCCTATCGAGCGTGTACGAGCGACCGATGACGTTAGAGAAATCGTAATTGTAAATCTAGGAGACGACGTGAATAGCAAGGTTATTCTCTCGTCTGGAGGTCTTACACATTGACGATTCTTAAGGGGGGAGTAAGGTTAATTCGATAAAAAAAAGAGCATATTTTCGATAATTTTTTTTGACGACACAGTTGATATATATATTTGTTTCTATGATTAGTACATGATTAAGTAACATTTGAAGAATATTCTGTGAAACTTTTATTGATTTTTATGAAGAAATGAGTCATTGACAGCGAATCTCCGGGGACGTCTCGAAAAAAAAAGTTTCATTGCGATGGCCCTCATAACTCATCGCTGGATCATCCGAAATCAAAAAACCGAAAATGATTTTATTAGTCGATAAGTTTCTGCAGGTAACAACGTCGACTTCTTTTCTCTAAATTGATTTTTCAATTTTTTACAGCACTTGGAAGTCGAAATACTGAAAAAAAATAATTTGATGAAAAATCAGTATTTCGACTTCCAAGTGCTGTGAAAAATTGAAAAATCAATAACAAAAGGAAAACTCGACGTTTTAACCTGCAGAAACTTATCAACCAATAAAATCATTTTGGTTTTTTGATTTCGGACGATCCAGCGATGAGTTATGAGGGCCACCGCGATAAAACTTTTTTTTTTCGAGACGTCGGCGGAGATTCGCTGTCAATGGCTCGTTTCTTCATAAAAATGAATAAAAATTTCATAGAATATTCTTCAAACGTTACTTCATCATGTACCAATCATAGAAACAAATATATATATATCAACTGTGTCGTCAAAAAAAATTATCGAAAATATCCTATTTTTTGTATCGAATTAACCTTACTCCCCCCTTAAACAAATATAGATACTCAACGTCTTCACTGTGTCCACGAATATTTCGGTGCCTTTTCTTCTATCGATAATAATCAATCGTTCATTAATCGTCTCCAATGAGATAACCGGCAAGAAAAAATATAAAACTATAAATTTGTAACTGAAATCAATTTTTTTTTTGTTTTTAATGCAATTTTGTTAAAAAATTGTACACAAGTCGTAAAATAAAAATGATAATGAAGAAGTGAGTGTACAAATGGCGTACACACAGCTCGTAGTCGTTGCAGCCTTAATATGGCGAGTTGGCATTATCGCTTAATTTAGATCAGTAAAATCGAGGTTTTCTCGACTTTACTGATAAACCGAGAACCCACGAGAGTTTGTGGTACATTAACGGCTGCTGGCGATAAGAAAATTCGAATAAAGCTCGAACGCTGCAGCATTCGATAGGTCTGCGCGCGAAGGTCGCAGAGGTGCTAAAAACACTGAACAAACAGAAAAAAAAAATTATGCGTAGGAGGCAAAAATGTTGCTATCGTTTACGATGTACACACACACACGACACAACAAATGTGGTTCTGCCTTATTTACGTACATCCGATATACATTTAATGTCCTCGCGCATAGTACACACACACACATATATATGTATATTAGGGTGGTTGTTATTTGGGTCACGTCCGAATGTCGATTTTGCCGGAAGCTCGATCGATCCCGAAAAAAATGCAAAAAAAAAAAAAAAAATGTCAAGCCTACGACGAACCTCCTGGTGCAATTCCAATGACCGCCCAAGACACCGGGTGAAGTTTCCCATTCGAAACACACGCAATTTTTTCCACACGTCGGTTATCACATCGGCGCGGGAACGACTGATTGTCGTTTGAAAAAATCCAATACCGTACGTGGTCGAACGTGGTATGGAAATCCTACTTCCTGGGGGGAAAAAAATGGAACACACGTATTGGGTAATCTCGTGTGACGTTTTACACGCACCTTTGCACACACCGTTCCTCCGACGATTATATCGTACACGCGTGCGCGTGTGACACGAGAGACGACCCATATACGCGGTTTTATTTGTTATCCCGTGGAAGTGGGGTTTCGTAACCGTTGACTCCCCGTGGGGCTATGGGGATTTTTCGAGCGACAATCAGTCGTCGTCCCCCGCCGATATGATAAACGACGTATGAAAAAATTGCGTGTGTTTCAAATGGGAAACTTCATCCGGTCTCGGGCGGTCATTGGAATTGGACCGGGAGGTTCGCGATGGGCTTTACATTTTTTTCATTTTTTCGGAGATCGATCGGGCCTCCGGCAAAATAAACGTTCGGACATGAATCCGAATAAGAACCACCCTGATGAATATAGTATGTATATCGATGTATTCTCGAGTCTCCGAGACGACGTCCTTCTGGCTTCAGAAATGACGTAGACAGAATCTCGCAGAAGCGGAATCCTCTTGTTCACTCTAATAGAGCTGATGTAGTTGGATTTTTTTTCTTCTTTTTTCTTTTTCTTCTTTTTTTTTAATGGCTTTTTAATACGCGACTACGAGCCACAGCCGAGAGTATCTCGATGACGATGATGCCGACGATGATGTTGTTCGTTCGCCACTTTGCCCACTCGCTTCAGACTCTTCATTGTCCATTGGCTTACCCGGAATTCAGTCGAATGTAGTCAAAACGCGTCATCTTCGAGCATAAATTAACAACGTTCCGTCCAAGAATTTAATTGGCCACGTGTATTGGTTCTACACGATGTGCAAATTATTCCCACTCTTCCCCCCCCCCTGATTTCCATAGATACATATATAAATTGTTATTCTCCACAAAAAATATTAAATAAGATTTTCTTCCTTTTTCCAAAGTTTTGGAAATATTCAAAAAAATAAAGAGCTTCATTGTTTTTCAAATATTTCAAAAACTTTGGGAAAAAGGAAAAAATCTTATTCAACCTTTTTCGTAGAGAATTTAATTTTCTACAAAAAAAGTTATTTGCATTATCGTCGTATCTCACATAGTTTCCGAGTTATTATAAAATTTCCTCGAAGCTTTTGAGAAACAAGCTATCTTATCAACTTTTCGATTTCCCGCCGAATTCAATCACTGGGAAAATATTTGAAAATTCGGCATCGAAGACCCACTACCCCGAGTGAAAAATTTGCGGAGTTTCGGATTTTTCCGGTGCAATACTGCGGAAGGGAAAAAAAAATATAAACTATCGGGTGGCAAAAATTCTGTGTTGATCGAATGGCGAGATTCGAGGGATTTGGGGAGGTAATTGGAATTCGTCTACGAGGCTGGGGCTTCGGCTACTTTTGAATTAATTTTTTTCGAGACATTCAAACCCATGGGAGGGTCAAAAAAATTTTTTTACCCCAAATAAGGACCACCCTAATATATATATATATATATTAGGTAAATTTAATGAATATTTTTCTTTATTGGTAAATTTCTTCTTTAAACTTTTAAGGTTTAATTTCATTGTTTAACTAAAATCTCTTCTCCATTTTAGGTAAATTTAATGAATATTTTTCTTTATCGGTAAATTTCTTCTTTAAACTTTTAAGGTTTAATTTCATTGTTTAACTAAAATCTCTTCTTCATTTTGGGTAAATTTAATGAATATTTTTCTTTATTGGTAAATTTCTTCTTTAAACTTTTACGGTTTAATTTCATTATTTAACTAAAATCTCTTCTCCATTTTAGGTAAATTTAATGAATATTTTTCTTTATCGGTAAATTTCTTCTTTAAACTTTTACGGTTTAATTTCATTGTTTAACTAAAATCTCTTCTCCATTTTAGGTAAATTTAATGAATATTTTTCTTTATTGGTAAATTTCTTCTTTAAACTTTTAAGGTTTTAAGGTAACTTTAACTTTTAAATTTTATATACATATATATACATATATATCGTGACTTGAAAGGAATAAAACCGGCGAGGCGTGTCCTTGGCTCCCTTGATATATATCGTCTTTTAGGCCCATACTATGAGATACGAGATAACGACCAATGGACAGGGCATTCGTTGTCCGTTTTCGGACAGTCGGTAGCTCCTTGTCCCTAAAATGTATATATATATATATATATATATATATCTATGTCTTTGTGACTAACAATGATTCAGTCTTTTTTTTTCTCCCTTCACTAATTCTTATTGACCTTTTTTTTGGGGGGGGTGAGGGTGAGGGAGGTGGAGGGGGTGCGTTTCTACGTACAATCGGTAGAACAGACATACCCACTGTTCGTTACGGTTTTTATTTTCCTCTCATCTTTGGTCTTTTTTTTTTTGATTTTTTTAAATTAAATTTAATTTAATTTTATTTAATTTTTTCTCCTTTCATCTTTGGTTGTGTTTTTTGCAGGTCGTCAGTCGTGTGAATCGCAGCTGTGAAGCACATTGCAAGACGTTCTATCAAAAGAATAAAAATGCATATACTGCCACATGCTGCTCATGGGGGACTACTTGAGTTCTTCGCGGCCCAGTGATACACATGTGTTATCGAATCAATCGTGTTTGTAGTTTGTTTTTTTTTTAAGAGCCTTCGAATGAAAGAATGGAACCTTCGTACCTCATCAAAATCCATAGGATACATCGATTCGTAATATCTCGACTTGCATTACAACTTGTTTCACCCCCTGCAAGTCCGAAATTGTGAGTGTGTGCGTGTGTGTACGGTAAGAAATTAATATGACAAAAAGACCTTGTAAAAAAAACTTTCGGACAAGTAATATTCATACTACTATCATTTTCACTTTCGCTTGACAAAAAAAAAAAAAAAAAAAAAAAAATACTACAATCAATGTTTATCATGAAAATCCTCTTATCATGAAAAAAACCTTGTCATGCTACCTTAAAAGTCCATAAAACAACGCATTTCGTTCAACACCATGGGCAACCCATGAACACACACGTAAATGTAAAAAAATACAAAAAATAAATAAATAAATAAATAAATAAATAAAAATAAAAAAAAGCTACAATCAATGTTTATCATGAAAATCCTCAGTCTTGTCATGCTACCTTAAAAGTCCATAAAATAACGCACTTCGTTCAACACCATGGCAACCCATGAACACACGTAAATGTAAAAAAATACAAAATAAATAAATAAATAAATAAATAAATAAATAAAAATAAAAAAAAGCTACAATCAATGTTTATCATGAAAATCCTCAGTCTTCTCATGCTACCTCAAAAGTCCACAAAATAACGCACTTCGTTCAACACCATGGCAACCCATGAACACACACATAAACGTCCAAAAAAAAAAAAAAAAAAAAAATAAATAAAAATAAAAAAAAAAGCTACAATCAATGTTTATCATGAAAATCCTCAGTCTTGTCATGCTACCTCAAAAGTCCATAAAACAACGCACTTCGTTCAACACCATGGCAACCCATGAACACACACATAAACGTAAAAAAAAAAAAAAAAAAAAAAAAAACTCAATAACAATAATAATAAAAATAACTGGCGTGCGCCAATGTTGTTGCCTCGGTGTTCCTCTTTGGTTCCACAAAACGACGACACCGACAGTGCCCCCCATGCATCACGAACCGAGAACCGAGGAGTCCCGCCAGGGTGACGAGTTTCGTGCGTGCCAAGTTAATCGATAAGTCTCTCTCTCACTCCTCATTCTGTCTCTCTTTGCTGCCTTCTCCCCCCCTCCCCGCTCCCCGCACCGCTACGTCGCCTTCTTCGACCCCCCGTTAATTCATCAACTCGTGACAACGAGTGTCTCGTAGTCGAGAAGTTTGTCTACCGAATGTCGAGGGTTCACATATAGTGTCTATGATAAAGGGGCAGGGAGCGAGGAGAAGGAGGGGGGGGGGGGAAGGGGGAGGGGAACTACAAACGCTGTGGTGATAGACTTTGACTCGACACGCACATGACAAAGGAATTAAACAGTGCACGGGTTATTACGTTGTTTCACGCATTTGTTACCACTACACCACACTGTCCACGACTATCACTAATACCAGTGACCGCAATCATTGTGTGTAATGCGTCTTCGTTGTATATAGATAACTTACGACCGGATTCGTCGAGGATAAATCCGGTCAAGGTTGACCGGCAAAGAGAATTAAAAAAAAAAAAAATGAAAGAGAGAAGAGAGAGAGAGAGAGAGAGAGAGAGAGAGAGAGAGAGAGAGAGAGAGAGACTGATTGATTGTTTTTATTATTATGCGTCAGTGATAATTTTAGGCAATTTTATACATATCGGTTGTTTAACAAATTTTTTACAAATAATTGACGTAATATAAACTATAATAAAATAATAAAAAAATAAGTGTAACAAATTTATAATTAACTCAAATTATGTTACGGGATAAGCTTGAAATAAAAAATAAAAAAAGAGAGAAAAAGAAAAATAAGAAAAAGAAGAACCAACCCAAAAATAAAAAATAAAAATAAAAATAAAAATATAAACAAAAAGTAAAAATAAAAATGAAAATAAAAATACGTAAGAGAGAGAGAGAGACAGAGAGAGAGAGAGAGAGAGAGAGAGAGAGAGAGAGAGAGAGAGAGAGAGGGAGAGAGAGAGATAAAAGAAAAGTGTAATGACGAAGGATGGACCCTATTATATTTTTTTCTGCAGTATGCTTTGGCCATCCCCCAAAGTTTGCGTGTAGCTTGCATAAACGTATATATATATAATACATATATGGGTAATTCCATCGGATATCGAACAATTTTGGACTTCACTATCTCGAATCTTTGTGATATTTACACAGCTCAAAGTGCATGTTGAACAAACAAATTCCCAAATTTTTTCAGTTTTTTTAATCCATTATTTTGGGCAGCTGTCAATTAAGGTATATTTTTCATTCGTTTCGTTTTATTTATTTTTTTTTTTCAAGTATTTTTTTTACACGCTTGCGTTCTTGAAAAAAATGTATCAAAAATCTGTTTCTCACGTGAAATTGTCTCAGCTTTTCGATGAAAATATCAGTTTTTTCATTTCGGGTCTCGAAAATCCAATGAAATCGAATTTGAAACTTAAAAAGCTGTTTTTTCGGCCGTTGTACAAATTTTGGATATTTTTTTTTTTATACTATTGTCGGAAAGCTGAGAAAAGTTCACAGGTTATATGTATTCAAGTTATTATATATATATATATATATATATATATATATATATATATATATATATATATATATATATATATACATATAACGACACACCCAAACAAGCAAACACGATCACACGCAAGCCCCGTTTCATTCAGTAAGCCGTATCGAATAAAAGCTCGTCTTCCTTTCTTTTTTTCTTTTTTTTTTTTTGTTCCTTGGTGCTCGACGTTTTTTTCACCGAAACGTGAATCGGCGACTTGGCCACGACCATCGGTCCATCGATAATAAAGCACAAAAGCCTCGAACGATCGGTTCGTTAGTTATTCATAACCCGTCAATTCGTATGTTCATCGTCATTCGTTACAACGACTGCTCTCTCTCTCTCTCTCTCTCTAACAATGACTCGTAATTCCCGTTCGACCCTAAAATTACGATAACGACGACGAGGTGGCGGGGGGGAACATCGGTTCAATCGATTTTCGCGTTTAACCCGCGTCGAACAAAATATTTTCAAACTTTTACACGAATTGTACACGAATAAAAACAATTTTTTTATTTTTTTTATTTTAATTTTTGGAAAAAATTTTTTTTTCGTATCTTCGTTATCACTACCGACAATTCGAAAGATGCAGTAAGAGAAGGGCTGCAAGTTTTAACCCTCAGACCGTAAACCAGGGTCGTTTTCGTCCTGTCGATAATCAAATGTTGTCCTATAGGTTGCCTCATCTTTTGTATAAAAAATATATATATAAAAAAATTAATTTTTCACAATCTTATGATTGGGACTTTTAATTTGAGGCTTGAAGAACTTTCGTGAATTTTTTTAGATTTTTTGCAGCGGTTTAAATGTTAAAAAAAAAAAAAAAAAGGCAACGACGAATAAAACGTTTACGGATTAAGGGTTAACTCGCAGCTTTTTTTTTATCATCTCGGTGTATGATAATGTATACGGTCGTTCGATGGAAGCGTCTCGCGGAAAGGAGAATATCGATGTGTGTGTGGTGTGTGGTGTGTGTGTGTGTGTGTGTGTGGTATACCTTGGTGGGCGCAATCTCGTTGTAATCGGACGTTTCCTCATTGGAGGGCTCGCGCGTTCATAAAGCGCCACGGTATCGGATCCTCGAGCACGAGAGAAACAGAGAGAGAGAGAGAGAGAGAGAGAGAGAGAGAAGAGAGAGGTAAAGAGAGAGAGAGGAGCTTCGTAAAGCGCTGCTCTCCCGTCGAGGTTGAACTTGACGCAGGGACAACGGCTTGCCAGCCGTTTGACAGGACATTGTCCATTATCGTTCGTGAGCTTCACACAATTATTATTATTATTGTTGTTGTTATTATTATAATTTTTCAACGCCGGGTCCGTCATCCCAATTTCATTTAAAGTGAAAAAATTTTTTTAACACATTTTTCGAACGATTTCAATTCGCTTGGATTGGCTTTTCATTTATTCATTCATTTATTTATTTATGGTAAACAATTTATCGCAATCAAAAATCCAAATAGGCGAACTTATTTGAAGTTAAGAATTTTTTAACACAATTTTTGAACGATTTCAATTCGCTTGGATTGGCTTTTCATTTATTCATTCATTTATTTATTTATGGTAAACAATTTATCGCAATCAAAAATCCAAATATTCGAACTTATTTGAAGTTGAGAATTTTTTGACACAATTTTTGAACGATTTTAATTCGCTTGGATCGCCTTTTTATTTATTTATTTATTCATTTATTTATCTATTTAATTTTTTTGTCAACTAACGACGTGTATATATAGCGAGTGCTGGGCTACGAACGAATCGTTGCACCTCGGGTCTTCGCGATCTCACTTCGCGTTCGCGAATTTCCGGTTTCATTGGCCAAAATAGTCTTCACGCTGGTTAGAAGCTCCAAAGGCCGCGGTTCAAGGTCGTGATTGCCCAGTCATCGGGCCAAAATCAGAGTGCATGTCGAGAGCACAGAAAAAAAATATATATACAATCTATACATATATATATATATACGTAATTAGTCTGTCGAGCTATTCGCGTATAAGATTCGTCCGCGTTATCGATCAGTATTATTTTTTCTCTTCTTCTTCTTCTGTTTCTTAAAATTTATCTTCTTCGAAAAATTTGTAATTTCAACAAAAATTTGTAATTTATACGCGATACAAATTTCGAAACGTAAAACATCGATTTCGAAATAAGTGAATTAGGAAAAAAAAATTCAAACAAAATAATTTACTTGAAAAAAAAAATTTTTTTTTTCTGTTTCTTTTTCTTTTTTTTCAAAATACATATATACCCCTACACACGTACACACACACACGCAAAAAGAAAACGAGATGAATGGAGAACGAGTAACCCACTGGGTTGCGGAATTTTCACGTCGCTAACTCGCTCAATTATGATTACCCCCCTCCCCCCTTCGCCCCCTCCCCCCGAACGTTTTATAATTCAACGGACGGTTATCGGGGTCGTCGAAGTTGCCGGTTTAAATTCCCTCGACGAACTCGCGTCCATCCCGAACAACCAGAAGCGTTACGCATGTGCCGTCCGACCAATGCACACACACTTACACACTTACACACACAAACACACACACTTACACACACACACGCACACATAAAAATGTTCGTGTACACGCGTGTGTATAACGTTACGATTGCTTCTGATGATGTGCCTGAAGCAACGATGTAGGCTCACGCCCCTCTCGCCAAGATAGCTTATCAATTCGTTCGATAATCGCGATCACTTATTTTTTTTTTTTTCAAATTTTTGTCTTCAAATTTTTGCCAATTCGTTTGTTTCTTTCGTTCGAATTAACGGATCGAGTTGATTTTTTGAGACAATGAATTTTCGGTATATCTATATGTATATTCATATTCATTTATTTCATGTGTATATATTTATTTTCGTTCCATTTGAAAAAATAAAAAAAAATTGAAAATTGTAATTTAAAAAAAAATTTCAAAAAAAAAAATGAAAAAACCAAAATAAAAACTTATTTCGCACATTAAACGGTTGTTGTGTACCACTGACGTGATTCACAATTAACACAGATTCTGAAAGTTCATTTTATGAAGATTGAAAAATCGATTTTTAATCTCTTCAGTCTTCAAGACTGAAAAAGACTGAAAAAAATCTGTTTTTTGTTGTTGTTGTTTTTTTTTTTTTTTTTTTTACAGAGTTTGAAGCAAATAACGAGGACTGAAGAGGTGAAAAATATTTTTCTCAATGTGTATGTGTGTGTGTGTATATATATATATATATATATATATATATATATATATATATATATATGAATAGAATTTACGTGAATCATATGTAAAAATGTCATGCGGATTGGATTGGATGGTCGAACAGGGTGAAACGGTTGCGTAATTTTGGTCCACACAAAGTTCCACGGTAGCAATCTCCTAATCTCGTAAATTCCGGTGGCAATCTGGCAAACGTCCAACTGGCTGGAAAACGACTTGGGTATATTCTCCGTTCGAGATTTCGTATACGGAATATCGTGATAATAAGGATGCCGGAAGAGACGCGGGGCGGAGGAGACGTCTGGTAGGTAACGTCGAATTCGGATGATAGTGAGGTAGGCCAGTAACGACGTACCATTTACCACACATTATGGGCAACTCTCTCTCCCTCTCTCTCTCTCTCTCTCTCTCTCTCTTACACACACACACGTTCACTCGTTCTCTCTGCAAAAGGAACACAAACAATAAACTAAGTAGTGCTGGAAATTTTACTTTGCTGAATTTTTTAGGAAAAAAAAAAAAAAACGAGTACCGATAATTTTTTTAAATAAATCTTTTGTATTTATATGTTTATAATTTTTTTCTACGAATCTTTTGGATTGATAAATTTGTAGTTTTTTTATAAATAAATCTTTTAGATTGATAAATTTGTAGTTTTTTAAATAAATCTTTTGGATCAATGAATTTATATTTGTTTTTTTTATAAATCTTTTAGATTGATAAATTTATAATTTATTTTCAAATAAATCTTTTTTGAATAAACAAATTTACAATTTTTTCTATAAATCTTTTAAATTGATGAAATTCATGATTCGGCATTGTTTAAAAAAATTCAAAGATTTCCACGTCCTCATATGGTTTGCGAAAAAAATGGTTTGTGACAGACGGTTTGCACAGACACGTGAGCGATCTTATAAGGGTTCCCCCTTTTTTATCGTGTCGTGCCTCAAAGTCCGGGAACCCCGAAAAAGGTGCGGCAGTCGTATTAATCGGATTTCGATATTCGTATCGGGCGAAAACGCGTGCAACGGACCCCAAAAAAATCATTCGGACTATAACGTTTATTCACAAACACGTGTGTGTGTGTGTGTGTGACTGTGTGCAACTGTGTGAATACTCGATTTTTCCATATAGTCTTGAGCTTCGACTGTTTTTTTTTTTTTTTTTTTTTTTTTTTTTTTTTTTTTTTTTTCAAACGTGGCTGAGCCGAGAGAGCCAAGCCCACGATGATAAAATCGATTGGCGAATATCGAGTAGCCGTGTGTCCCGTTCACGTCCAACTGTACCCCAACGGTATGTATATATATATATATACATACAAGCGTTTATATATATATATATATATCACGACTATTGCGAGGCTCGAGTGTGTGCATCGAGTTTTCAGTGCCACGATAATTCGGTTCTGTGCTGTATAAAAGCCCATTCGGATTTCGTGGCGACCGAAGAAGAGTTCGAAACGACATTCGCATCGAAATATATATATCCATCGATCGATCGAATTTAAGGGTGGGGGGGGGGGGGTGGTGAGGTATTAAGGTGTAGTATCCCACAAACTGTAAGAGTCAAAGCAAGCCCAAAGATATACCATCTCCTGATTGAGGTACTTGGTACTTTGATGTGACAACGTCGCGTGTTATCATGTCGATTAGTGTGAGAGAGAGTGAGAGAGAGAAGATGGGAAACAAACGCGCAACGTTGCCATGTCTACTGGATCACGACCAACTCTTCTCATACTAACTGTATTTTCCCGATGTTCATTTGCTCATTATTATCATCACAGTCTCCCGATCTCCACCGTCAAGTGCCCAAAATGTTGTCCGAATATTCAACTTGCGGCTCAATTGTTTTCATTAAAATCCGACGAGGACTTTTTGTATTGTATCAAATTGAGCGTGATTGTCCATAAGGCCTCCGTGTTAAACGTGTGAAAAATAAAACGTGTTGATATATTTTTTTCTCGCGCTCCGGAAAGCCATGAAAATTTTGCTGAACCGTTTTTCTCATCGATGCCTATGAGTATGCCGAGTTTCATGAAATTCTGACGAGGAACTACCTCAAGATTACTGTTTAACGAAGGTGTGTGGGGGTGTGGTGACTTACCTAGTGGAATGATCGACGAAACCGCCGTCGAGAAGTCGCAGTTTGGCGAACAAAACTGCGCTGACGAAAGGCACTGCGGTTAGCTCTTCGAGGCCGACCTCCACCGAGAATTTGTACTTCTTCTTCTTCATCATGAAGGCCATCTCACCGAGCCCCGGACACTTCACTTTGAAAACGTGTTTTTTTTATTTATTTATTTATTTATTTTTTTATTTTATTTTTTTTTAATCCGACAGATTCTCGTGGTTCACGATCACCCCCTCGTCAATATATATATATCTATATATATATATATATATGTATATATATATTTATATTAATAAATTTAAATAAATTTCTCTGTCTCTGCCTCGCGAGTCGAAAAATTTGTATTATTATTATTATTTTTCTTCTTTCTTTTTAAAATTCAATTATTATTTTTTTTTAAATTACAATAAGAACTTTATATATATACATATATGTATAATCCCAGACACCCAGCTGGGACAAAAATTTGTGCTCGAATTTTCAATTCTTCGCGGTTGCCGATTTTTTTAATTTTTTTTTTTATTTTAAGCCAAGATAATATTTTATCGGGCTTTGTTGAGTGAGCTTGACAACCGCATTTCGGTTATCGACTGTCGGTCTCGTCGGCCTTGCCGACTCGACGATCTTCGTCATTGGTTCGATCACCGGTCTCGATCTCGGTTTTGGGGGATTAACGATTTTTCCGACGATATTCCATTCGTATTTAGAAAAATTTGTCGATCGATTCGGTCGGAAGACAAACACGACGGATGATTAACGATTTTTTTATTTTTTATTTTTTTTCAGTTGCGTCATTCGATCCGGGCCGTCGCGATTATTCCACGTTTCTCGGAAAACTCGAAATAAAAATGTAAAAAATAATAATAATAATAATAATAAAATTTGAAAAAAAAATAAAAAATAAAAAGTTTTCTTTTTTTTTTTCGCCCACGACGCGATTCAGTCGTTCAATTGGCCTGTGACTTTAAAAATTCGTCCCTCGTGCGTCTTTCGTCGCGTCCGCATCGTCTTCGTAAATTCTCCGGCATTGTGAATTTTTTTTTTTTTTTCGGGCCTCTTGGATCTGCAAAAAAAAACGAAAAACAAAAAATAATTCACGATGATAATGTTTGGGTTGAAGAAAAAACGAAAAAATGTTATTTAAAATTTCGTTACATATTTTTCGTCTCGGTTTCATTAATTATTGTTGTACATAGTTTGGGAAATAGTTCGAAGTAATTATTTTTTTATTATTGTTTTTTTTTTTTTTTTTTTTTTTTAAACTAATGGAGATTGCATGAAGTTTGCTTTTAATCGTTCGTCAAATAATGGCGAACGATGCGAAATTTTTCTCACTCCTTTGATTCATTTAATAATTAAATGTAAAAATATAAAAATTTGACAAAAAAATTCTCATTTCAATTTAATTGAATTTTATTCAAATAATTTTATTGATAATCAATTCTCATCGTGTTTTATCAGACATAGACATGGACGCTGCAAATCTCGATTCACGTTTATCTGATTTACATAATAATACATTTTAATAATAATAATAATAATAATTGAAATTCAATTAAATCAAGAAAAATAATTATATCGAAAATAGATGGTCATGATTTACCAAAACAATAGCGAACAATGCAAATTTTTCTGGCTCCTTCGATTTTTCAACATGAAAAAAAAAAAATGTTCAAATCGAAATGATTAACGAAATTTAAATTTTTTAAAATAATTTCATTGATAATTAATTCTCATCGTGTTTTATCAGACATAAGACATGGACGTTGCAAATCTTGATTCACATTTCTCCGATTTACGTGACAATAAATTTGGAAAATAATAATAATAATAATAATAATAATAATAATAATAATAATAATAATAATAATAATAATTAAAATTAAATTAAATTAAGAAAAATTTTCTAGAAATATTTTCTCGTAAAAAAAAAAAAACATTTCTGTTGTCTTGTTCGTTTATACGATTCGATGTTTATTTTATTTGATTTCTTATTTTTTATTTTTTGATTTTTTTCATTTTTTTTTCGTTATCGTTATCGAAGCGAAGTCCCAAAGTTAAAGGCCATTCGATATAAATGCAGTCAAGGGCTTGTAAATAAGGCCGGAGATATTTTACGACGTGAATCGTTGCATGTGTGTGTGTGTGTGCCATTGACACGGCCTCGACGGTGAACTCTCTAGTCGGCCAAGCGAGGTGTTATCTCCGTCGCCGGTTTTACGTGACGATTATGACTCACAACCCGAGCAGGCTGATCGTTACGACCCGGATCGTCACGAGCACCACGTGTCCGAGTCGTCGAGTTTACGCGTAAGAAAACGTGAAAACTCGCCGGTGTTTTATTAGACTGCGACAGGTGACAGAAATATCGCAACAACCGACTGGAGTCACCTTAAAGATTGGAATTTTTTTTTTTTTCGACCCACGATCGATCCAAATCAAAAATCGATTTTACCGTCGTGAAATATCTATAGTCAGCTGTCATTTCAATTTTTTTCACAGCCATATGAGAGCATCTGAAGGCTGTGACGATTTATCACAAAATTTGTTCACTCGTCGTAGCTTTTCCGGACCATACGGACTCAACGGATTTTCAATTCCGACGTCTCATTTTCTTCGTAACAGACTGCATTCACGAACGAGTCTGGGGAAATTTGGGACGCGAGGTGAAATGAATTTATGGTGACCCATTGTTCAACCGTTTATCCGAAAAAATTACGGATAACTTGTTTTTTTTTTCATTCACGTTATAGGTCGCCACAATGTCCGGAGAGCGTGGAAAAAAAAAATCCCCGCACTCATCCGAGAATGAGGTGTCTGTTACGAAGAAAATGAGACGTCGGAATTGAAAATCCGTTGAGTCCGTATGGTCCGCAAAAGCTACGACGAGTGAACAAATTTTTTGATAAATCGTCACAGCCTTCAGATGCTTCATACGGCTTTGAAAAAATTCGAAATGATAGCTGACTATAGATATTTCATGAGGGTAAAATCCATTTTAAATTTGGATCGATCGTGTCGCGAAAAAAAAAAATTTCCAATTTTTTAAGGTGACTCCACCCCCTTAAAGTATCATTGTATGGACATTAAAAAGTGTCGGAAATTCGTGAAAATTTGAGGTACGATAGTTCTTGTGTGTAATAACAATACAGAAATCATTTTACAATTTTTCACCGACTAGTCGGTCGCTGTTGAACGGCTCAATGTTGACCAGATTGTCAGGCCCCCCTTTAAACATGAGACGACGTATCAACCGAGTCAAAGATCATCGTTATTTCGATATAACCAAAACCTCGACGAGGGATCAACGAACGACAGTTTAAAAGAATTTTATTCTTCTTTCTGTTTATAAAAAAAAAAAAAAAAACAATCGTGAAAAAAATACGAAATAACGAGAAGAATTTGAAAAAAAAACAACAAAAAATTAAATATATTTCAACCTCCGATATTTCTTCAGCTTCCTCGAAAAATTATAATTTCACTTTTACAATTTCACGAAATCGATGAAATTGATTTTGAAAACAAAATTTAATCGATAATTATTATCCAAGACTTTTTCCCTTCAACGAAAAGCAATGAAATTTTTTTTCGTAAAACAATAAAAAACGAGTCAAGTGAGATCTTGGAAAAATATTGATTGAAAAAATGTTTCTTTAATTTAATTTTTTTCGTGGAGGATAATGGTTATCGTGGGAAAATGAATTATCGTATTTTGTGGCATTGAACGATGATTGGGTCGATATTCGCGGAAACGATGAGAAGCTCGAGGAAAATAAGAGAAAATAAAAAAAATGTATTACAATTTTCAGGCAAATTTAAAACTATTACAAAAAAAAAAACGAGACGAAATTTGAGAATAATTTAAGAATAATTCGAGAATAATTCAAAAATAATTTAAGAATAATTTAAGATTGATTTAAGAATAATTCAAGAATAATTTAAGAATAATAATTCAATAATAATTCTGGCTTGAGTGGAATTTTTAGCAATTTGTTTATTCGCAAACGAGTAATAAGTTTGATTTGTGAGCATTTGCACAACCTCGTTCTACACTTCGTCACACACGTTATAGTCGTCCAATGACGTCGACGGAATAGCTTTAAAAAAAAAAAAAAAAAAAAAAAAAAAAAAAAAAAAAGACAAAAAAGGAAAGAGCGAGTATGAAAGATGAAAACCTGGTGAGACGCAAGCAGCAACACAGGTGGCTCTCCCAAGTTCGATCGTTATCAACAATTGTTTCACGCGACGAGCTGATAACGCATTATCTTTCTCCCGCTGATGCCGTAAGTTCTTATCGAATCATAATTCATCATTCTCACAGACCCTCCCGTTAATGACGTGGGTGAGATTGAATCGTTTCGTCGCTTCTAATGTTTCACAGAAAATTACCAGTCGGTTAAATGACAAAAATATATATTTTTTTCGTCTTAAAGAAAACGAATTTAAAATTATTATTTATTTTTTTTAAATTTCCAAATAATTTCGCGTCTTGAAGATTAATTTAAAAATTTATTTTTCGTCTTTAAGACTAATTCGAAAATTATTTTTGCGTCTTGAAAATTAATTCAAACGTAGTTTTCCGTCTTGAAGACTGATTTGAAATTATTTTTTTTCGTCTCGAAGACTAATTAAAAAATTATTCTTTCGTCTTGAAAACTAATTGAAAATTATTTTGGCGTCTTGAAAAAATAATTATAAAATTATTTTCTCGTCTTGAAAACTAATTTAAAAATTATTTTGGCGTTTTGAAAACTAATTTAAAAATTATTTTTCCGTTTCGAAAATTAATTCAAAATTAATTTTTTTTCGTTTCAAAAACTAATTCAAAATTAATTTTTTTTTTTCGTCCCGAAGACTAATTCAAAATTATTTTCCTGTTCTCTTCAGAGCCAACCGATCGCGAATCGTTGTCGTAAAAAATTGCCCACTTGTCAATCCCCGAAAAATTTGTTGCAACAAAAAAACAAAGGAAAGAAGAAAACTTTGAAGAAAAAAAATTGGTGCAGACCGACGAGACCGGAGAAACCAACGACGACGGGTGAAACAATAACCACCGATTTTCGCGCGCGCACCGATCAAACACGTGAAACGTGTCACAGCTGGCGATCAAGAAGACTCAACATGCGCGAGAAGCGCGAGCGGATGCCGACGCTGTCTCTTATTTCGCCGCTGCGATCTCATGTACACGCGTTTATTAGTGCAACGCGTGTTTACGTTTACCGATCGGAAATAAACTTTACGACGACGGAAGAAAGCAAAAGGCTTAGCGAGTCGAAATTTTTTCACCTCTCTGTTTCAACCTATTTTCAGCATCACTTTCAGGTCAAAGGAGATTTAAAGCAGGATGAAATTACGAGAGCAATTCTCGTCCGCGTTTCACGAGTTTCAAAAAAAATCGCGTGTCACGTGTTACCGAACAATCATCTATTAATGATAAATATATTCTTCTATGAATAATTATTATATTTTGATGATTGACACGAATTTGTGACGGTAATAAATAATAATAATGATAATAATAGCAATTACACTATTGTAATCAGCTTTACAAATTTATTATCAAAACTAATAATAATAATAATAATAATAATAATAATAATAATAATGCATACGAGAATGATAATAATCTGACTATAACAATTGAGTTGTGATTACTATCACTACTGCCAATAATAATAATAATAATAATAATAATAATAATAATAATAATAATAAAAAGCTGGCTATAAAATTATGATTGTGCTTCTTCTTTTTATTGTATTATCATTATTATTATTGACAGTAGTGATAGTAATCACGATTCGATTGTTACAGTCGGATTATTATTATTATCATTAGTATTATTATTATTATTATTATTATTATTATTATTATTATTATTATTGTCGTAAGTATTGTTATTATTATAAATAACAATGAGTAGCACCGATAAAGCGAGTTTGGGTGACCTAGGCCAACAGTACGCTCATTGATAATCCCAATGGAAAAATGATTTTGGCACCATTCCAAATAATTATCCAAAAGCTTTCGACCATTCACGTACGATTGAAATTCGACAGTAACGTTACTGTATCAAAAAAACATAAACACACACACATACACACACCCAAAAGCGACCCCCCCCTCCTCCCTCGCCTGATGTGCATTTGTCGCGTAAATTTCGGAGTTTACTCCATTTTCCTTGGATTTTGTTGTGAATCGAGAATCAAAACGATAGAACGACACGGACAATACGAGAAAGTGTGATTGTGTGTGTGTGTGTGTGTGTGTGTGTGTGTGAGAGAGAGAGAGAGAGAGAGAGAGAGAGAGAGAGATATTTATTTTGCCCTCTGGGACGAGTCGACGAGAGTAAATAAATAAACTAATTAATTAATTAATTAATTAATTAATAAAGTCACATATTTATGAAAAATAGCGCTAGATAGTTAATAGTACCATATACGTTAATAACACTCGATAACAGTTCGTTTATTTCAAACCAAAATAAAATAAAACAGAAAGAAAGAGAGACATAGAGAGAAAAAGTAAGAGAGGTTAGGAAAGACCGAGAGAGAGAGAGACACAACGAAACCTTCGAGCGAGACAGACATTTCGCGAGGTCGAAAAACAGCTGTCGGGCGAACGGGACAGGTGCACTTCCGACTCTCCGATCGACAGTCCTCGCCGTTCATAACCTCCTCTCGCTTAATCTCGTCATAACCAACGTTATATCACGCACGACCGAACCAAGGACCGCAAATCGACATTGCTCCGACACATTCGTTCGCTCCAATATCGTTCTCCGACAATAATGAACTCCGAAAAAAAAAAAACAGCAGCCAGCCTCCCCTCCCTTCCCCTCCCCCCGCGAAAACTCTGTTCGCTCGCTCTCGCGACGTTTCGCGAGGACGCGCGGCATCGAACCAACGCGAGATGGGTTAACTCCACTCCGACCCCCCCCCCTCTCCTCCCACCGCCCCTTCGCTCTTCCTCGCCGACCAACCAAATTGACGCCTCGTTCTACCTCTCAACCATCTCTCTCTCTCTCTATCTTTCTCTCTTTCTCTCTCACACATTTTCTCGTAAAAACTTCACATAACACACGTCGATCGCACAATCGCAAAACGTGATTGAAAATATAAAAAAGAATAAAAAACCGCAACATCAAAGTTTTTGAACACACACACACACACACGCACAATCAATTCACTTCGATGTATTCGCGTATCACGGTTTCCGTTGGGACTGTACCAATGTTTGTCGAATAACCTAAAATTACAACGACAAGAACGATAATAACAACAACAACAACAACAATAAGTAAAATCTTACCCCCGATTATTGTCGAATGTTATTTTTTTATTATTATTTGTTCTCTCTCGTTTTCGTTTGTTTTTTCCAACTTTTTTTTTTATGTTCACGCGCGGCAAACCGTTGACACCGGGACGACGAGCCAGCCAGTCTCTCGAGCCAGCCTCACTAACCGATCTCGCACCACCTCGAACTCCTCATGATCACGACCGTGAGATACGTCCACCTAGAGAGACGATGTCTTTTGCCGTCCACTCCGCCACCCCGTCGCCCCACTCTTCTCCACCTCCCCGCTCGCCGCGAACTGCCTGCTCTCCCCCCCCCCCCCCCGCCCCCACCCCGCTGCTCCTGGTTCTTCTCCCGAGCTCCGCGAAATTTCCGTTCGACCCCGCGTTTGTCCGACACGACCGAATAAAAAAAAAAAAACGGAAAAACAACGGAAAACCAAACCGTGCGTCAACAATTGACGGCAACTGACGTATACGCGTACACGATCGTTTATCCGTGAACGGAGTCGCACAAATCACACCGACTGTGTGAAAATTTTGTTTTTTTTTTTTCGTCTTTCTCTGTTTCCTCTCTGTCTCTTTCTCGGGCTTTGGCCCGTCTTTGTCTCTGTCGTTGTCGTAGTCGCGGTCGTCGTCGTCGATGCCTCGTCACCCTTCGCGGACCGTCGGTGCGTGAGGCTCTGTGAAAACTGACGCGAAGATTATCGCGAGACGCCCGATCGACGCGCCGTCTGGCGGTCGCACGGCCAACGTCGAACGAGATTGCGCCCCCCCGCCCCGCAACCCGCAACGGCCACGGATTCGATGCGCGGGTAGATGGAACATGTGGGTGGGTGAGATTGGGAACGAGATTGTGCGGAACAGGTGGTTCTTGGAGACGCCGCGTGGCGGCGCGGTGGACCGGGCGGAGAAATTGATCTTTGTGCGAGGGAAAAATTCTGACTGTCTTGCGTTCTGAAACCCTACTCGAATCGACTAATCGACTATATATATATATATATATGGACTGCTAATGTCGCGAGAATAAGTGAAATCGTGAATCAATAGAAAGAGAGGGAGACGAGGGTGGTTCTCAACCTCTCTGTTTCCAAGTTAAAGCTGATTGGTCGCGATGAATGATTGCGACCAATCAGCTTTGACTCACGATTCGAGGATTTATTTAATCGCAAGATATTCCGCGAGGGGGCGCCACGTTTCGGACTATTGGGATTTCGACCATTGAGAGGTTTTACTGTATATGCGAAAATGTTTATGCGTCAGCAGCTTCCGATTTTCGATCTCCATGGAATCCACTGCCGAGTGAACGAAAATGCCGAAACTATCTCAAATAAAATTGTAAAAAAATGAACGAGCATTTGGAGTGTATAACCACAAATTTGCAATTTGTATGTATGTGCGAAAATAATGCGTCAACAGCTTATGGTGGACAACCGCATCGACGGTGCTGCTGCGTCGAAAGTAGAAAAAAAAAAACGTCATAACTATCTCAAAACATTTGTTGGGCCGGTAATCACCGTCGTTGTTTATTTTTAAGTTGATGCTCTCTTTCTCTCTCCCTCCGCAGCAAGCGCCGATAGCGCAGTCTCTGTCGCACTCGGAGATGTCTTCCGTCACCCCAACTCATGATCGCCGACGACTTAAGAATAACCAATTATTGTGAATACCGGCCTTTTAAAAACACCTCTTACAGCGTAATGACGAATTTGTTTGTATTTTGGAATATGCAAAAATGTTGTTGGTGGAAGCTATAGTTATCGAGAAAGTTGTAAACAGTTGTAAATATAGTCAGGAGGAGCTCTTCCGTCGTCAATCGCGCAGTGACGGTGCTGCCACTGGTGGCGGTGTGGCGAATCGCACGAGTTGCCACGAATGGCCGACGCCGTGGTTCGTTCCGATCGCGGCCCCGAGGTTTGCAATCTCTCAATTAAAAAACTATGTGAATTATAATCGCACGATAATGTTCATCGCAATGCGAATCGTCGCAATAATCGCGATAAACGAGTTTCGACATTGACATTATCGTGTTCGTCGCGAACAATTGTAATTCACCGTAATCCACGACGAAACGCAGACATCGCGTTTTTATTTCATCCGCGTATCGTGTCTCATGGACACTGGACAAGATCACTGACACCCAACGAAATTCCCGACTTTCGGAACGTCTTGCAAGCTCAACGAGCTTGCGGATGTAAACAGATTTGGGGGGACGGGGGACAGAACACGAAATTACGTGAAATCAAATTTTTTTGTCGCGTCGTTTTTCGTTCGTCGATAACGACGATCGCTGTGAATAAAAAAAAATTTCGCAAAAAAAAAAAACAACAACAACAGAAAAAGAAAAAAAAGAACAAAAACGATATTTATTATGCTTCCCAGATGATCGGCGAGTGAATAAACACCGCGATCAATCGGTGAGTCAAGTCCCCTCTCTTTCTTTCTCGTTCTCTTTGCCCCTCTCTCTCTTTCTCTCTCTCTTTCTCGTTCTCTTTGCCTCTTTCTCTCTCTTTCTTTTTCTCTTTCTCCCTCTTTCTCATATTTTGTGATTCACGAACTTTGAATCGTCTCGTCTTCATCTCGATCGTTCAACGATTCAACCATTCGACGATGAACAAACAATGTCACTACAGAAATTAGGTTATTCACTCGTAGTTGCAATCCGCAACTGCGAATGGGGCGTATTTGACTCTATAACCAACAAACGCAAAGTTTTTTCGCGTCAATAGCACACGGCTGAGATTGTCACGCCCTGTTCACGCATATACGAACTTGTTGTTTAGAATCTTTCGTTGATTTCCCAACCTCGTCGCGATGCGTCCGAACGCAGCGCGGATCGGCTCGACGAGGTTGTCACGAGGAAGTTGTTAGTCCGTTGGCGGTATTTGCACAGCTGAGCGCGTCGCGACACCGTCGTCGAGGGCTTGAGCTCCAAAAGTCCTTTTCCTGTCTCTCGTAAAAGCTTATCTCGTGTTTACCTCAATGTCAACAACTCGTATGCCGTTTTGTTGCGAATGTCCATCCGTAAAACATGTAAGACGTATTTGTTTACACAAACATCGGGCTTGCGGGATGAATATCAATCGCTTTCACTCCTTTTCAATTTTTTACATTTGCTCCGTTATTGAAATCTCACAAAAAAACCCATCGACGTGTATTATTCTTACATTGGTACACAGATATGGAGGATAGTGTGAGCATAAAGTCTATGGAATCTGTGGCAACAAGCGACGAATATGAATTTGTGAGCGACAAAGGAACGGTTAAGAATCAGCAGCCTGCGCAGGAACTGCCGCAGCTCAAGATTGCCAACAATGGTAATTTGGAAGATCTTCAAAATAATTTGCGCGAGGTAAAAGAAAAAAGGCTCGACCGACGGCCGATATCTCGATTGTCGTCGACTCACCGAGAGACAAACCAATCGGTTTTGTTTTTTTTTTTTTTTTTTTTCAACAACGACGAATCTTTCGCAGGTACTGACCGAAGAAACAAAGATGGATAGCGCGGGAGATATTAAAATCATCGGGGCGTCTCACGCCACGAAAAAAGTTGGCCAGAGCAAGTTTTACGAAGTGACGCCTTGCGTTGTAGCGGCGGAGAAGCAGGACGTGATGAAACCGGACGATTACGGCGACGCCGGTAAGCGCATTGAAGAATTTCGTTGATTCGCGCTCGTCGTTAACGAACGATCCATATTTTGGAGGTTATTTTTTTTTATTTTTCTCAAATCCTTCGATGATAGTCGCGTTGATTGTTATTCAGAAATTTATATGCTGACCGACATGCAACAAGAGTGCACCATATTCAACGGCGTGACTTATCTGGGCGCGGCGGTGGTCAACGCGCCCAAATCGGAGACCGAAATTCAGGAGAACATGAGCATATTGAACGCGGAGCAGGGCATGAAGATGGCCATCAAAGTGTCGGTGTCGATACCGAGCAGTTCGCAGGGCTCCGTAGTGTGAGTTAACCTAAAAAAAAAACAACAACAACAAAATCAAATGAAATCGTTGAATTGACAGTTCATAATCGAACGGTACGACGATAGTTTGCTTCAACTGTGAAAATTCGTTTGCAGTCTTTACGACACAGCGACGCAACAGCCGATAACTTACTACGAGGTACAGAGAATTCTCTTTTTCGCCCGAGGCAACAGCAGCGGAAGCTGCGCAGCTTGTTTCGGTTTCACTTGGTCCCACGGCGAAACTCGCGAAACCGCGATTCATCAGTGTCACGTGTTTCGTTGTGACATACCGGAAGCCGTGAGTCCATAGAAAAAAAAAAAAAAAAAAAAAAAAAAAAAAAAATGAAAAAAAAATGTTTTCTTTCAATTCCAACTTATTATTCGTAATTTAACAGGTAGGTCAGGTGTCATCGTGCTTTCTCAAAGCATTCCAAAGAATTCCACGTTCAATGACAAACTCACTCACGGCCAGTGATTTTAACGGATTGCACGGGGGCACGGAAAAAACAAATTCTCGAGTATTCATATTCGAGGTGACACTCGAGGTGAAGGAGGAGGACAGCAAGGGCAGTTACGTGACCGTGTCGAAGGACAGAAATTGTTTCAAACTTCGTAGCAACGTGGCGAAACAAGTTTGTCTGAGTATACAACAAGTATCGAACAAAGACGGTGGCAATACACTCGAGGTTGAACGTTGTTTCGGTGTTCTCGTGAGTCCAGGTCGCAATGTCAAACACAGCGACATGCGACTCCTCGAAATGGTAATTAAGAAAAAAAAAAAAAAAAAAAAAAAAAAACAGCGTTCGTCATCAAAATAAAAAAACTGTATTCCAAAATGTTGTTTCTCGAAAGGTAATAAGGTACTCTTGAGCTTGACTTTCAGCTTTGGATCATCGAATTTTCTTGTTTTTTCACAAAATAATGAATTTTTTTATTTATCTTTAAAAAAAAAAAAGAAAATCGCGAGTTCATTCAATTATTGCTGAATTTTATTGATAAATATCGTAATTTTTATAATTTTATAACAAAGTAAAAAAGTTTATTCATGATACATAAAAAAAAAAAAAAATACATAAACAAATGTTGCAGCAAGTAACTCCAGGATCGACGTTACAAGATCGTCAATGTTACAACATTTGTGGTCGTTGGGATCCCGCGGATCCCGCGCTTTCGAATCTCAACATCGAGACTCCACGTGATTCCGAGATGTTCATGACCGTCGCGGTTGATCTCGTTATACGACGTATACAAGAACCCGTGAGATTTCAGATCGAAACATCGGTCAAAGTTTATCCCCAGAACGAACGTTTTTGGTACTTCACCAAACGCAATCTCGTACAACAATTTTATCTCAATTCCAAAGAGGTGAAAATTAAACTTTTTTACCATTTTGACAATCGATCATCGTTGATTTCCTCGAGCAATGTTGAAATTTATGGTGTCTATTCTGTTTTTTTGCTATCTTCGTTTCGTCGTGATCGCAGATCATATCGGGTGAAGATTCCGAAGTGCATTACGAGGTACAAAGCATCGAAACTTCGGGCGAACTCGATAGAAATCGTTTGAATCTCGCTCTAAACCTCGCGTCATTGATAAGGTCGCCGTCGTTGACGAGCATAGACACATTAACGCCCAAGGAAGAGATTGATTCTGGTACGATGAGCTTTTGTCACGACAATCGCTTTTTAGTTATTAATTTATTAATTTATTAATTTATTAATTTATTAATTTATTAATTTATTAATTTATTAATTTATTAATTTATTAATTTATTAATTTATTAATTTATTAATTTATTAATTTATTAATTTATTAATTTATTAATTTATTAATTTATTAATTTATTAATTTATTAATTTATTAATTTACTAATTTATTAATTTATTAATTTATTAATCCATTCATTTATTCATTTATTTATTTATTTGAAGCGTAGAAAAAATCAATCTAAAATAGAATTTTTAAACATAGTGAAATTTAATTTTTTCGCCTTAAGTTTCATTATTTCTTCATAGCGACTGGGCCAAAAGTTTCACCTTTATCACTTTCACATTTATTTCACTCATTAATTTATTTATTTATTCATTCAAAGCGTAGAAAAAATTAACGTCAAATAGAATTTTAAAAAATAGTCGAATTTAATTTTTTGTCGACTCAAGTTTTATTATTTGTTCGTAGCGACTGGGTCAAAAGTTTCACTTGTATAACTTGCACTGAGATGCACCTGAATTATTATTTCCTTATCTTATTTATCCACGACTAGCGATGGAAAATTCATAAAATGAAAATCGGTAATTTTTATGACCAAAAAAAAACAAAAATGGTGAAAAATGAAATACGTTTAGACGGCGACGAGCCAATGCTGAGCGGTACCGGTGACGTATCGAAGGACTGTTCGGCCGACGAATTGGCGAGTTGGGCAGAGGTCCTGGATAGCTGGCAAGTGAACGAGCACCGTCCGAAATTACTTATCAAGTTGACGCGTCAGGGTATCCCGGAGGCTCTGCGTTGCGAAGTTTGGCAACGTTTGAGCAATTGTGACAATTCACAAACGATGATGGACAAGTACAAAACTTTGATAACGAAGGTAATTAATTCAATCAACGAATCCGAATCGTCGATAATCCGAAAAAATTGTGTAAAATTTGTTTTTCTTACGTCGTTTATTATTATTGTTTGTGGTTTTTTTTTTCAATGCCAATAGGAAAGCAGTTGCGAGAGCGTTATTCTCAGAGACATAAATCGTACATTTCCGGCTCACGATTACTTCAAGGAAACCGGCGGTCTGGGACAAGACTCCCTGTACAGAATAAGCAAGGCCTACGCGGTTCACGACGAGGAAGTCGGCTACTGTCAGGGTTTGAGTTTTCTAGTCGCCAGCCTCTTGCTTCACGTAAGTGACCAACGACAATTGTCAAAGAACAAGAAAAAAGAGAAAAAAAAAGAAACGAAACTCATCGAACAATCGATTGTTCATTGGTATAAAAATTGGTTTGATTTTTTTTAAGGGTTCCGTACCTCGGAAGCAAAAAAAAAAACGGAACCTTTGTAAGGTCACCGAGTTACAATTTTGTGTCTAAAAATATCTAGACTATAAATTTCGTTATATTTCGAAGTAATAACAAAAATCATCATTTTTAAATGTCTCATGGATATCTAGAAATTAATTTTACAAGTCGAACATAATTTCTGGACGTTTTATAGATATCTAGAAATTAATTTTACAAGTCGAACATAATTTCTGGACGACTTATAGATATCTAGAAATTAATTTCACAAGTCGAACATAATTTTTAGACGTCTTATAGACATCCAGAAATTAATTTTACAAGTCGAACATAATTTCCAGACGTCTTATAGACATCCAGAAATTAATTTTACAAGTCGAACATAATTTCCAGACGTCTTATAGACATCCAGAAATTAATTTTACAAGTCGAACATAATTTCCAGACGTCTTATAGACATCCAGAAATTAATTTTACAAGTCGAACATAATTTCCAGACGTCTTATAGACATCCAGAAATCAATTTCACAAGTCGAAAATAATTTCCAGACGTCTTATAGACATCCAGAAATTAATTTTACAAGTCGAACATAATTTCCAGACGTCTTATAGACATCCAGAAATTAATTTTACAAGTCGAACATAATTTCCAGACGTCTTATAGACATCCAGAAATTAATTTTACAAGTCGAACATAATTTCCAGACGTCTGATAGACATCCAGAAATTAATTTTACAAGTATCACATCTTTGACGAGTTTTTTTATTTTTTATTATAATTATTTTTTTTTCCTCAGATGCCGGAGGAACAGGCTTTTTGCGTATTGGTTAAATTAATGTACGATTACGGTCTGCGTGATTTGTACAAGGACAGATTCGACAATCTTCACATGAGATTCTACCAGTTGAATCGTCTCATGGAGGAACAATTGCCGGAATTGTACAAACATTTCTGCGATCGTGGCGTCGAGACTCACATGTTCGCAGCCCAATGGTTTCTCACCCTCTTCACCGCACGTTTTCCCCTCTATTTCGTATTTCACATACTCGACGTGTTTCTACTTCAGGGTCTCGACACCCTGTTCCAAGTTGCTCTCGCTTTGCTCATGGTAATCAACCAGATTATATTCACCAAAAAAAAAAAAAAAAAAATTAAACGAACGAACCAAAAAGAAAATTAAATAATTAAATAATCAATCGAATTAAATGATTAAAAATCAATTGTTCTCGCTGAATAATCGATACGATTAATTCCTCCCCCCCACAGCTGTGCAAGAAAGAACTGCTGCAGCTCGATTTCGAAAGCATATTGAAATACTTTCGTGTGTATTTGCCGAAAAGATGTCGCAACGAGGACGTTTCCCGTTACGTGATGAAACTCGCGTGTTCGGTTAATTTGAAAAAATTGAAGAAGTACGAGGCGGAATTCACGGCGTTCAAAGGTAACTTCATATTCTACGTATGACACGACAGACGATTCAACATGCACGAATGAAGCGGACGAGAGAGAGAAAGAAAAAACAAAAAAAAAAAAAAAACAAACGACAATTCAACGACACGATATATATTTTAAATATGTATCGAGTATTTATTTTTTTTTTCAAATTTGTTTTAAGGCTTGTTGTCCACAATTACCAAATACGTTGTTTTTCTTTACGTTTTGTATTGTTTAGCTGCACGTTTATTAATGTTTATATGTTTTTAATATTGTAAATCCACGCAAATCCCGTCGTTAGTCGTTCGTAGTTACTCGGCACAATGTCCTTGGGTTCTCAATCTGTCTCTGTCGCTCCCTTTATTGTCCGTATTCACGTGTTTCCAGCACCCCCCCCCCCCCCCCGCCCTCCTTCCGGCCAAATTACAATGTAATTTCGATTGTGGGTTATCGTCCGTCAATCCCGCACTAACGAGGGGTCGTTCCCAAAGTATCGTAGACGAGATAACGAAAAAGTAAAAACAAAAAAAAAACAGACACAAAAGTTAAAAACGTAGGAAGTAACAAATAAACACACGAAAATTGAAAAAATAGAAAGTAAAAAAAAACACACACACACACAGAAAAATTGAAAACGTAAAAAGTAAAAAAAAATCACACAAACAAAAATTGAAAACGCTTTTCTACGTTTTCAATTTTTGGTGTGTTTAAAAAAAAAACACACGCAAAAGTTAAAAATGTAGAAAGTACCAAAAAAAAAAACACACAAAAATTGAAAACGTAGAAAGTAAAGACAAACACACATAAAAATAATTGAACACGTAGAAAATAAAAAATAAAAAAACACGAAAGTTAAAAATGTAGAAAGTAGAATAGAAAAAAAACCACACACAAAAATTGAAAACGTAGAAAGTAACAAAAAAAAAAACATACACAAAAATTAAAAACGTAGAAACACTAGTCATTTAGTTCGTACGTGATTATATATATATATAGATATATAAAATATACGAAAAAATGTAGTTCATAATTTCTTCGTAGTGTAAATTGGGTCTTTAGTTTGTATATCAAATTGCGGTTTCGTAGTTGACTAAAAAAAAAAAAAAAAACGCATGGTGTCGATTTAATCTATCTAGTCTTCGTCAAACCTTACTCATATATAACGTAGATAAAAAAAATAATAATTTGATAATTGTCGAATAACGATAGCGATGACGATTGGCCGAGCAAACTGTCGAGATTGGGAAATTCACGTGCTCGATTCGAATTTAAATTCTTGTCAAGCAAAAAAAAAAAAATCAACTTGAATATTAAAAAAAAAAAAAAAAACGAAGGACAATAAATATCTTTTGCAGAGAGCGGCAGGGATAACGCGACCGGATATTCATCCTGGAGAACGGGATTCGAGAAATACGGTTGTCGATTGGGAAACTACTTTAATCAGAGATTCGGTCCCACAGATAATTATTATCGAAGAGTCGTGCAGAACGAGTCTGAACGGATGAACGCTCGAGTCTCTTGCTGAGCGCATTTACATGTTTGCTTTTTTTTCAATTTTAATTTTTCAAATTACAATTTTTTTTAATGTTTTTTTTTCAATTACACAAAACAATTTCTATTTTCGACCCACTTTTGTGACACTTGACGATTGATCACGCTTTTGTATTTAAATTGTTTACACGCTCTTCGCCGAAGCTTGGTATTTTTATTTTTTTTTCTTTTCGTTTTTTCAGGATCGTCCAGAATTGTTGACGTTAAATTAATTTTTATCATTGTTATTGATTTTTTTTTATTGGCGCTGAGGTTAAAATTTTTTTTTTTTTTAATTTTTTTCAAACAATTAACACGAAAAATTGACCAATCACTTGTATCACTGTTCTGTTAATGCATCACACGTATTATTATTCATTTAAAGAAATATATATATATACATACATAAATATATATATATATATATTTGAATAATGAAAATAATGAAAATAATGATCGAAACGGAAAACAAAAATAAAATACATAGTCTACACATAGAGCTCTCGTTAGTTATTCTCGATCACCCTTTACGTTCCTGGCCGTTGCTTCCACCCCCCCCCCCCTCCCCTCACCCCCGCAAATCTTTAATTCGTGTGCTGCGTCATGTGCTTGGGGAAATTACAATATTACCGTACTCACTCGCATCCGCTTTCGTTGGTCAATGCATGTCCCGATGATAATCCGGGCTATCATCGATCTAACTCAATAGATTTATCATATTTATTTATTTATTCATTTATTTCACGAATATATTTTATTATTATTTTTTTTTCACCGCTCTGTCGTTAAAATTTTTTCGATTTCATATGAAAAGTCGGACAAGTAAATTATACGAAAGTTCTAGTAAGTTCAATTTAATTCGATAAATATTCAATGAATAATCTGAAAGTTTGAGACACCATTTTTTTAACGTATTTCGGAACACGTGCGAACAGCATGGAATTTGAAATTTATGATTTTCGAATTTTTATTCTTTACTCGTGCTACGAGATCTTTCTTCGTGCGAAATTTCAATATTTCAGGTAAACGGGAATGTCTCTATGGGGTTTTGATAAGTGAGTCGACGAACGGACAACAAAGTCATCGTACAAGGGTTCTGTTTTTCTTTCTTTTTTCTTTTTTTTTTCCATTTGGATGTACGGTTGCCTGAAAACAATGATAAAACGAAAAATAAAGCACAGTCAGGGAACTATTAATGTTTATTATTATCGTCCGAGTTTTCACATTGACTCGATGAACGATGTTACCACGATATGCAGTATATCAGTCTTGGGTTATTTCTTTTTTTTTTCGTTTTTTCTTTTTGTTCTCGTTATTCTTCTCAAATTGTTCACTTCGCTCATCAATTTGCATCCAATCAAACACACATACGTACAATAGGAAACAACGTCATAATGGAGTCTACGCGTTGCTCACCACATCTCAATAATCATTGAAAAAAATAATAATAATAATTTTCAAAAATGATAAATAAATTTTTTTTTTCTTAAATAATTAACGAAGAAACGGTAACGCGACCATAGACTCTTGAGACATGAAAAAATGTTGTGGGCACCGTAAAATTTAGAAGGAACTAAAAAAACAAAAGTAACTGATTCGAACCATCTGGGAAGGTCTGATCGTAGGAAAATACAGTCAACGTTCGACTCCCCCCTCTCTCTCTCTCTCTCTCTCTCTCTCTGTTGTCAATTTGAGTCTCGACCAAAATATCAATCATTTCATTTCAAGCCACGGAAACCCTGAAAATTGAATCAAGATCGATAAAACGATGTGCCTTCGAACGATCGAAAAAAATTAGTCACTGAAATAATGTTCGTTCGATAATCGTTTTTCGATTGTAAAAAAAAAAAAAAAACCGTCGTACGACGATGTCGTTAAATGTCGACCGATAAGAACGCATTGAAAAAAAAAAAAAAAAGCGTCTTTCGTTATGACGATCGGTATGCAATTGTGCGCTGGCCAAGCACACACGTGCATCGTTCGGTAGTCATGTTTCCGTGTTATCCGAATGCGGAAACTGTTAGTTTGTTTCGACGAATTTACAGACGTTATCCCGATAAAAAAATTATCTCGCGCCCAAAATCATTCGAATGTTATTACGGTTTTTGTTCGACATCGGCAAAACGAAATTTTGGTAATTATCGCAATTGCGTGGAGAGACATCGAGAAAACGTTTGAAAAGAATAATAAAATAATGATAATATGGTAATTATTTAGAAGGTGTACAACAACTTCGATTTTTTGGACATTCGAGCGATTCCACGTGACTTCAGCCGCTAAAAAAATTTTTCACAAATAATTCAAAAAAATTTAGTTATTTTATTGCAATATATTCACAGAGTGCCGAATTTTTCCAAATTTTTCCGACGGTTTTATCGTTAATTAACGTTTTTTTTTATTTTAATTTTTCCATTCAAATTGCTGTATCTTTGGCAGAATTTGACGTATATTTACATTTGTAAAAAAACTAAAAATGTGCGTCTTTTTATCAACTTCCAGAAAAAAATTACTTTAGATTTTATCGAGCAATTTGAACGTCCGTTTCACGGCAAAATATGCAAAAAAATATATTTTTTTTTGTTTTCGCAAAAAATGCACTCGCTATTTTATCCCAAATTCTGAATACTTAAAAACGAATTTTCCGATAATTTTTTATATCGTAGAATCGGTAATCGGTAATGCGTAATTTTACCGATTTCATCATAAAACTGTAAAATCTGATATTCATGAAAAAACTCTAGCAATAAATAAATAAAATCGCGAAAAAAATCTTTTGAAAAAAATAAATAAATAATTTATAACTTTCTCAAAAAAAAAAAAAAAGTATGAATCAAATCTCAAATTCGAGCTTCAGTCTGTTCAAAATTTCAAGTAACAAAATATTGCAATATGGATTTTTCATTTTTAATGGCTAAAGGTTAAAAATTTGGAACCTGGGCTCTTCCTTTCCTTCCTTTCGGAAATCGGGGATAATTATTTATGTGACTCCACAGATTATAACTCAAAATTTTTGCCAATTTGCTGACACTGCTGCTGCTCGTGCCGTTTTTCTCAGACTCAATCCCAATTTGAAAAATATCCGGACAAATAATTTCATCGTATTCAACTGTACAATGATAATTCGTCTAATTGTAAATGCTTGAACGGTCGAGAGTACGAAGCAACACGCCTACCGTATACGATATATATATATTCATATAATACGTGTGTGTTATATATATATATATGTATATATATCGAATACGTCGTAAAAGCGTACGTGGCTCAAAATGTGCCACAGATTGTTTCGCAATCGGGCGTTTAAAAGTAATGCCAGTCTCTCTCTCGGTCTCTCGGGCAATGTATCGTGTGTCCATTAGTTACGCTTGAAACGCGACAGCTGATGTTTTCTCGATGTATCATCGAGTTTCGAACCGACAATGAGCCACATTGCCCAAGCCGAGTTGAAAAGTTTGAATTTACGAATAAATAATATAATTAAATTTGTTTCGTCAATTTCCATACGTGAAATTAGAAAACAAAAAGAAGATATTTTGAAAACAAATATGAATATATATATATAAAATATATATTAACATGTTTATAGGAACGTTAAAATAATTGTCTGGTCACTAGTTGAGAATGTTTCGTTAATTTGAAAAGCAATTACGTTTCGAAATTCGTGGAGCTTGAAAAAATTCGCTCAAACTTGTTTTCTCATTTTTTTTTATTTCTTTATTCATTTTATTTTTCATTGTCTCATCAATTTTTTCTAAAACTTTTTTTTTTTTTTTTTTCAAATTTCTTCGTTCTTTGTTTTTGTGTTGAAAAAAAAATTATTGTTTTGAAAGAAAAATATTTTTATAAAAAAGTTATATTGAATATACGTTTTTTTTTTTTCATAAAATAATATTATTTATCATAAACAATGTTGAATGTTTCCCTAATTTAAAAACCAAATGCGTCTCGAATACGTGCAGCTTGAAAAAAAAATCGCTCAAACTTGTTTCCTATTTTTTTTTTGTTTTTTTTTTGTTTTTATTGTCTCATCAATTTATTTATTTTATTTTATTTTCGAAAATGTTCTTTGTTTTTGTGTTTTTGTTCGTTGGGTTTGGAAAAAATTGTTCTTTGAAAAAAAAAAAAAAAAAAAACAAATGTTTTTAATGCGGAGTAGAGGCGCAGGAGAATGCGGACGAGTACAGCAACGAGGTGCAACAGCTGCGAGGCGTCGTTGCGAGAAACGAGGAGGAAAAACAGCGATTGGAAGCCGAACTCGCTCAGGTGAAAGAGATGCTGCAACGCGAAGCCAAACGTTCGGACACCGAGAGCCGACGCAGCCTCGTTATAATCAACGAGTACAAACAGGTACATTATTTTTTTTTTTTGTCACGCGATTATCGTACAACGTTGCGAAATATCCGAATAAGAGAAAGTTTGAAAAAAAAAACAAAAGAAAAGAAAATTGATAATAATAAAAATAATAATATTAATATAACGAACCAAATCATTGAATAATAATGATAATATTATTTCAATGCGGTTTCAATTCGTCGACGATATTCGATGATTCGACAATCACGTGAATGTATTTTATTTTTTTCACCGATTTAGATTTGTCAGCGTCTCGAGGACGATTACAACGCAGCCAAGTCCAAACTCATCGAGTTGCGAGTGAGTGACAAAAATTATTGGACAATAATGGATGGTCATTTTTTTTATGTGATACAGTCGTAAAATTTATGGGGATCTTTGTTATTTATTTTGTTATGGTGGCGCGTCAATTTATTTGTTTGAATTTATTTGAATTTATTTGAATTTATTGAATTTATTGAATTCATTGAATTTATTTGAATTTATTGAATTTATTGAATTTATTCGAATTTATTGAATTTATTGAATTCATTGATTTTTTTTGATTTTTTTGAATTTATTTGAATTTATTTGAATTTATTCGAATTTATTGAATTTATTGAATTTATTCGAATTTATTGAATTTATTGAATTCATTGATTTTTTTTTTTTAATTTATTCGAATTTATTGAATTTATTGAATTTATTGATTTTTTTTTTGAATTTATTCGAATTTATTGAATTTATTGAATTCATTGATTTTTTTTGAATTTTTTGAATTTATTCGAATTTATTGAATCATTGAATTTATTGAATTTACAGAATTTATTTGAATTTATTCGAATTTATTTGAATTTATTGAATTTATTCATTTTATTTTATTGGCTTTTTGTTGAATTAGCTTTCACTCGCTGAAAATATTCATTATTGTTTGTTCGTTCGTTAAAAAAATTGGAACCAATTTTTTTTTTTATACACAGACAAAGGTATCAAAATGCGAAAAATGTCGATGCACGTTGAACGATGGAACGAGCAACGTTAAATTGTGCGACCTGGGTAATCCGTTGGAAAACCGTACGGATCCGCTTCTCCACCGGGCTCAGGAACGCGTTAGAGAGTTGGAACTCGAGCTGGCGCAGACGAAGCTCGCACAAGTCGAGGCCGAGTGTAGAAATCAGGTGAGATAAAAATGTCTTATCATTTTGTCATCACAGGCACACAACAAATGCACATTAGGGTGGACCCTCGTGGGGATGTTGACGAATTTCGACACGTCCACCCCCCAGATAGGTTCGCAATGAATGAATGAGAATATGTGCGAAACCCCAGCACTGTGGTCCAATGAGAATACGTGCCTGCGAGCTCGTTCAGTTTCCCATTTGAATAACATGGGATTTTCCGACTAATTCGGTTATTATTTTTTCGAGTTGTCCCTGAGCACGCCAAAAAAATTCTTTATTCACACGAATCTATTGTCAATGGGTATGACTACTCGTACGATTTTTGTTACAAGACCTCACCTGTGTATTATCGATAACGGCGAAGCGATTAACGATGATAACAACTGATAAACGATTTCAACACAAATTGCAAATTTATTTGTGTTTGTGTCTTGTAAAAAAAATCGTACGAGTAGTTATACCCATTGACAATAGATTCGTGTGAATAAAGAATTTTTTCGCGTGCTCAGGGACAACTCGAAAAAATAATAACCGAATTAGTCCGAAAATCCCATGTTATTCAAATGGGAAACTGAACGAGCTCGCAGGCACGTCTTCTCATTGGACCACGGTGCTGGGGTTTCGCACATATTTTCATTCGATCATTCCAAACCTATCTCAGGGGTGCACTTGTCGAAATTCGTCAACACCCCTATTAAGGCCCACCCTAATAATATATATAAATACTTTAGGATTGTATTTCTTTTTTTTAATCAATCACCGATTAATGTCCGTTGTGTCGAATTGTTTTTTTTTTTCTAAATTCCGTTCGGTTTTCAAGGATCTCACTCATCAGCTTCACGCGACGTCCGCCGAGCTTCAGACAGCTCGAAACAGTTGGCCGTGGCTGAGCAAAACTTTATCGAGCATCAAGGAAGCCGCCAACAAGGTTGAACATCCGCCCCCGGGAGTAATCAGACGTGAGAGCGCACCCGTAGGCGATTTGCGACACGCTTTGCACTCCCAGAGTCGTGACAATCTCAAGGAAATCGTGCGACGGGGGATCGAGTAAAAAAAAACCAACAAAAAAAAAACGATCTCACCGATTTTATCAAAGACACCGAAATTCCAAAAAAAAAGAAGCCACGAAAAAAAAAAAACTACTCAACAATGAAGAATCTCGAGCTTCAGCTCTGCCCAATACCCTCAATCCGCGTCTACTCAAATTTCCATCCACCAATGACAAAACTATAATTTTACCCAAAAGAAGAAAAAGGAAAACAAAAATAATTCGAACAAAACCGAAAAATCATGATTTACATGTTGCCACGATCAATACGAGAGACTATACCGACCGTCGCTCCCAACAAAACACACAATATACGTTATTGATATTACATATACATATTATATATATATATATACATATATTTCCAAGACATTAATTGTTACGCAAAACTTTGTTACGTTTTACAAGTATATTCGTTTTTATTGAAAGAAACAAAAGATCCGCCGCTGGTGCGGATCGGACGACGCCTGTGGCATCACTAATTTGGGTGGGGGTTCGAAATTCAGAAGAGCAAAGTTCGGAATCGTTGAGATTCAGAATGACATTGCAACGAATGTACGAAATTCCGAACGCCTAACCAGTCGCCGCGGTTTTCCAACGTTTCCCCGACTTTCGAGCTTTCCCCACGCGTTCGTTATCAAAGTTAGATGTATGACGTCGGGGACGTTTTTTGTAGGAAATTCAATTCTCTGTAACATTGTTTATGTGAACTTTTGGTCTATGTAGCATTGTTTATCCAGCGTTTGGACGGGAAGGTGGAAACATGAAAATCTATGCATTTTTACCTTCACGTCCAAATGCTGGATAAACAACGCTATATAGACCAAAAGTTCACATAAACAATGTTGCGGAGAATTGAATTTCCTAAAAAAAAGTCATCGACGTCATACATCTAACTTTGATAATGAACGCGTGGGGAAGCTCGAAAGTCGGGAAACGTTGAAAACGTTGAATTTCGATCCCAAACCCCTCAAATTTCATCCTTTCTCATTTTTTAATTTCTTTCCGTTCATTATTTATCATTACTTCCTTTCATCCCACAAAAAAATTATTGTTCCCCGTCGAAATTTCAAGGAGCAATGACCTTTCAACTTTTTGAAACATTTTTTTTTTTATCCATCAAAAGTCGTCCAACTTTTACGTTATTTTTTTTTTTTTTTTTTTTTTTTTTTTTTACGAATACGTCGATTTGCGTATGTGCGTGTGCGGGTGTGTGTGTGTGTGGGGTTGGGGTAGAGGGTGGGGGGTGCTGAGCCAAAAACGAAAGGACGTACTGGATGAACGATTCTGCTGCTGCCATAAAAAAAAAACGAATTTTATTATCATTGGTTTTTATTTTTATTTAATTTTTTTTTTTTCAAATCCGTTCGCGAATGTTGCGAATGAGATCGTGTGTGTGTGTGTGTGTATGTCTGTGTGGGTGTAATTGTGAGGAGCCATAAGAAGTGAACGACGTATATAAATAAATATTCACGACGATAGGAAACCATAGTATTTAAGTGTATGTGCTGTGTTTTTGTATGAAAAAAAAAAACTAGTCTAAGAAACGCGTCTCATGAAAATATGAAGATGTAACTTTTTCGAGAACGACGCTTCGAATCACGAAGCTCGCGAGAGCGATTGCGAACAAAGTTTCGCGTTGAAGTGACGGCAATTCGAATATACATTTTTTTTACACGTTTATTTAAAAAAAATATTAATGATAATAATAATAATAATAAAAATTAATCATTTTGCTCTTTTTTTTCGTTTCGACATCAAAGTAATTTTAACATTCCACGAGACTCTTGACTCAGTGCTCGTCAAGAAAAATTATTGACCCCGAAAAAAAAAAAAAAAAAAAAAAACAGAACAACAAAAATTTGAAAAACCGTCAAATACGTGAAACGTATTGAAACATGCATGCGGGCGTGTAGCGCAAACATGACCAAAAAATAAAAATTAAATTAAATTTAAAAAAAAAAAAAAAAATTAATTTATAAAAAAAAACAGAATTTTTTTTTTTCAAAAATGAAAAAAAACAGGAAGACACGACTTGCCGAGCATTCGATCTACAGATAGCCGTCCCATATATTATCGAAAAGCTTGTTATCACCGAAGCACCTGGAAAAAAAAAAAAATACGAAGAAAAAAAACGAGAAAAAATTAATAAAAGAAACGCAATTGTTTCTTCTTTTTTTTTTTCTCGCAAATCATCGGAAAATTTAGTTCGAGATATTTCGACAGATTTAGGGATGCCTTCGAGGTTACGAGATAATTATATTCACAAACGCACGCTGATCTACTTTATCGTAGAACAAATAACACACACATATATATTTATATATGTGTGAATTATATATATATGAAGCGACGCGTGTGTGTGTGTATGTCTGTGCGTGCGTGGTTCGTTATGAATGAACGAGCTCATCCCGAATAAAATATTTTAATGTAAATACCGAGAATAAAAATTGAAATATCAAATAATTCACGCTCAAGGCTTAAATCGAACTCGTGGCGTCTATTTGGAATATTTTCCCGCTTCACCGTTCCCTATTCCCAATTATCTATCGTTTGTTAAAAAAAAAGGTGTAATTTTTTTTTAAACAAACGATAGATAGATAGATCCATTTTTTTTGTAAGCAAGAATATAAAAAAAAAAATCACGTGACGAAACTGCGATGATCATTCTATGGGGATAAGAATTTTTATGATTCAACCGAAAGACTGACTCATTTCATTCTTAACTTGTATTATCGTTGAGCTCAATTCGATAAATATTCAATGAATAATCTGAAAGTTTGAGACACAATTTTTTTTAACGTATTTCGGAACACGTGCGAACAGCATGGAATTAGAAATTTATGATTTTCGAATTTTTATTCTTTACTCGTGCTACGAGATTTTTCTTCGTGCGAAATTTCAATATTTCAGGTCAACGGGAATGACTCTATGGGGTTTTGATAAGTGAGTCGACGAACGGACAACAAAGTCATCGTACAAGGGTTCTGTTTTTTTTTCTTTTTTTTTTCTTTTCATTTGGATGTACGGTTGCCTGAAAACAATGATAAAACGAAAAATAAAGCACAGTCAGGGAACTATTAATGTTTATTATTATCGTCCGAGTTTTCACATTGACTCGATTAACGATGTTACCACGATATGCAGTATATCAGTCTTGGGTTATTTCTTTTTTTTTCGTTTTTTCTTTTTGTTCTCGTTATTCTTCTCAAATTGTTCACTTCGCTCATCAATTTGCATCCAATCAAACACACATACGTACAATAGGAAACAACGTCATAATGGAGTCTACGCGTTGCTCACCACATCTCAATAATCATTGAAAAAAATAATAATAATAATTTTCAAAAATGATAAATAACATTTTTTTTTCTTAAATAATTAACGAAGAAACGGTAACGCGACCATAGACTCTTGAGACATGAAAAATGTTTGTGGGCACCGTAAAATTTAGAAGGAACTAAAAAACAAAAGTAACTGATTCGAACCATCTGGGAAGGTCTGATCGTAGGAAAATATAGTCAATGTTTTATCGTGGTGAGAAAACCACGTGTGCGCCACTCCTTTCTCTCTCTCTCTCTCTCTCTCTCTTTCTCACTCTTTGTTCGAGTTTCGACTCGATCGCAACTCCATTCAGAATTCAAACAGCTGAATCGAGTATCATTCAACATCCTCACCTCAAAAAACGAGCCCTCAAACATCGAATAACAATTTATCGCTTTGTGACTATGACCAGATCTGGGCATTCGTTTAATGTAAATGTACGTTAAATAATTTTGTTTTATCTTTTTCTTTTCGTTCTTTTCAAACAAACAACAATCATGCTCGATAATCATTCCTAAAAATAAAACTTCCAAGGCATCTGCCATAATTATACATAATCCGAATGAATTATTATCGTTTTTTTTTTTAGAAATGAATTCAAACATTCAACAATACCACCAGAAAGTATCACAGACCACTTGACTTGCACCTCATACAAAAACCACACGTGACTTTGAACGATTGTAGTTCCGTCAAAAATCAAGCCAATGACTTTTTCGAAAACCCATTGAAAAGCTTATGGAATTCTGTGTCGAATGAGCTTTGGTTGAGAAAATCCAGACTCCTGTGTTTCGAATCCCCACGTGAGGAAGACAAAAAAATATATATCCCATTTTGACAGAATTTCTCACCTCAACTTTGACGCTCGGCCAGAGATAAGAAAATTTTATCAAAAATCCGGAAAAATTCGAAAAGCATCTCCAAGACCTCAGCTGTCGATCTATTCCTCAAAAATTAAAAAATCTTAACGGATACCTGAGATATCAATTTATTCGTACGAGCGTGCAGAAACCACACGACGTCAGTCAGTCTCATACAAACAAATCGATATCTCAGAAACGCGTCAAGATTTTTCAATTCCACAAGAACACATCGACAGCCAAGGTCTCAAAGCTGCTCCTCCAATTTTTCCAGCTTTCAAAAAAAATTTCCTTGTCTCCAACCGAGAGTCAAAGTTGAGCCACGAAATTCTCCCAAAATCGAAATTATTTTTAATCTTTTCAAACGTTGCTAATTCAAAACCCAGTAGTCCAAATTTTCTCAACCAAAGCTCATTCGACACAAAATTCCACAAGCTTTCCAACGGTTCCTCGCAAAACTCGGTAGCTCGATTTTTCACGGAGCCACAATCGTTCAAAGTCACTACTGAATTTTTCATTAAAATTTACGTCAAGTCCCTCGATACTTTCCGGCTCTAGTTCTTCCCAAAACAACCAAATAAAAATGTCTTCACCTCATCGAAAAATGCCCAAATTGCTATCAGTGATAAAAAGAAAAACGTGAACTGAAAAATTTTTTTCTCGATTAACAATAATCACCGCTGGCGTTCCAATCGATGGTCGCCTCGCTGCTCTCAGTCGACGCTTCGTCGACGTTGTCTTCGTCGGACGACGTGCTGTCGAAGCCCTCGTCCAAATCCGGCATGCCAGCGTCCCCCGCGGCATTTACATCGACCGCCAAACGTTCCCCATCATCGCCAACAACGTTTTGCCTACCATTGCCACGTTCCAAAATTCTCAAAAGCCAAACCGGAAAATCATTCTCAATCGCGTAAATATCATTCTCATTTTCCAAATCATTTTCCAACACGTCGATGAACGGTTGCAAATCGTCGTTCAAATCGTTGAATTCCATCGGTGCGACGACATTGTTGCCCTCGTCGTCGCGATTGTTGTTGGCCAAATCCCCATTTACGACGTCCGCGTGTACGGGAAAAATTAAAACCGGAATTTCGTCCGGACTCGGAGATTCGGAATCCGAATCGCGATCCTGAGCTATGCTCGATAAATCGTATTCGGGGGTCGTGTCCTGTGCGGACGACGAATTCGGATAACCCGAATCCATGATTTCCGGTGACCAACTGTTCGGCGGAGTTTCCGGAGCGTTCGATGACGTCGAAGATTTTGCTTCGTGACTATCAAAATTTTCCAGCAATCTCGTAGCTTCTTCCCTCATTTTTTCACCGTTAATTCTGTCCATCGAAGAAACTAAATTCTCGTCCTTCGAACGAACAATTTCATCGACGTTTTTGCCGGAAAATTTTTCATCATCGTTTTGTCGAATTATTATTTTCGTAAATTCTTTTTCGTAATTGTTCGAATTTTCATTGTTGGAAGAAAATTTGTTGAAATGTTTGTTGGTTCGTCGAAGCTCGAGACTTTCCGGAGCTCTTTGTCGCGATAATCGCTTCGTTCGAGGCCCATCGTCCAAATTCAAACGAATTTCCGTATCGTCGTGTGAATTTTTTTCTCGACTTCCCGAAGCAATGTTTTTGTCAAAATCGTTTGTAATCTCATTTTCAACTTTTGATTCTTCACGATCTTCATTCTTTTGCGTTTTGTTCGATGGAAAATATTTTTTCAAGGTTCCCGAATGTGAATTCAAAGTCGAAACGTTATCATTGTTTTGCTCAAAAGTTTGATCATCGTTTTTCGAACTGTCGACGTTATCGCGACGAGAGAAAGATTTTTTTTTGGTTTCAAGATTTTTTTGGGAGTCAGCGTGGATTCTGGGCGAGCTTGTGAATTGTGGTTGATTGACCACACAATTGACAACGTCGCTCGACGATTTTTCATCGTTTTTCTGATCCAAAAATTTCGTTGACAACGGATTTTCAAAATTTTTCGCGTCTCCCACGTTTTTCAAACCCAAAAATTTCGTCGACGATGGATTTTCGAAATTTTTCGCTTCGCAAGAACTTTCGAGAGACCCGCAATCGAAATTCGGATCTGTGATGTTTTCCGGACAGGTTTGTCGTTCGTCGTTTCGCGAAGATTCGAGAAAAATGCTGCAAAGACTCACATTATCCGAAATATCGTTTATTTCCATTTTGCAATCGTCTTTTACGTAAGATTTCGTGTTTGATTCGTTACTCGTGGATAAAATCCCATTTTCACCATTTGTTTCCACATTTTCCGTCCGTTTGGAATTTAAATCGTTCGAATCATCCAACGAAAAATTTTCGTCCTTGCGACAAACATTTTCGTCTTCGTCGTCGTTCGATTCGAAGCTTCCGAGAAAAGCTGCGAGTCCATTGGTTCGTGATTCATCCCTCGTCGAAGTAACGTGCGAGAGGTTCAAAATTTCCATGCCACTAAAATCAGCCGGATCCAAACTCCTCGTGACCGAAAATTCAAACTCAACCGCGACTCTTTCGCCCCCATCGGCCACCGTTGCCTCCGTAGTTCGCAAATTCGTCGCGGGAATATCGTAATCATCGTCCCAACATTCTTCATCCGCATTTTCGTTCCAATTGCCGAAATTTTGATCGTAAGACGTGGGATTGGTTTGTACATCACGATCGATCCAATAATCGTCGATCATATCGTCGTCCATCACATCGTCGTAATCCGAAAACGTTGACAATGCTGGACACAAAATTGTGTCGACGTTGTCACGTTGAACGATCGTGTAGCCCGAATTTTCCAAAATTTCCCGAAGAGTTTCCGCGGTTATGGAAAATTTTTCCAATTGTCGCAGGAGGGAGGAAAGTGGATAACCGTTTTCGCAATCGGCGTCGTTTTGTGCGAAACGACGAATGTAGTAAGCGGCTTCGTCGAGAATTTTTTCCTCGTCCGAACGATTGTCCGTACGATGGGGATAATCGACGGTCGTTATCAGGGTCAGAAGATCGTCGATTCCCTGATTCGGGAGATTCGCGATTTCCCGGGTACGATTGAAAATCGCCATTTGCGAGCAACAACCGAGTTTATCGGTTCCCGGGGGTCCTGGACCGATTCCTTGAAACGTTACATCGTAATCCGGATATCTCGATGTTATGTTGTTCGCCCTGACGAGAAGAATATTACGTACATAACGTTTGATTGATAAAACGAAATAATTGCGAAGACGATAGCTTATTTCTATGGAAAATTATTGGAAAAAAAAAAAAACGATGGAACATTCAAACAAGTCGTAATTTACACATTTTTTAGCCGTTCTTCGGAAATTTATTCGAAAAATGAATAACATCTTTTGTAGATTTATAAAATTGTAATCGAATCTATATATATATATATAACTGTGTATATTAGGGTGGTCGATAACCAACAATTTCACAGTCCTACAATCGTCAGCTAAAAAATTTCAACATATTTTCCGCCTTACCAGTCCTCAAACTGTTGTCTGGTCCATTCGAACTTGTGATCCCAGTGTCTCATTTTGTTTTCCATAGAACCGAACAAAACGTTGAAATCCGCATTGGGCGTGGTAACGACAACGACCAGAGGTTTGATGAACCCAAATATATTGTACGGCAAGTCCATGAGAGCGTCCGGATACAAGTGTTCGATTCTAAAACATGAAAAATTTTGCGTCTATCCGTTTCACAAGCTCGCCCGCGATCTTCCGTCGCTCGACGATACGCCGATCAAACATAACCCACAATTCTATGGCGACTACCGCGTCGAAGTTGGCCAATCTGCTGTCGCGATGAGTGACGCTGCCTTCGTAAATGTGCACCCTGAGCGGATTGCTTCTGGTGTGCAGATAATCGGCGTTCAACGGCATGACTTTCGCCTTGTTAAGTTCCAAAGTTTCTCTGTCCACGTCGACGCACATTATCTCCTCGATGAAATTCGTGTTCTTGAGATGAGTGACGAATCCGAATTCCGAACAACCGAAATCCACGACCTGTCGCAACAAATATTACAACAGCGTACGCAATGAACGTCGAATCGTTCGTTTCTAACCTCAAAAGTTTTTTCGCATTGATTGTTTCCAAAACAACAAATTATGCAATACCAATGAAATCTTTTTTTTTTTTTTCCATTCTCATTGGACAATAAAGTGTGGAAAAAATAATGGATTATCGAATTTCAGATGTGCAATAAAAAAAAAAAAAAAACGGTTTTGTAACAAAAAAGGACGTTCGTGATGAAAAAACGGACCTTTTTGATTTTTCCTTCGTATTTGGAATCGGCCAGTACATTTTGCACAGCGAGATAACGTTGAATGTAAGCCGGAGGTGAGAAACGCGGTGGTTTCGGTCCATCGTCGTCGTAATGTTCTTTGTAATCGACAAAAGGATCGGTCGCCAAACGTTTGCACGAAATCGCAACCGGCTCGTCCATAACCTCTTCATCATCCGTATCCTTTCGTTTCACCGTTTGATAATTCTCGTAAACCATTTTTCCAATCAGATAAATCACGTGAAAAAACACGATAATCATCTTTTTTTTTTTTTTTCTTGTTTTGTTTATCCGTTACGTTCGTAATAACGTGAAAGATTTTTCTTTTTTTTTTCACGGCAATCGCGACATCGCGGATACGCGCATGAATCTCTACGACGTATATACATATGTGTGTGTGTGTGTGTGTGTACATTGGCGCGCACGCGGCCATGTTGTTGTCATGTTTGATTTTCGTGGCGCTCGAAGGTCTGCGACGTGATTGGCTGATCGTAATTTTCGAATCTCACCAATCGCCGTGGCTCGTTTGCCAAACGGTCGATCGTTCTTTGTTTGTTTCGGTTGTTTCTTCTTTGTTTTTCAATCGGAATTTCACTAACGCTCATTTTTTTTAGGGTTATGTGAGTACTTTTAGTTCGAAAGGAAAGAAAATGGAGACAAATGGAGTTCTTCATGAAGATGCGTGACGCTGCCTTGATAAACATATGTGAACGTAGAGAGCGAAAGTGCTTCCGGTGTGCGGATCATCGGCATGACCTTGAGCAGACATCTTTGAGGTTGTGAAGATCCAGAGTTGTTTTTTTTTTTTACCGGCGACGTCGATGAGCATTATCTTCTCGATGCAAGGACTGCAACTCTTGTTTTTTTGGGTGAGTAACGAAACAAAATTTACCAAATTCGGAACAATCGAAATAAATCCACGAACTGTTGTTCAACAATTCCCGTTTATCATGATCACTCGATCTAATTTTTACGAAAATTGTATACGATGTAGGAACATGAAATTTGGGATAATCATACATGATACTTATCAACCCTTCGAGGTTACTAAGGGTCAAAATGACCCCAAGGGCAACTTCATGCCAGACTTCAAGTCGCCCCTTCCCTCTCCCCTCCCCCCCCACTCGTTAACGATGCTTATTTCCCTTTCTAAGAGGAAACTACGGTCGCACGAATCGCGACAATTGTCCTTCGTTGCAGTCGATTACAAGAATCTGATTTTTCCCCCTCAAAGCCGTCGTATCACGAGACCATCACCGTAAATTCATAATCTGAAATTAAAAATTGTAAAATATCCGAATTTCTTAGTCAAGAATATCAAGAAAATTCGGAAAAACTTGGGCGAAAGAAAAAAAAAAGATTTCGATTGAATTTTTTTTACTTGACAATTTTTATCGATCACGATCGTATTTCCCCGCACCGATCGCGTAAAAATTTTGCATTATTTGCCGATGTCGTGTGACAAGACTGAACGAATGAAATATCGCAATCATTCATTCATTACCTTATTACCATTATTACCTACCTTTCAAACTTTCTTCCATCATCGTGAAAAAAATCGAATCGAAAGTTACGAAATCAAAAAAGGTTTTAGTGCTTATCACAAAAAAAACAAACAGCAAACAAACAAACAAACAAATTCTACGATATATGTATACTATAATTTATTTCATTTTTCAATATTATTTAAAATAATACGATCTATCGTAAGCAGTCTACGAGTTTGCTAATCAAGCAACGCGGCATACACGATAAAGGGTGCGCTTGGGTCGGGGAGGGGTGGGAAGGGGGGGCGGGGGTGGGGGAAGATATAAATTATAGTTATCATTGACTTTTCTGCCTGGATCAACCTCTCGTAACGCTTTAAATTATAGTCCAATATAATATATACATACATATATATTTATATATATATATATAATATATATATATATCATATAGTTTTTGTATTCGTAATTACAAGCTTCGCCATCGTAGTCACGATTCGTATCGAATATTCGCAGAATAATACAAATTCGTATCGTTACAATTTTTACTTTTTTTCCTTTTTTTCAAACGCTTAAACGTAATTTCAGACGCGTACATTATATATATATATATATATGTATAATATGTTATCGGTGTCATATATAAGCGGACGCGTGTTCGCGTTAACGCGATTTTTTTATATTATGCAGGAGATCGCTTGGTGGCCGTATATATATATATATGTATATATTTTTTTTAATTGATTTTTTTTTTCAATACAGCCCACAGGAACATAAAATTCATTCGACATTTGATTATAATGAATTTTTCATTACAACGCCGCTGCTTATCTATATATATATCTACACAAACTCGTGAGAATAAACATTTTCACACAAGCCTTAAAATTTCACATATCGTCGTGCTATATTTATATTTATGTGTGTATATATATATATATTATTTACATAAGGAAAATAGAAATGTTTTTTATTTTTAATTTTCTTTCTTTCTTTTTAATCAACTCCTTCGCACTCACCATCGTCCAAAAATTCGGATTGTCAACTGGATTTTATCTGAGTAAATTTTATTTAATGTATTTAGCGATTATCACGCGACGCAATAACAATTGCGAAAAAAAATTTCGTTCGGACTTTATCTCGCATCGTTGAACTATATCGTGTATTAATTATCACGATTTTTTTCTATCATCGACATTGGCCACGATGAAAATTTAATTTTGGAAAAAAACATGATAATAAAAACTGTAGCAAAGTGGAGATATAGAATTTTTCCACGAAATCTATAATTTCATTTGGAAACAAAAAGAAATGGGAAACATTTTTTTTTGTTTTTTTTTTTTTCGAATATATGTATTCTCAAAAGCTTGCTTTTCAAAGGCTGGTTTGTCGATAGCCCTGCATCGTATTCGGTTGTGTCGATTGTTTTTTTTTTTTTTTTTTTTTTTTTTTGCATCTTTTCAAGATGTCGACGACGAGACGAGACAACCCGCGAAGAGAACCCTGAAGAGCTTATCGATAAAGATTATCGTACGAGGTACAACGGTGAGTTCCGGTTACAAAATTTCGAACTTCGAGTTCTTTCATTTGGAAAGAAAAGAGAGACGCAAAAAAATAAAAAAATAAAAACTAAAGAAATGAAATAATAATAATAATAACAATAATGATAATAATAATAATAAAAAACGGAACGAAACGAATGAACAAACAAAATATTAAAAAAAAAAAAACTCAAAATAAAATTGAGAAAATGTAAAACAAACTGTGAGCCTCGATGATTTATTCAGCGATAAAACCAAACGCGCGATTATCGTTTAAATAAAAAAAAAATTTTTTTTTTAAATAATAATACCGAATACGAAATCGCGAGATGAAAAAATTTTCCAAAGATAATCAGGCAAGAATAATTGCAGAAAATTGAGCTTCCATTTCATGATTATTATTATTGATTTTTTTTTTCACGACCTTATCGACCCGCGTTTAACGATTTTCCGTTATTTTTTCTTCCTTCTCTTTGTTTTTATTTATTTAATTGTTCTTTCATTCTTTGTATTACGAATATCATAATTGACAAATGGGGATTTTTTTTTCGAATCGACGCAATAGGTTTATGTGGCGTTTTTTTTTTCGTTTGAAACGATGAATCGATGAAAATCTGATCGCACGAATTGTATTTTTGGCGAATTACGACGGACGAGCGAGCAACGAGTTGATTCGACGAGTTTAACGAGTCAACCGAATAACACGGTGAAGTTTATAACGCGAACGCGTTTAGCAAATTTTTTTTTCATCGCGATAAATTTTATCACGATTTCATCTTTTTTTTTCATCATCTTCTTCTTTTTCTTATGAGTAATTTTTTTTTTAATTCGTGTCGATAACGAATATAATCGTATACCACGTATTGACAAAAAAAGAAAATTTATATAGAACACGATCCGAAAATAAAAAAAAACAAATAAATAATTATTTCTTCACTCGCACAGCGAAACTTCATTGAGACTAAAAAACGGCGATGCTTTTACGATAAATATCACAAGTGGCAAAGAACGCGATTGATTGAATGACGCTTCGCCGAAAAATAATAATGGAGAAGACAAAAAGAAAATATATAGATACATTAGGGTGGTCCTTAATAAGGGTGTTAACGAATTTCGGGGAGTGCACTCCTAAGAGAGGTTTGCAATGATTAAATGAAAATATGTGCAGAACCCCAGCACCGTGGTCCAATGAGAAGACGTGCCTGCAAGCTCGTTCAGTTTCCCATTTGAATAACATGAGATTTTCAGACCAATTCGATTATTATTTTTTCGAGTTGTCCCTGAGCACGCGAAAAAATTCTTCATTCACACAAATCCATTGTCAATGGGTATAACTACTCGTACGATTTTGTTCACAAGACCTCCACCTGTGTATCATCGATAACGGCGAACCCGATGAACGATGATAACAACTGATAAACTATTTCAACACAAATTGCAAATTCATTCGTGTTTGTGTCTTGTAAAAAAAATCGTACGAGTAGTCATACCCATTGACAATAGATTCGTGTGAATGAAGAATCTTTTCGCGTGCTCAGAGACAACTCGAAAAAAATAATAACCGAATTAGTCGGAAAATCCCATGTTATTCAAATGGGAAACTGAACGAGCTCACAGTCACGTCTTCTCATTGGACCACAGTGCTGGGGTTTCGCACATATTTCTAATCACTCATTCCAAACCTATCCAGGGGGCGCACTCCCCGAAATTCTTCAACACCCCCATTAAGGACCACCCTAATCTACACACATACACATAAATACACAAAAAAAAAAACAGAAAAAAAAATCCACACAAATAAAACCTAAAATTGCGAAAGAAAATTAAAAAAGAAAAACAAAAAAAAAAAAAAACAAACAAAAAATTACAAAATATCAAATACGAATTACTTTCATTTTGTTTTCAGGCGTAAGATTGATCCAACGATATAGCTATTTTATTTCCCTTTTCCACCCAATTTCTCAGCCTTCCCCTCAACTCCTCGAGGCTCTTGGACTTGGCTTTGTTTATTCTCTTGTACTTGACGTCTTTTGGTTTGGTTACGGATCGATGATTGCTCATGACCCGATTGTAAGTGACCTGTGCCTGTTGGCTCTCGTCTCTGGGTCTCTCGGCCGGTGGTGAATCCCCTTCCTGCGCCAGACGCTCGAAACTTCCGTAAAGATCCCTCAAACGTCCTTTGCCACTCGTCGTCACGGTTTTCAATCGCGTATCGTCGATTTCCGAATTTTCCGTGGATTCCGATGGTTCTTGCTGATTGTTCTCGCTGTCAACGTCTTCCTCGACCGAATAAACCGTTTCCAAAATTTCCGGTCTTCTGAGATAACCGTTGCTGCGTCTCATCGACGAATATTTGCTCGATGGATCGACCGCATCCGATACCGAACGTATCACAGTCACGTCCGTGATGTTTGAACGAAATCTGCGAGTAAAAAAAAAATAAATAAAGTCGTAATAATTAATTTTTAATATTTTTCGTTTTTTTTTTTTTTCAACGAATTCTGCGAGAAAAAGAATAAGTCATAATAATTAGTTTTCAATATTTTTCGTTTTTTTTTCAACGAATTCTGCGAGAAAAAGAATAAATCATAATAATTGATTGTTAACACTTTTTTTTCAACAAAATCTGCGAGAAAAAGAATAAGTTACGATAATTAATTTTAATATTTTTCGTTTTTTTTTTAAACAAAATCTGCGAGAATAAGTCATAATAATTAATTTTTAACATTCTTCTTTTTTTTTTTTTCAGCGAAATTTGCGAGAAAAAGAATAAATCATAATAATTAATTGTCGACACTTTTTTTTTTCAACAAAATCTGCGAGAAAAAGAATAAATCGTAATAATTCATTTTCAATATTTTTCGTTTTTTTTCTTTTTCCAACAAAATCCGCGAGAAAAAGAATAAGTCACAATAATTGATTTTTAATATTTTTCGTTTTTTTTTTTTAACGAAATAATTTTATCGAAATTAACCCGTTGGGGTGACTCGGGGTCCACTGGACCCCATGCCAACTTCATGGAATTTATTCGAAAAAAAAAAAACAATTTTTTAACATCATTTTATATCAATCTAAACTTGCCACGTTCCATTTTTCGACATCAAAACCAAAAGTCGAAGAGTTCAAACTTCAAAATAAAATTTTTTTTTTTTTTCCAAAGTCCCTCAAAGCTCGATTTTTTCTCAAAAATATAATATCTTAAGAGTAAAACGGCGTTGGATTTCTCACCATATGGCAAAAATTTGATTTTTCACGATTTTTCTTTCTAAAAAAAAAAAAATTTGATTTTTCACGATTTTTTTTTTCTAAAAAAATTCAGATTTCGTGAATTTTTTTTGTCTCATCGTGTTTTGCACTACTTCAGAATCTTTAATTGAAGACAACGGGCTATTGGATTATTTGGAAAACATGTTAAATTGAAGTTTGGTGTTTTTTAAAAAAAAATTTTGAATAATGGATAATTCACCTCGGCGGTGTGGGATCATCGACGGCTTCCTCGAGTACGACGGCGCTGTCGCTGTCGCCGAGACTGTCGAGTCGATCCAACGCGTCGCAAGGCGGCGAATCCCTCGTCACGCTATTTTTCTCGGCCAATCGACTCTGCAATTGTCTTATTACCCTCTGCTGCCTAAGAATAATCGCCTCCCTTTGCGCCAGACTCGCTTCGATTTCCTTCTGTTTTCTGCACAGTCTCGACTCGAAGAGCAACAGTTGGGACGACAGGGTGCGCAGCTGCTCGGCTTTTTCTCTCGTTAGTCTCGCAACGAGATCCTCCTGTAAAAAAAAAAAAAAAAAAAATAATTTTTATTTCTATATAATTCAAATTTTAACTTCACCATATTATTCTTCATATAAATGAATATATAACTAAATCAATAACTTCATCATATGAATTAAAATTTTAACTTCACTATACCCAAACGTTACTTCACGTCCAATTGACTTTATTTGAAGATGAATTCGAATTTTTACGCAAATATGAATTTTACGTAAATAAGAATTTGTGTGAAAATTCTAATTCATCTTCAAATAAAAGCTATTTTTGTAAAAACTATTTTTTTATACGTCTTTTGAATCGTCTACTACCAAAAAAATCGTATTATTTAAAATAAATAAAAAATTCAAATTGAATAATTGAATAAACCAAAAAATTCACAGGCACGCTTTAATGTGAAGATAGAGATCTGTAATCTGGGGCGTCTTCTTTTCTTGCGGTCAACTTTAGATTGTTCAACTTGAAAAAAAAAATTAAAAAAAAAAAAAAAATCAAAGTTAATAAAAAAATTTTTTTAAAAATCACGAGCACGCCTTAATATTGAGATAGAGAGCTGTAATTCGGGGAACTTGTCCTCTTTGAGATCAACTGCGAATTGTTCAACTTGAGAAAAAAAAAAAAAAGTTGTAAAAAATTAATAATAAAAATTCTAGAGGCACATCTTAGCATTATGCTAAGAAATAAAACCCGAAATAAAAAAACAAGTATTTTCATCGAAAATCCGAGACAATTTCACGTGACAAACACCCTTTTAATCTACCTATATTTTTCAACAGCGTAAACGTGTGAAAAAAAAAAAATACTTGGAAAAACAAAAACCCAAAAAAATTAAATATACTTTAATAAATGTGAAAATTTCGACTCGGCTACTAATGTACATTTGTCTGTGTGTGCGTGTTTGGATTCGTAAGAGCAAGCTCGTTGTTCCCCTTTGCCGTTCGACCGGAAATCGTTTGATTGGCGGTTGTGGCGAAAAAAAAAAATAAACCACCCTCGACGAGATTTCGATGGGATAAGACAACGAATTAATAATTGGGGAGGGTCGACGTCTGGTGACCGTAAGTTACGACGTTGCAAAAAAAAAAAAATGGCACGGGGTGAGTCAGTGAGGGTGAGTAACAGACAAAGCAAGAGAGAGAGAGAGGGGGAGAGAGAGAGAGAGAGAGAGAGAGAGAGAGAGAGAGGGAGAATTTTCGGACGTAATGATAATTCACCTGCAATTTAAGAGTCCTGCGCCAAGCGAGCATCTGGTGAGCCTGGGCCCTTTGCCTCGCCCTCAAAGCCGCTATAACCGACTTTGCTTCCTCCAGTGACGTAACTTCCACGTCTATGCTCTCACGATTGAGCTCGTGACCGGTGCAGTCGTTGCTTATACGGCCCTCGGTTAGCGTGGCCAACGTGTGGCAGCTGCTCTCCATCGACGACTCGTCGAAACTGCAAAACAGAAAAAAAAAAATAAAAAAAACAAAATATAATTAACATTATTATTATTCTTAGTTTTTTTGTTCTAAAGAAATTTCATCAATGACAACAATTGAAAAAAATAATATTACTGCTGGATAAACAGATTTGAAAGAAGAGAAAAAATAGTAATACGTGATAATGTTGAAAATTCGTGAATTAATTCGATAATTAATGGATAATGGGGTCTAATCTTTGGGGTCGTCACTTATTTCGTTTCAATCTGGAAGTCAATGTTCAATTGTCTGAAGCTTGACATCAATGGATTTCCATTTTTAAGAAGATGACTGATAATCATTTTTAAGCTTTTTTTTTTACAATGGCTATATATGTTTTTTTTATGAGGAAAATTACTCCTCGATTTCACCTGGAATGCCCCATATACTTATATATATATATACTTATATATGATTTTCATTTAGAGGAGACATAGTAGGTTCATAATAATCAACATTTGTGGTAATGATAAAATGTTTTTATTGTACAATATATTGTAGGAACGAGACGAAGCAATTGACATAGGTGCTTAGGATCTATTTTTTTCTTCGTAGCATTTTTCATTTTTGAGAAGCCAAACGCGTGGATTTTAATTCCCAAGGCGTTTTCCAATTGAATTAAAAATATTGGAATCGGAAATTTAGAATCTTATCGTGACAATCTGACGGTCATTATTGTCGTAAGTCAAGCAATCTAATTTAATGAGCTTCGTATTTTTGAAGCAGGGATGGGAAAAATATATTTTCAAAAAAAAAAAAAAAATACAAAGTTATTTTTGACTCGTTAATTGTTAATTGTTTCGATTTTAAATGCCAAGTGATTTTTCACTTGTTGTTCATTTCGATTTCAAATACAAAGTGATTTTTCACTTGTTATTCGTTTTGATTTCAAATACAAAGTGATTTTTCACTTGATAATTCGAATAAGCTTATCCGTGTTTTAAATTTTTCGAAAATTTGCCGGGACCCAATGTGAGACGCTTTTCTCGGAGCTTATGACGATAATTTCCTCATCACCGCATCACGCTCTACATCACCCACGCGCGTCTCACATTCTGAAAACACGTATTTGCCGAGTTGTTTTTTTTTTTTTTTTTTTCCTTCCATAATTCTTTGACGCGTACTTCCGGATGCGCCATTTAAACACGGGCTCCTCATTATCTCGCTCGTTAACCGACCGACGCTCATTATTATTTCGTTTTCTCATGGAAAATGTTACATTTTTTCTTGTTCTTGTTCTTTTTCATTTTTCATTTTTTTTTCATAAAATTGAAGAAGAAAAAAATGATGAAGATGTTTCTGCAACTGATGTCATACATCGTTCCGGACATTTCAAAATGTCGTCATTTTCTATCTACGATTCGGACGAAGCACATTTCACGTTTTAAGGTGTAGTATCCCACAAACTGTGAGAGTCAAAGCAAGCCTGAAGATATACCATCTCCTGATTGAGGTACTTGGTACTTTGATGTGACAACGTCGCGTGTTATCATGTCGATTAGTGTGAGAGAGAGTGAGAGAGAGAAGATGGGAAACAAACGCGCAACGTTGCCATGTCTACTGGATCACGACCAACTCTTCTCATATTAACTGTATTTTCCCCGATGTTCATTCGCTCATTATTATCATCACAGTCTCCCGATCTCCACCGTCAAGTGCCCAAAATGTTGTCCGAATATTCAACTTGCGGCTCAAGTGTTTTCATTAAAATCTGACGAGGACTTTTTGTATTATATCAAATTGAGCGTGATTATCCATAAGGCCTCCGTGTTAAACGTGTGAAAAATAAAACGTGTTGATATATATTTTTTGCTCGCGCTCCGGAAAGCCACGAAAAATTTAACCGAACCGGTTTTTCTCATCGATACCCATAAGTATGCCAAGTTTCATGAAAATCTGACGAGGAACTCTCTTACGAACCTCGAACATGTTTGCATTTCGATAATATTTGGTGGACCATGCTCGCCTCTGAAAGGAATCAAAAACGTCCGGAAAAAATCGATCCTCAAAGCCAACTCAAAGCCAACTCAAAGCCATATTTCGACCTCTTGTAACCCAACGGTGAACTTGTTTCGTCCATTGAAAATCGTTGCCTTTCGTTCGCCCAAGCTTCACAAATAATTTTCGAGAGTGACCGATGAGATCTCGTTTTTTTTTTTTAAATTTTTTTTTTTATACGAACCGACCTTTGACCCGCCACATCCCATCGGCTTTCTTTTGGTCGCTCGCGCTTCAAATGATCGACGGTCCGTGGACAACGGATATCTGATTCTAATGTTCCATTCGTCGACGTCACATCGACGTTCATCGTTGAACCGAACAATTTCACCTTTCGCAACCATCACATAGCTCTGAGAGCCCACACCGTTGACGCTATCGTCATTTATCATCTGAACGCGAGAAAAATAATTCAACTTACTTCGAACATTTCAATCTCCATCGGATTGCTGCCGATGACGATGCAACAATTACTTTGATCGTCCAGTTTCGAATTTCAAAAGTTTTCAACGTTCCGTTTAGTTGGGATCGAAGGTAAAAGTCTCGAACAAAATCTATAATCGATTGGCTGATTGAAAAATTAATAATAATAATAATAATAACAAAAATAATATAAGATGATGGAAGATTGAACAATTGATTTAATTGAAATTATTATCTTCGTTATATTTAGTTTTAAGAAAAAAAATACAATTTCATGAAACTAAGAATTATTAACGTTTAGTTAATAAGAATGATTAACTAAACGTTAATAAACTTTAATAAATACGAATTATTAACGTTCAGTCAATAAAAATAATTAACCGAACGTTAATAAACATTAATAAATACGAATTGTTAACGTTCAGTTAATAAAAATAATTAACTAAACCTTGATATTTCGTAGTTGCATGAAATCGTCTTTTTTTAAAAATAAATATAGCGAAAATAATAATTTTAATTAATTCAATCGTTCAATCTTCCATCATCATTATTATTTTTTTTTTTAATTATCTTGATCAAATATAATCGACGCAAAATTTTCAAGCAAGTCGTAAAAATAAAATTTTGCAATTGACGCATCGTCGATGATAATTTCATCGAATAAACACAATAAACAAACTTCATGTGCTGAAATATGAAAAATAATAGTATAATCCTCATAATCAATGTCGAGACCCAATTAAATAGATTTGATAGAGTCTCCCCATGTCAATTATGCAACCAGAACTATAATAAAACCCTGCAACCTATATTTAGTTACTGTGCAATGATCGAAAAATAAACGAGTGCAATTTTTCTTTCACCATCACAATTTCGAACCAGATCTGATTGTTAAAATTGAATTTTTTTTTTTTATTCACCCGAGTCAAATACTTTAATGGAAAAATATTTCAGCTGCAACTCGACCTCGATTGCGATAATAAATCCACGTGCTTTCACGTGTATTCGTATTTTTTCATACGACGAGAGTGGAATTTCACCAGTCGTCAAAAGCGCCAAGTGTCATTCTACGAGGATTTAGCCAACTCGACGAATTACGTCTTGCACATTATTATCTCACAATTCCAATCCCACGAGTTGATAATACGGATACTAATTCCTCACCACGGTTGGATATGCATACGATTCCATCCGAAATCCAGATTGCCATGGTTACGAGCTTCTGCGTTTCAACCCCATTTCACCCTGCAACTCCCCTGTTAAACAACCCTCTTGCAATTTGATTGACTTGTGGATATTTACAAACCGTAACCAGATACGTAATTAAATTTCCGATGAATATGTAGTTGCATCGTACGACGTCCTGATACGATGTTCATGTTCATATATATATATATATATATATATATATATATATATATATATATATATATATATATATTTAGTCTTGAATGCAACAGACGAATATTACATTAATATTTTCATTGAAAAATTTTCCTTGCCCGCTTCATTTTTTCGAATATTTCAAAAACTTTGGAAAATAGAAAAAAATCTTATCGAATCTTTTTTGTAGAGAATTCAATTTTCTACAAAAAATGTTATTTGCATTATCGTCGTATCTCACATAGTTTCCGAGTTATCACGAAATTTATCGAAACTTTTGAGAAACAAGCTATCTCAACTTGTCGATTCCCCGCCGAATTCAATCACTGGGAAATGTTTTGAATTGGCATCGAAGACCTACTAGCCTGAGTAAAAAATGTGCGGAGTTGCGGATTTTTCGGTGCAATACTGCGGAAGGAAAAAATTATAAACCATCGGGTGGCAAAAATCTCCCATGGGCTTGAATGTCTCTAATTTAGAGACATTCAAGCCCATGGGAGGGACGAAAAAAAATATACATATATATTTATATCATCATAATAATGATAATTAAATAAATCGTCTTTACCATCGACCATGAAAATGTCGATAGGTCAAAAATAAGGTTGCACTTTTGATTCACATCGGTTAAAGTTTACGACGATCTCGGTTTCACGTGCACAAATAATTTTATTACGACAACCGATCGCGAACAATAACAGACCGACGACGAAAATAATAAAATGAAAAAAATAAATAATAAGCGATATAAATACAATAAAAAAATGAAAAAAAATAGTAATAATGATGCAGGGCGGATTGATCGATCGACAAACCGGTTCCACGCCTCGTGAGTAACTCAGCCACGTGCCTCGTGCAAAAGCTTCAACGCTTTTACACATAAACACTATATATATACGTTGTACCGTCGAAACTTCGTGGGTGGAACCAAATTTGCACTTTGCCATTCTCTCATCGTTCGTTCCATTGTTTTCGATTTAACCTTTGTGTATATATATATATATATATATATATATATATATATATATATATATATATTACACACGCACACATTTATTCACATGCTTCAACAGAATGTTCAGAATGAAGACGAAGATGACATTCGCCATTGATCGATCCTCCCCCCTTAATTATCAACAACAAACAATCAACTTGCAAACGCGGTTTCAGTTCCGTGCCAACTTTCCCATCTTCTATACGGCTCTGAATCTCGCGGGTGACAAAAAGAAGCGTGGAACAATGAAAGGAGAAGAAACATAGGTAAATATTAAGGGGGGAGTGAGGTTAATTCGATAAAAAAAAAAACGCATATTTTCGAATTTTTTTTCGTGACGACGCAGTTGATATATATTTGTTTCTATGATTGGTAAATAATGAAGTAACATTTGAAGATGATTCTGTGAAATTTTCATTAATTTTTACGAAGATGTGACCCATTGACAGCGAATCTCCGCGAGCGTCCCGAAAAAAAAAGTTTCATCGTCGCTGGATCATCGGAAATCGAAAAACCAAAATGATTTTATTAGTTGATAAGTTTCTGCAGGTAACAACGTCGAGTTTCAATTTTTAAATTGATTTTTCAATTTTTCACAGCACTTGGAATTCGAAATACTGAGAAAAAATGTTTGATGAAAAATCAGTATTTCGATTTCTAAGTGCTGTGAAAAATTTAAAAATCAATAACAAAATGAAAACTCGACGTTTTTACCTGCAGAAACTTATCAACTAATAAAATCATTTTGGTTTTTTGGTTTCAGATGATCCAGCGATGAGTTATGAGGGTCCCCGCAAATAAAACTTTTTTTTTTCGAGACGTCGGCGGAGATTCGCTGTCAATGGCTCATTTCTTCATAAAAATCAATGAAAAATTCACAGAATCATGCTCAAATGTTACTTCATCATGTACTAATCATAGAAATAAATATACATCAACCGTGTCGTCAAAAAAAAATTATCGAAAATATGCTCTTTTTTTTTCCATCGAATCAACCTTACTTCCCCCTTAAAAAAATCGTATTTGCAAACAAAAAAACGAAGAAAAAAAGAAGTTGTGAAGTAGAAATGTCTGAAGGCGACGACGACAAAGCGTCGTATGTGGCTCAACTTATCTGTATCATCGGTCTCATCTATCGTCTTGGTCTTGTCCTCGAAAATGTGCTTATGCCTTCATATACATACATCTTCTCTCGCTTCTTCACGGATTTTCGTTCGTAACGCGTCACCATCGACAATCTTTCGTGCCCTCCCCCCCCCTCCCTCCTCCCCAATCCCAAGCACCAAAGCACTCGAAATCCGTCGAACTCACTTCCCCAGAACTCGCATAAGAACAAAAAAAAGAAAAAAAAAGAAATAAATGAAAATAAAACTCTTTCGGAAAACCATTTCCCACGCTTTTTCCCGAACCGGAAAAAGTTACCATCGCGAGTTTCCACGTGCTACCTACTCGTGCAACTCCATTTCTCTCACACGTCCATCATTTTTTAAAAATTTATTTCCTCGTTCATTTGTTTATCGAATCATTTTTCATTTTTTATCTTAGGTTTGTTTTTTTTTTATTATTTCTTACATTTTCTTACACGTCCATCATTTTTTTATTTTTTCATCGTTCATTTGTTTATCGATTTATTTTTTATTTTTTATTTTACGTTTTTTTTTTTTATTAAAATAATTATTTTTCACATTTTTTTTATTTTAAATCAATTTTTCACATTTCGTTTAATCAAAGATGGCCCCCTTCCCCCTCCCTCCCCCTTCCCCCATGGAACTTCGAGCTGTCGAAATCCGTCGAACTTACTTTCCCAGAATCCGTGAAAGAAAATAAAAAAAAAAAAGAAATAAAATAAAATACATTTTATCGGAAAACTATTTTTCCCCCCGCGAGTTTGGCGAACCGGAAAACTCATCATCCCCGGATTTTTCCACGTGTGGAAATCGTGCAAACTCCATATCTTCCTTCACACATTCATCGTTTCCCATTGCTTCATCTTTTATTTATTCGTCGAATTATTATTATTATTATTATTGTTATTCATTTTTTTTCGTTAAAATATTTTCCTCGTTTCCTTTTCTTTTTTAATGAAAAAAAAAAATGTGAAAAGAATGTTGTTCTTTTTCATCATTATCTTGAGAAAATAAGTTTTTTTTATTCGAAGATTAGAGAGAGTGAGAGAGAGAGAGAGAGAGAAAGAGAGAGAGAGTACGCGCGCGGCGTCGTCCGCTTTGGTCGACGCGCGAAATACAACTGCCGATGGCTGAAGGGTACGAAACTACGGTGGCGCGAGGCGCGCGCTTCGCGAATCCCGAGACCGAAAAGGAACACCAGCCACACACACACACACACACACACACACAGGCCCACACGGCACGATCCTGTAATCCACGCGCCCGTTATATATATATACATATATATATATATATATATGGTTGCAGCTTGCAGCACAAAGTGAAAACGTGAACGTTAACGAAAAAATATATATATATATATATATATATATATATATATATATTGCACCACGATCAAGCGAAGTTTAGTTTGGGTTTTCGATGCAGTTGTCGGGGTAACCGCAACCCTTCTTCGCGATGCCCGTGAACGATTGTACAAACATGTGGGAACATGGACACGCCAGGATGGTCCTTGAATGGGTCCTCGAACGAATTTTTTTTTTTTTTTTTCAAACAAGAATTCGAGTAAGAAAAAAATTTGAAAAAAAAAACAATTTGAGTCGGAACGACCCATATCGATTTTAAGATCGGTAATCCGAATTTTTAGGATTCAAAATTTTGTATCTGAATTTTCTTTCTGCAAAATATTATCCGGTAATAAGAAAAAACGAATAATGCGTTTGTATATTAGGATGGAATGAACGGAGTCGAAATTTTCCACCCTTGTTTCAACCTTTTTTCAAAATCACATTTAGGAGGAGGGAGATTGAAAGTAGGACGAAGTTACGAGCAATTCTCGTCCGCGTTTTGACTTCGCTTGTCACCCTGGAAAAAAACCTGCAGTTATATTTCCCCCCCATGTTTTTCGCGAAGTTTCGAACGTTGGTAAACGAAGGTGGAGGATAACCCGAAAGCAAAAAAATGGTGCAACCCCGTGATTCGCGAAGGTGAACCACGAAGGTGGAAGTAATCCGAATGCAAAAAAAAAAAAAAAAAAAATCATCGACCCTCACTCGGGGAAACGGTGAACACACGATGACGAACACAAAAACAATTTGCGACGACGGCCCATTGAGGCGGGGTTGGCGAACGAGGGGTTGAAACAAATATTTTCGAAACTCACTGCGACCTTCCCCAATTTCGGACTTGTAGGGTGAAATAAGTTGAAATGTTGTTCCAGGCTAAGGGTTAGTTAATTATCTGGAGCCAATGTGGGGAGGTGGAGAGATTGAAAATTCGTCCGACCATATAATGGACCACCCTAGCAAACCCCCCCCCCCCACCCACCCCCAAACATCCATTGCGTGTCCAAACATAGTTTTAATCCTTAGACCGTCTCCCATCTCTCTCTCTATCTCTTACATCAAACTTATCTACATGCGTCGAAATTCGTTCGTCCAATTTCCGTGTTTCACGATTCGAAAAATTTGTTTATTCTTTTATTGTTTATTGTATAAAATTTTTTATTTGTCCCAGGTGGACCGCGATACGAAGCACGAAAGGGTGAAAAGCTTGCGGTCGAGCTTTCGAGGGTGGGGGGGGGGGCAAAGAACCACGTGCTGACCATATTTCTTCGTACTCCGTTACTCGTCGCTAATTCACCATTTTCACGAGTGCCAATTTATTTTTTTTTTTGTCACTTGTTTCAAACGTTGTCTATATATATATATAAATAACGTCATACATATATATATATATATATATATCATGTGTATGGAGACGATACACCAGCGTAAACCATCGTGTGTTCAATATCAGAAAGTTTCAAAGCGAAACGAAACGAAAAAAAAAAAACCATTAAAAACAATAAATCGGTTTTTCTAACATTTCAACGTTTTGTTTGTTTGTTTGTTTTTTTTTCGCTCATTGTTCGTTATTAATATTGTTTCAAACTGATATATATATATAGATATATATATATATATATATATATATACATTTATATGTACACTCACGCACACACATACAAATACACACTTACACACACGCTACAACTTTCGAGTGATAAAAGAAGTATGATGAAATGATAAATTGAAAAAAAAAAAAAACAAAATAAGGGGAAAAATATTTTTTTCTTTTTTGAATGAATAAATTATAATTTGGCGTGTTTGTGAGCGTGTGTGAACAGCACAAGACAGCTGCAGGTGTTGTGAGACTGCAGATGTTCAAGCTGGAAAGGGTGGAAAAAAAAGAAATTGACCGAGGACCCGCTTTTGTGAAATTTTTTCATTCCGTCGCCGTGAACGATGAAAATAAAATCAATTTTTATTTTTTATCGAATTGAATATCGAATGATTATTTTTATTTATCAAATCGTCAAAAGCCAAGAAAGGAAAAAATTCGACCGAGTGCCTGCTTTTGCGAATTTTCATTTTTTTCAAACGATCGATAAAAATAAAATCAATTTTATCGAACAATTAAAAATGCGATGATCAACTTGAAAAAAAAAAAATAAATAAATACAAACAATCAAAATCCAAGGGATAAAAATAAAATCTACATTCATTCCGTCGTAGCGATTAAATATAATGATGAAAAAGAAAAAGATAAAAAAAAAACAACTTTATATGGAGCACGATGTTAACGCATCACGATGCACCGTTAACGTCCGCGTACGAAATGCAACTGCTGCCAAATGGTGGTGAGCTATGGTTCCCCCCCCCCCCCCCCCCCGCCTCTCTCTTCATCTACGTGGACCGAACTATATGTGTGTGTGTTGCGAGGGTTGCCTCGGCGTTCTATCGGTAACTCCATATCACGTACCGACAACTTCGTTGCACATGTGCAACGACTCTGTGTATTCGTCATGTATGCAACGCATGCTCTCTCTTTCTCTCTCTATCCATCTCTCTCTCTCTCTCTCTCTCTCTCTCTCTCTCTCTCTCTCTCTCTCTCTCTCTCTCTCTCTCTCTCTCTCTCTCTCTCTCTCTCTGTGCTATCTGCAAACGTGTATATCACATTCCGGATGCATATACGGGGCATCTATATTGTGTATATACATACATATATATATATATGCACCGAGAGTCGGATTCAGGTCCATTGGTTTAATCTGTATATTCGACTTTGAAACAGGAACGACGTTGAGGCTTAAGACTGTCTTGCGTCTCAATGCTGTTCAGAGTTGGTCTCCCGTGCTCATATATTTATCTATATTAATATATCTGTAGATATATATATATATTTATATATATATACATATGATAGTAATGAGCAAATAAACATCGGGAAAATATAGTTAATATGAGAAGAGTTGGTCGTGATCCAGTAGACATGGCAACGTTGCGCGTTTGTTTCCCATCTTCTCTCTCTCTCTCTCACACACTAATCGACATCGTGACACGCGACGTTGTCACATCAAAGTACCAAGTACCTCAATCAGAAGATGGTATATCTTATCCTCGCTTCGACTCTTACAGTTTGTGGAATACTACCTCAACTCATACCAATCGAGTTCCAACTTTACAAAACCATGGAAACATCATTCAACCGTGACGTATATGAAATTTTTTCGGATATCGGTCGAACGGTTCGAATTTCACGGTAATTCAAGTTTTTTCGTCGATTACAAGCCTTCCCCGGCCGATTCGAAAAAGCTGCAAGTTGAAACTTGCAAATTCGCTTCCTCCGAATTGTCGGACAGTGAACGAAAGTTTAGTTTGTGAGGAAGCCAAAGCAAAAGTGCTTCCTCACAGAGTCCTCATTCTTCACGCTCCCTCACGAAGGGAATCTTCGTTCACTGACGACAATTCGGAGGAAGCAAATTGCGAGTTTCAACTGCGCAGCTTTTTCTTTTTTTTTTCGCACAGCGTGGGAATGAATAAATGATAACGGAAGGTTAGCTACATGTAGCATTATTGATGTGTGACCCGATGCAGGTAGGAGCTGCATCGCACGTGGATGCAACGCCATCGATGTTGGCTGGAAAGCTTCGCAAAAGCACACACACACACACACACAAGGTCGCACGCGCACAAAGCTCGGCTGCTCATACAGTTCAATATTTTTTTTTTCCGATTGCTCTCTGCGGATAGTTGCGAAGCTTCTTGTTCGTCGTTGTTACGTCACGTTTTCTTTTATCTCCCGCGAAGCTTCTTTCGCCCGTATATTTTTATAAATTCCGAAAAGCATTCGCCGGGATACCGAGCGCTGTTATGTTTATGAAAACCTTGCACATCCGCCGGATGTGTATTTTTCCATCCGACCCCTCCTCCTCCTTCGTCCCTTCCAACCCAAAAGCTCGAGGATATCGATGCATAACTTTCGTTTTTTTTTTTTTTCTACTTTTTGCAACGACTGATCTCTATCATACGAAATTTATATGTCGCAATAAAAAAAAATCAATTTTACGATTGGGTGTTGTGAAATGTGGTAAATTATTATTATTATTATTTTCAGTATCTTTATTTATATTATTATTCCATTTTTCTCGGACTTACAAATTTTGTCCGGTGGTTTATAATAATAATAATAATAATAATTATTATTATTATTATTATAAACCACCGGACAAAATTATTATTATTATTATTATTATTATTATTATTATTATTATTATTATTCCCTTTTTTTCGGACTTACAATTTTTGTCCGGTATTTATTATTATTATTACTATTATTATTTTAATTCTTCATATGGCTCGCAGCTAATTAAATGGCTTCACTTTTTAATCACTACAATCCGTCATCGTCCATCGTTCAGATAGAAATTAAAAGGAAATAAAAAAAAAATGTCTCTCCGACGAATATTGAAATTTTGGATCTGATTAATATTCCGTAATCCGTAAGTTCCGTGAAATGCGTTTTATTCGACTGGTTACTTTGGTCAATGGGGATTTTCGTGACCAAAAATTTCGGGAAAAGGTTCGATGAGAGCTGAAACAAGTGCGTACGCGTGTGTATCTCGTCGAAACGCATTTGTCACGGTAAAATGGATAATCACCTCACCCCCCCCCCCCCTCACTCTTCGACCCTCGACCCAGAGTGTGTTAATGATCGAGCGAATGATACAGCTGCATAGGACGTTTGAACGAATCGTATAAATGCGAGTGGGTTATTATACATTAAAGGGGATTATTTCGTTGGAGATTTGAAACCGGTATTCACGGATGTGCGTCGAAACCTAATGTTTCAACCGGATGCGTTTTGCGCACTGAACGAGGCACGATGCGACAAAATAATGGGAAAAAAATTATTCCATAAATTGGATATTTTGGAAAATCTGGATGTTTTGGGAAATCCGGATGTTTTGGAAAATCTGGATATTTTGACAAATCTGGATATTTTGACAAATCTGGATGTTTTGGCAAGTCTGGATATTTTGGCAAGTCTGGATATTTTGGAAAATCTGGATGTTTTGGCAAATCTGGATATTTTGGCAAGTCTGGATATTTTGGCAAGTCTGGATATTTTGGCAAATCTGGATATTTTGGCAAATCTGGATATTTTGGAAAATCTGGATATTTTGGCAAATCTGGATATTTTGGAAAATCGGGATATTTTGGAAAATCGGGATATTTTAAAAAATCTGGATATTTTGGCGAATCTGGATATTTTGGAAAATCGGGATATTTTGGCAAATCTGGATATTTTAACAAATCTGGATATTTTGGCGAATCTGGATATTTTGGAAAATTTGGATACTTTGGCAAATCTGGATATTTCGACAAATCTGGATATTTTAGCAAATCTGCATATAAAAAAAAAATCAGAGGAAAGAAATTTCAATTTCCAACTCGAAGCTCGTTTCTTTTGTCTTTTTAAATTTGTTTTCCACGACAATAATATCGTGAAATGTTCAGTGGACATGTTCGAGACAGATCGGTGAACGAGTAATGATAAGTTTTTACGGGGGCACAGAAGGTGAATGAGGGAACGAGTGAGAACACAGCAAAGCGGGGTGGTCAAGAGGGAGGGAGGGGGAGGGGGAGGGGAGTGGATGGGGAGACCCTGCTTCTCGGATGAAAAAGCAGCCGTATAACAACGATAGCTATTAGTCCATACCGTCGGTTAACGTCCGGATATAATGAATATTTTCTGCTGTATAATTTCACTGCATCATATATATATATACATACATACATACATATGTATATATTATATTATATTAATATACGATGGAAGCACTACTCGAACACGCCGTCACGGACTCGATACTCGCGCAATGGCCGCACCTGAGCTCCGCAAGCCTTACGAATCCGACGAGCGAATAAAAAAAAAAAGGGGGAATTAAAATAGTCCATTTAAATAATAATGATAATAATAATAATAATAATAATGATACTAAATTTACGAGGAAAGTGGCACGTGTCGGACGAATGATTTATATCGGAAACCTTGAGGATTACAACCCGCCATTGTTTCTGGTGTAATAATTTTTTTTTCTTTTTTCTTTTTTTTTTTTTTTTTTTTTTTTTTTTCATAATCACGGATAATAAATTGTAGATAATGTAAATGCCACGAAATTAACGGGAAAAAAATATATAATTACATACAACAATCATAATAATGATAATGGACGAAAAAGATTTTTCGAAAATGCCACGAAAGTAAGAAAAAAGAATAATAATATGATAAAAATAAATGAGAAAGATGGAAATAAGATGATAATGATAATAATGAAAATGAGAAAAGGTAATTTCGTGCGAAAATTTTTCGAGAGCGTCGATAAAATTAAAAAAAAAATAGTATTCGCATTGAATAAAGGTTCCGAAGTAGATGATATTTTTTTTAATCTCAAATAATGATCGCACGATTCACATTCATTCGACGGAAAAATAATAACGCCAAGTTTATTCAAACCCAGAAAAATTTGAAAAATCTTGGCCGCTCCTAAAATGGTTCGAAAATCTTTCTGTAAAAAAAAAAAAACCCAAAAAATAGAAAATAAATTCCGAAAATACAGTTTACGGACCTAAACGCATTAAAGTAGAAATGCAACGTGCAACAGCTCGACTTGGGCGACGAAAAAAAAAAAAATACATAACCGACGATATTTCCATGGTGAGCCATGAACCGTGGCTTGTAGGATGCATCCACGGTTTAATGGACAAAGACAGACACTCGGAAGGAAGGGTCCTAGCAGGCTCGCGCGAGTGTTTATCAATTAGCAGCGTCTGTGGGCTTGGGGTAATTAATAATTCGCGGTCTACGGTTTCAAGCCTTAGTCGCACCGAGCGTCGCCTCGACGTTCCACAACTATTCCGGCCTTCGCGTATTTATATATTTATATATACGCATATGCGGCTTAGGGTGGTCCTTATATCGAACTTTTTGCGAATTTCCACCGAGTCGCCCTCTAGATTTGTTCCAAATAATTTTCTCAAAAGATTCCCAAAATTGCAACACTGTATCTTCGAAATTGGCCATTACCAGGTGGGGTCCATTTTTCGTGTATATATATATATGCACCTTAGGGTGGTCCTTGTATTAGACTTTTCGCGAATTTTAGCCAAGTCGCCCCCTAGACTTGTTCTAAATAATTTTTTTTAAAGTTCCCTTAATTTGCAACACTCTATCATTGATATTGGCCATTACCAAGTGGGGTCCATTTTACCCTTTGGAATGCACAGGTTTTTATGATTTTTCATCAATACGCTTATTTGAGTGTCGGGAAATGTTTGCTAAAAATACAAAATACTCGATTTGAAACAAAAAAAAAAAAATTCTTCACACACAAATATATAGACAAGAGTGGTCCTTAATGGAGGTGTTGACGAATTTCGACAAGTGCACCCCCCAGATAGGTTCGAAATAAATAAATAAAAATATGTGCGAAACCCCAGCACCGTGGTCCAATGAGAAGACGTGCCTGACAGCTCGTTCAGTTTCCCATTTGAATAACATGGGATTTCCCGACTAATTCGGTTATTATTTTTCCGAGTTGTTCCTGAGCACGCGAAAAAATTCTTTATTCACACGAATCTATTGTCAATGGGTATGACTACTCGTACGATTTTTGTTACAAGACCTCACCTGTGTATTATCGATAACAGCGAACCGATTAACGATGATAACAACTGATAAACGATTTCAACACAAATTGCAAATTTATTTGTGTTTGTGTCTCATAAAAAAATCGTACGAGTAGTTATACCCATTGACAATAGATTCGTGTGAATGCAGAATTTTTTCGCGTGCTCAGGTACAACTCGAAAAAATAATAACCGAATTAGTCGGAAAATCCCATGTTATTCAAATGGGAAACTGAACGATCTCACAGCCACGTCTTCTCATTGGACCACAGTACTGGGGTTTCGCACATATCTATATTCACTCATTCCAAACCTATCTGGGGGGTGCACTCGTCGAAATTCGTCAACACCCCCATTAAGGACCACCCTCATACACACACATACATACATGTTCCCTATACGTTTCCAAGTACTGTACGCTATTCCACCGTCTTGTAAGCTACAGCCATGGCCTCACTAGCCCTGCCCCCCCTCCCCCCTCCCCCCCGTCCTCAGCATGCAAATGTGCGGTGCGAGCCTCCCAGCGCATATGTGGGAGTCAAGCTTGAGGCTATTTACACGAATATAAACCTTGGGAGGGCCACGCTCATGTGGCCACAGTGGTAAACGCGATATTTTCCATACGATTTTGCCATCTCCTGACCCTCCCCCACCCTCCTATTCACCTCCTCATCGTCTTTCTTACCTCCCTCCCCCCCCCCCCCCCCGCCCCTCCCCATCCCTCCCCCAAACCCTTCCTCACCCTCGCCCAGGTAGGACATACTATATCCAACGATACCTACTATAAATAAATTGGATAGCCATCTCAGCCATGCACATAGCCTTCGTCTGACTATTGTCGTCCTTTTCCACTGTGGCCGATGCAGCGACGTTTCTAACGTGGTGGACGGTGCGTCTCAAGTGGTACAGTCCCTACACACACAGACGCACACACGAGCGCAAAGATACGACCCATCGAGCAGTTTCAACTTATCTTTACTACTTCCTCAATCAAATTTATTAGGAAAAACATATATACATATATATATCATTTATTGAAGAGATAATAAAATTACCGTTGGAAAAAGTTGTAATTTTCGGTTAAATTGTCGCTTAGTAATTGCTTCGAATATATATATATATATATATATATATATATATATATATATATATATATATATTCCAAGCAATTACTAAGCGACAATTTAACCGAAAATTACAACTTTTTCCAACGGTAATTTTATTAGCTCTTCAATAAATGATTTTTTAAAAATGTTTTGGTTTGTTTTTTTCATGTTTTTTTTTTTCATGTTTATTTATTCATTTCTATTTTTTATCGACGACGAACAAATGAAACGATTCGTTTGTTTACTCAAGATTCACAATTGGCAGAATGTATTATTATTATTATTATTATTATTATTATTATTATTATTATTTTTGAATAAATACTTTAATTAAAATAAATGAAGCTTCGATTTTTATTTTAACGATTTCATTTTAGTATTTATTATGAATCCGAATAATTGATACATTTTCATTCGAATTATTTCAAGTCGAGTTTTGAATACAGTAAAATTACTCGTTAATCATCACGACTCGAAATGCAAGATATTAAAAAATTTATTATCATTGATTATTCCAATAGAAAATCAATAATTAGTGGAAATATTTTTTTTTGTGTTATAATACTTTTTTTTTTCGTTTGGCTTTCTTTTGACTCAAATGTTGTTATCACTGATGATGCTGATATAGGACATTCGTTTTGCAACTTTCACAATGGGATTACGTGTTTGCTCGAGACAATTTGTTCGTCCGATGTGGCTCTTCGCACAGACGAGTCTCTCTTTTTTTCTTATCGTTCACTCTCCTTCTCGTCTTCTTACTTACGAACCGTCACTTCGGTGTTCGCTCTTTCGTTCTACGTTTCATGGGCGACGACGTCTCCTCCCGCCCTCCCCCCCCCCATTCTCTCGAGACAATTCATCATTTTCAACGCAAAACACATTACGTCCGTGACTTTCGACGTGTTCAATTTTGTGACGTTTCGCACGTTATCGTACATCACAATCACCGGCATAACCCAGAGTTTGTTTATACAGAATAATATCTGATGAGAATAATGATAAGAAAATAATAATACCGAGAGCCTCAGATTTTTTAGTGATTTTTTTATATTTCAATTTTTTTCTATCTTGTTATAGAAAGTGATTTTCTTTCGAAAAATACCAAATACGAAAATTTCTAGAGGCGCGGTTGTATTTCGAAGACTGTTTATCCAGCGTTTGGACGGAAAGGTAAAAATGCATTGATTTTCACGTTTCTACCTTCCCGTCCAAACGCTGGATAAACAACGCTATATAGACCAAAAGTTCACATGAACAATGTTGCGGAGAATTGAATTCCCTACAAAAAAGTCCCCGACGTCATACACCTAACTTCGATAATCAACGCGTGGGGAAAGCCCGAAAGTCGGGGAAACGTTGGAAAACCGCGTCGACTGGTCAGGCGTGTCGGAATATTCGTCACGTTCGCTGCAATGTCATTCTGAATTTTTTACGGATTCGCTGTAATATTCTCCGACAATCACATTACATGAAAAACCCCGTACGAGAGTTGCGTCTGTCACGATTGCGACCGGTCTACGACGCATCGAGACTTCAATTTCGCCGATCGGAGGTTGTAAAATTGTTCGTTCGATCAATTGCTATGATCAACGAACGAATGAATGATAAAAAAATAAAAGAAGGCTGAAAAAACGTGGGAAAAAAAAAACGCAAGCTGACCCAAGACACACGTCAACACGTGTATATCATTATCCATAATCATCAATGTGCAATGAACGAATTATTGTGCAACGCAAAACCGAACGATTTGCACGTAAAAAAAAAAAAAAAAAAAAAAAAAAAATTAGCGACGACAATCACGACGACGTTATTTCAATCCGACGAGCGTAACCGGGACCGTCGGCTTCGCCCTGCGACAGGAAGCGAAGCATCGAGCGCATCAGGGCTTCCGGGCGAACGGTCGTGCCCGACTTCCGGTCTGCTCGACACCCGCTCGACAACACACCCGGTCCCCCCCACCCGTCCTATCAACAACTCTGCCTACACCAATTTTTTTTGCGGAACCGCGAATAAAAAAGAAAAAAAAAAGAAATGTACTCGGTGGTCGTTGATGAATTAAATGGGAACATGTGACAACGCTCATTGGTTGTCATGGCTATCATGGAAATTTATGTGGGTGAGATGTATATCCGAAAAGGTATGTGTGTGCTGATTCATTTTTTTTTGTGGTAATAAGCAGAATGTGAAAATTACGCGAAATTTTTTTGGCCGAACGACTGTTTTTTCATATTTTTTCATATTTGTATTTTGTGATAACGAATATTATGGATTGAATCGATTCTTTTTAAATTAATCATTAATCTCGTGTATGTGCTAGGGTGGTTTTTGATAAAAAAAAGTATCGATATCCATCTTCCAAATGATTCTGATAATGATTTTTAATTTATTATTATTATTATTGTATCAATGAAAATCGTTTTTTCAATATAAATAGATCGAATAACTCGACCGATAACGTTGTGTTAGCGATAAAATGTTCCACAAGATGTAATATTAAAATTACATTGAAATATATTGTATTAAAATATTAAAATTATATTAAAAAAGGTATCATATCAAAATATAAAAATTGTTTATTCAATTTTCACAATATGTTTTCTTATTTATATTCAAAAAACGTGAAAAAAATCCGAATTTTTTTTAATTTGGTGTCGTGCCTTAAAATTGTAAAAAGATTGTTTGTCATATATATATACACATATATATATATATATATATATATATATATATATATATATATATATATATATATAATACGCAATGCTGCACTCGTTTGCCGGTATGTTACAGTAATCCAAGTACAGCTACATAAGCGACCGGCAAAACGATGACGATTGAGTTGAAATCGCGTGACTCGAATTCACTGTATTACCGGTTGAAGAACATCGCGTGCTTGAAAGCCACCGACCTCACCGTATAATAACAATTGCGTTTTTGCAAATTTTTTTCGTTCACCCGATCAATCCTCATATCGTTCGTACACGAACGAATTTACATTCGTCGATTACAAACTTCAATTGTTCGTGAATCAAAAATTTTGTTTTTCCACGACGCTTTGTCGAAGCAATTGACAATGACTGAAACCTCCAGCCGCGCCATTATGGTTCACACCGAATTTTCATGTCGCGAATCGTAATGATAGAACTTTATTGAGCCTCCAAAAATGCCTGAAAAAGAATATTTTTGTCGTCAAAATTTAATCGCTGATATAACGTTGAGTCACCTAAAAAATTGGATTTTTTTATTCGCGACATTATCAATTCCACAATTAAAATCAATTTTACTCTCATACCAAACATATACTCGGCTATCACTGGAAAAAAAAATTGAAAATAGCAGAGCACAAGTATATCGCAAGGGTAAAAAATCGATTTTCAAATTTCAATTGATCGTGTAACGAAAAAAGAGAAAAAAAATATAATTACAATTTTTAAAATGACTCAGCCTCCTTAATCAACGCTATGAAAATAATTGCCTATGATAAGCACTTCCGACATGATCTAAATTTCAAATATATATACATATATATATATATATATATATCGAACACGGTTAAAAAAAATGCAGACCAATCAAACTTTTGAGAAAAAAAAAACATTTAAACAATTTTTTTTATCACTGCATAAAAAATTCGTTTTTTTTTTTTTTTCACTTTGGTTGAAAAATGTGTGATTGTCCGTACAGCTCACTACCCTCTGTGATAGCGTGACGTATATATGTACCTTTAGGGGGGGGTACGATGTTCCGTAACCCTGCCAACAAAGCCAATAACAAAGACTGGGTATGTGCGGCTTCGTTATCGACGGCTTTTCCCGAGGCAAACGCAAGCCTCGAGGCCCTTTACGCAGAGTTGGCAACATGATTCTGACCCTATACATACATACACATAAACCTACACACACACACACACATATATATATATATGTATGTCTATATAGAGACCATAGCACATAGGTCGAGGTAAGCCCTCCGGCACCCCGTTTCAATAATGTACATCCGTGAAACATCCTTCCTAAATTTTCGAGCATATCCTCATTGGCGAATGCTCTCGTGGCTCGTTAAGTCCTGGCAAATACTAATTTACAAACCGATTCCAGATGATCGTGTGATGGTGATCAACGTTGAATCACCGGATCGATACCGGAGTCTCTCGCAAATCAAATGCCAATTGCTCAAGCGTTTCAAATTTATCGGTCAAGGTTTAACGACGTACGAATTAATTTCATTTTTCATGATCACCAATTTCGAGATACTCGTCTCTAAATATAGTTCTCGACAAAGAGACACACGTACCCGAGGTTGATTGGTATTTTCCATTTGGGCCAAATCCATCGACAAGTTTTTTATTTTACGATATTTTTTGACTTTTTCCCAAAAAATCCAAATTCGTCGCCTCCGTAAGATAGTTCCTCGTCAGATTTTCATGAAACTTGGCATACTTATGGGTATTGATGAGAAAAACGGTTCGGTTAAATTTTTATGGCTTTCCGGAGCGCGAGCGAAAAATATATCAACACGTTTTATTTTTCACACGTTTAACACGGAGCCTTATGGATAATCACGCTCAATTTCATACAATACAAAAAGTCCTCGTCAGATTTTAATGAAAACAATTGAGCCGCAAGTTGAATATTCGGACAACATTTTTGGCACTTGACAGTAGAGATCCGGAGACTGCGATGATGATAATAAGCAAATGAACATCGGGAAAATACAGTTTATATGAGGAGTTGGTCGTGATCCAGTAGACATGGCAACGTTGCGCGTTTGTTTCCCATCTTCTCTCTCTCTCTCATACACTAATCGACATCATAACACGCGACGTTGTCACATCAAAGTACCAAGTACCTCAATCATCAGATGGTATATCTTATCCTTCCTTCGACTCTTACAGTTTGTGGAATACTACCTCAACTCATACCAATCGAGTTCCAACTTTACAAAACCAGTGGAAACATCATTCAACCGTGACGTATATGAAATTTTTTCGGAGATCGGTCGAACGGTTCGGATTTCACGGTAATTCAAGTTTTTTTGTCGATTACAAGCCTTCCCCGGCCGATTCGAAAAAGCTGCAAGTTGAAACTTGCAAATTTGCTTCCTCCGAATTGCCGGACAGTGAACGAAAGTTTAGTTTGTGAGGAAGCCAAAGCAAAAGTGCTTCCTCACAGCGTCCTCATTCTTCCCGCCCCCTCATGAAGGGAATCTTCGTTCACTGACTACAATTCGGAGGAAGCAAATTGTGAGGTGTTTTTTTTTCGCCTTCCCGGCGCTGTTGTCCGGATTCTAGAGGGGCATTTGAGATCGTGCTCGTGAGACTGAGACGTTTTCCGCGCCATGACCGGAACCCAGAAATAACTAACGCAGAGTGCGTACACCGTGAGCAACCGTTTTATGTACTTGTGCATACACGATCGTATGTGTGTGTTTATGTAGGTACAACTTACATGTAGAAACTCACGCACGTTCGTCACTCTGTTAGGTCTCTCGGTCTGTCGCATATATGTAGATGTATATATATATAAATGTATATATATAAATATATACATGTATACAGATGGAATACGTACGTGGACGAACAGTAGTAAGTAGTTGGCCGGGGGCTAGGCCGTTTCTCGACCTTGCCAAGCGGGATTCCACATCTCGTTCAGGAGCTAAAAGGCCCCCCCATCTGGAACCTCGACCGTTCCGTTTTTCCAACCTTTTACTCATAATTTTTTCCCAACAGCTTTCGACTCGACATTTTCATTCGTCTAAGATAATCACCGGAGCTCTCTATTTCGCTCTTTCTCTCTCTCTCTCTCTATTTCTTTTATTTTCTCTTTATCTGTCTGTCTCTCTCTCTCTCTTGCCCTTTTTATCTCGGTCCCTTTCTTTTTTTTTTTCGTCTCTTCTGAAAGAGAATTCATGAATTTTACTCGTCTTCGGAAAAACTTTTGCAACAAGTTTTACCGATCGCGAATAAAAATATTACAAAGTAGATTTTTTACATTGAGTTTATTTACTTGGATCTATGGTTAATGAAATTTTATTGGTATTTGTTTGTCTGCAATTTTTTTTTTTTCATAGATTTATTTTGTTTGCATTTTTTATTTTTTTATTTTTCGTATAATTATTTTTTTTGCAGATTTATTTACATTATTTTGGGCATCTTCACGATGTCTTGGATGGTTTTTTAAGTTGTCTTGGATGTCTTGGATAGTTTCTAAGTGACATTGTTATTTGTTCGTCTGAAATAATTTTTTTTTTTCATAGATTTATTTTATTTTCATTTTTTATTTCATATTTTTCGTATAATTATTTTTTTTGCAGATTTATTTAAATTCTTTTGGTCATTTCAACGATGTCTCGGATGGTTTCTAATTTTCTGGTGTTAGTCCGTTCAATTTTTTAAAATTCAGATTGTTTTTATTATTGTTGGATAATTATGTTCTTCTATTTTATCATTTTTATTTTGTTTTATTTTTTTTTGTACCGGGACTTGTGCGTCAGAGAACCTTCGAGTACTGATAAGCAATCTAATTTAATCTCATCCGATCAATTTTGTCTCGTGCATTTTGTCTGTTGTACATCGAAACCATTTTTTTTGTATTTTTAAACCTTTGTGTTTATCGATTGGTTCTTCGTTGAAAAAAAGTTATAACTCGTTTTATTCGTCAGCATCAATGATGTTGAATCTTTTCTTCGCTGCTAAAAGTTTTTCATCTCTAACGACATGACCGTTGGCTTTCTCGCGGGCGCGCAAAGTCAGCTCTAGAGAGAACTTTATTCAATCGTATTTCCATCTTCAAACTTTTAATTTTTAATTTTTTTTTCGTCTCTGGCTATGGTTGTACGTTTATTTCAGAATTTTCACGAGGTGAGCAGCGAAGAGAAGAATGTCTGTTGAATAAGAAAATATTCTTTGGAATATTTAATGGAAGAACGTTGATATTTGAATTATTGTTTTTATATTATCTATATATAAATCTTGAATAAATAAATTCACACATAAAAACATTTGGTATTTGCATATTATTACATTAAAATCAGATAATATGAAAAATCAATATTTATTTATGTTACCTAAATATTTTAATACTGAAATTATGATTTTAATATTATCGATACCCAAATCTCAATTGAATTTACACATAAAAATATTCGATATTGCATAAAAATTAGACAATATAAATAATTAAAAATGATTTATGGTACCTTAATATTCCAATACTGAAATTATGATTTCAATATTATCCATATACCTAAATCTCAAATACATTTACCTATAAAAATATATGATATTTACATATTATTCCATTAAAATGAGATAATATCAATAATTAAAAATTATTCATTTTACCTAAATATTCCAATATTAAAATTATAATTTTAATATTATCGGTACCTTAATCTCAAATAAATTCATGCATAAAAATATTTCATATTTGCATATCATTGAATAAAGAATAGATAATATAAATAATTAATAATTATTTACATTACCTAAATATTAAAAATACTGAAATTTTCCGTTTTCCAAATATTACTATATCTACATTCGCGGACCATATCCGATGATCGAATACCCGGTCTCACAGTCCACATTACGTGCTCGTGCACAATGTGCGGGCGCACGTTATCGTTGTTGGAAAATGTTGGGCATGATGAATGTCATACATGTTGGACCGAAGTAGAGATGAGACGAGAGATTCACGAGAGTCTCTCGATCGTATGAATATATATATATATTCTTCTTGCCTGGACGGGGAATTGTACGTGGAAGAAAATCCCCCCCCCCCGTACAAATCCGAGTATGTACCTACGTGTACCGCATGTTACGTACCAAGTACCACCATCTGCAACCGTCAAACGTTAAACATCTGCGTGTGCTCGATGGTTACAACCGGTCTTGCAACAATAAAAATATAAAAAAAAAAAAAATGTTTAAGCCTCATCTCACACTGATTACGACCTGATGCCTGCATTTCATGAAGACCGACAATGTTACCAAACGGTCGCAACGTGGTAAGGACATTGCAGCGAATCCGTAAAAAATTCAGAATGACATTGCAGCGAACGTACAAATATTCCGAACGCAACAGTCGACGCGGTTTTCCAACGTTTCCCCGACTTTCGAGCTTCCCCACGCGTTCATTATCAAAGTTAGATGCACGACGTCGGGGACTTTTTTTGTAGGAAATTCAATTCTCCGCAACATTGTTTGTGTGAACTTTTGGTCTATATGACGTTGTTTGTCCAGCGTTTGGACGGGAAGATAGAAACATGAAAATCGATACATTTTTACCTTTTCGTCCAAATGATGGATAAACAACGCTATATAGACGAAATGTTCGCATGAACAATGTTGTGGAGAATTGAATTTCCTATGAAAAAGTCAGCGACGGCATATATCTAACTGTGATAGTTTACGCTAATTTTGAAATTATAGATAATTTAGAAAATAACGAAGCGCCGCGGTTTTTAACATTTTCTGACTTTCAAGCTTTTCCACACGTAAATTATCACAGTTTGGATATACGCCGTTACTGAATTTCTTTTAGGAAATTCAATTCTCCGCAACATTGTTCATGTGAACTTTCGGTCTATGTAGCGTTGTTCATCCAGCGTTTGGACGGGAAGGAAAAAAATGCATCGATTTCATTTATTTTTTTGATCAAACGTTTTCGAATGTAGTTTATATATTTTATTTCCCCATTTGTAAAATGCCACCGCAGTCTCGATAACCACATATTCCCCATTATTCAACGCTTCTGTGATAGCCAGACATTGCTGCGAGTACCCCATTGTCGAACAACGCAGTGCGGTTACAATGAGACAAACGTCACAAAGTTTACTTCGTCTCAATTTCAAAGACCCGAACAGCAGTTTCGAACGATCGTGCGTGCATTAACAGTTCGCTGTTTGACTGGTCCAAACTTTTGTCGATCGAAAGTTCGTCGGAGATCCTCGTCGTCGTCTCTAGTGTCGGTGGTGTTTGCCATGTAGCGTGGTAATGAGGGCGGTGGGGTGGAGTGGGGGGAGAATGAATTTCGATGTAGACGTGTTTGAGCAAATCGGGAATGGGCATTTATTCGATAAAAATGTATTTGAAATAATTTTCTCACTGGATAAAAAATAATATATTACAGGGCCTAATCAATATTAAAATCCATTGTACAATGAAAATTCATTTAGATTATTCATAATCATCACCGAAACGTGACAATATTAATTATTTCATAATAATTCGATTATACTTGTTTGTTTGAAATTTGTTATTGTATTCGAAATAGATTTTCATTGAATGAGTGGCCGTCTCTGGAGCCTGGATGATCATCCATTCGATGAAAATGTATTTGAAATGGTATTCAAAATATTTGAAAAGAGAAGGTAAAAATTCATTGATTTTCTTATCACGTTTTAATCAAACGCTGGATAAACAACGCTATGTGGACCAAAAGTTCACATAAACAATGTTGCGAAGAATTGAATTTCCTATAAAAAAGTCAGTAAAGGCGTATATCTAAACCGTGATAATTTACGTGTGGAAAAGCTCGAAAGTCTGGAAATGTTAAAAACCGCGGCGGTTCGTTATTTTCTAAATTGTCTATAATTTAAAAATTAGCGTAAACTATCACAGTTAGACATATGCCGTCGCTGACTTTTTCATAGGAAATTCAATTCTCCACAACATTGTTCATGCGAACATTTCGTCTATATAGCGTTGTTTATCCATCATTTGAACGAAAAGGTAAAAACGCATCGATTTTCATGTTTCTACCTTCCCGTCCAAACGCTGGACAAACAACGTCATATAGACCAAAAGTTCACATGAACAATGTTACAGAAAATTGAATTTCCTACAAAAAAGTCCCCGACGACATACATCCAACTTTGATAATGAACGCGTGGGGAAGCTCGAAAGTCGGGGAAACGTTGGAAAACCGCGTCGACTGTTGCGTGTCGGAATATTCGTGAGTTCGCTGCAATGTCATTCTGAATTTTTTCACGGATTCGCTGCAATGTCGTTCCACGCCGCCGATCCCGTTCGTAACATTGTCGTTCGAAACATTGGACGTTCGGAATTTTCGATCGAGTGAATTTCGATGAAGGGGTGTGAGAAAATGTGGTAAGGGTGAAATTTCGTCATATGTGTGTGTGTGTGATTCGGTGTTGGCAACGATGTCGAGAACCTGGAGGATCCTTCGGGTCTTCGACACGTATATAGCGGTCGAGACGACGACGTGGCAGCAGCAACGGGTGACCGCATGCACGACGTCTGTTGCGAGTGGCCCGTTGTCGCGGTCTTCCCGAGAACGTACCGGCGGTCGCGTATCTAACGAGCTTCGACGACGCCCCCCCCCCACCCCCCCCCCACCCGACGACGACGACGTGTCTCCGGACGAGAGAACATACCTCGACCACGTTGCATCGACGTTTCCATCTGCGACGCGCGGTTTTCACGGATCACCGGGGTATGTATATATATATTATATGTATATATGTATATATATATATATGTAGTTATAACCGCGTGACTGTGCGAAGTTGAGTTCGCGAGCGGGTTTTGCCCGAGGACACGAGTCGACTCGATATTTTGCTTCGGAAAACTCTGTTAGACTCGAACGTATATATATTCGTCAATGGCGGATGAATTTACGCGACAGTTGCTGATAACGGACAGCGGACGATATTATTATTTATTATTATTATTATTATTATTGTTGTTATTATTATTATTATTATTATTATTATTATTATTATTATTATTATTATTATTATTATTATTATTATTATTATTATTATTATCATTACTATTATCGATATTTTTATATTAATGATAATATTTTTACTTATTTATTTATTTTTTTTTTTTTTTCCATCTCTCTCTCTTCTTTCTCTCTCGTCTATTGTATCAGTCTTTTCTCGAGTTTATCAATCGACGGTCGAATGGGGTCGACGTCGGTAGCCCGAAGGCTGCGCAGCCCCCCCCCCCCCGCCCCTCATCCCCTTTCGTACAATTGGTCCATTAATTCATTCGACGATTATAAATCGGTCTTTGTTGCAACGTTGTAAATCGAGTGAAAGACGAAGAATTCCTGTTTTCGCGTTGTCGACCTCGAACGCCGTGCAAACCCCATCGTCGGGGTGGGGAGGGGAGGGGGGGACTAACACGAGAGCGAAGAATTTTGAGATAGGTCAGGCACGCGAGGCGGCCGAAAGTTGCCCCACATACGACGAAAAAATGAAAATAAAATAAAATAAAATAAAGACAAAAAAAAAAAAATATCAAACAAATGACCGGAAGTAGAAGACACGACCCTTAGAAACCGGAAGTCATTCGACCGAATTTATTTTCCATTGATTATCATCGCCAAGCTCGAGCCAAAATTGCACAACGAAAAAAAAAAACAAAACAAAACAAAACAAAAAAAAACAAAAAAAAATGTATCAACGATGGTGTATGCGTGCGAATTGCCTGGTGAGGTACACCGTGTACGGTACAATTATGTGCAATGCGCATAACACACGAAGAAAATCGCGGGTGCGCGCGCACGCGCACGCGCACGGTGACGGCATGTGCTCGGGCGAGCCGACGCCGATGCTATTTATATAAAACCAGATCCAGTACAATAGCGACTTTCTACTCCCACACGGTCCCAGGGGGGCGGGGGGGCATGGGGGACGACGACGAGAACGGGGCCTGACGGTCCCGATCGAGTGAGCGACCGAGCGAATGAGCCACGAACTAACGAGAATGGATCCGGGGGACCTCTCGAAGTACGAAGCTGCGCGCGGCTGTTATTTTACTCGCACGAGTAGTGTCGGTGTGTGTGTGTGTTTGTAAGAGCCTCAACTTATTCACCCCCCCTTACACACACACACACACACATATACTCGGATATCTCCGTTGTTATAATATTATAAGACGGAGAATCGAAATATACGTATAACCGTGTTACAATGATTTTTCTCCATGTTTTCTCTGTTACCTCAATCTGTTGGAGATTACGCAAATAGATATGTATGTATATGTATGTGTGTATGAATAAGTCTGTGGGTGTGTGTATGCGGATGCGAACTCCAGGGACGCTGGGAATAGAGGTGAAGAATATATATAGGTATACGAGTATAAGTGTAATATAAGAATATAATATAATATAAGAATCTTAATAATTGATAATATTAGAATCTTAGAAGTAATACAAGAATATAGTGTAATATAAGAATCTTAATAATTAATAATATTAGAATCTTAGAAGTATTACTAGAATATAATATGATATAAAAATCTTGCTGATAAATAATATTAGAATTTTAGAAGTATTGCAAGAATATAATGAAATATAAGAATTCCGATAATTGATAATATTAGAATTTGAGAAGTATTGCAAGAATATAATATAATATGAGAATCTTAATAATTAATAATCTTAGAATCCTAGAAGTATTCCAATAATATAATGTAATGGAAGAATCTTTGAACGGATTGATTCTAGAAAAAATTTACTGAGAACCCAACTTCAAAATATATATATATATACGTCCTGCGAAATTTCTCAGCTCTGTGACTGAAAAAAAAAAAAAGATTCTGCATTGAAAAAAATTTCTAAAATTTGGACAGCGGCCGAAAAAACAGCTTTTTACGTTTAAAAATTCGATTTTAATGGATTTCCGAGGTCCGAAATGAAAAACTGATATTTCCATCGAAAAACCGATACAATTTCACTTGACAAACAGATTTTTAATATATATTTTTTCAACAGCGTAAGCGTGTGAAAAAAATACTTGAAAAAAAAAAAAAAGAGAACGAAGTAAATGAAAAATACCTCAATTGACAGCTGCCAAAATAATAGAGAAAAAAATCTGAAAGAATTTGGGGAATTTGTTTTTCATCAAGCACTTTAAACTGTGTCAATATCATGAAGATCACAGATGTCAAAGCCCAAAGTGGTCCGATATTTTATGGAATGGCTTATATATCACATGTATAAGCCATTTAGGTTCGGTCCCGGTACTGCAGTAGGTAACGCTCGCACACGCGTTCAACTGGTGGTTACACGGCCGTCGAGAATCAGTGGTTACTGTCTGTCACAGTCAGACACATGCTCATCCACTTCAAGTAGAATATCCACGTACATAAAATTGTCCATACATTATTTATCCACATGACAACTAATTTTTCAAGATTCAGTGGTAACCGCTGTTTATAGTCAGACATACGCTCATCCACTCCAAATCCCAATATCATCAAAGTTTCTTAAAAACAGAAAATATTAAATATAATTCATATTTTAAAAAAAGCCTCGAATTATTTAAAACGATAATTTTATCAATCGAATTAATTCGATTTAATTATTTTAATTATATAATAAATATAGTACAATAAATAAATATGTCAAACATAATTGCATTGGGTAAAAATTATATTCTTCCTATTTCTCATCGCCATTAAAGTCAGAAATTTTTATTAATGTGTAATAAAAAATATATAGATACATATAAACATATCTATATATCAACTATATTACATTATTCGATTGAATCGAAACTTTATTATTCCGTTTACAGTTAATACACACATATATCCATATATACATACATTTATATACACATATATTAACCGTGAATGAAATAATAAAATTTAAATTCAATCGAATAATGAATATAAATTGAATCGATAACTCTCGACGCATAAAATACGTTTGCTAGGGGGCGGGGGGGGGGGGGAAGGGTTTACGATGGGTAACCACGTTAATCGAGTTCACGACCCCACCCCGTTAGTACCCCAACTTATTATTTCCGTCCCTCCTCTTTACAATTTTTTTTTTTTCAATTTTTATATATTCGTTTTTATCTCTTATTTTTTTTTTATTATCTTGGGATAGGTTCGGGGCTGCGTTGGTTCAATCGTCCCGCGTGAGATTTAATATTTCATGAATATTAATGAGAATGGAGGATGTGAGTAACGTTGAAAAATCGTTGGGGATCGCGATTCGGGTGATGATGAGAGAGTTCAGCTGACCTTAACCCACTGACACTCGTCGATGCACTCTCTCGGACCTTTTTTTTTTCAATTTCTTTTTTTTTTTCATTATAGCTGTCCCCCTCTTTTCTCGCTCATCCACCCACTTGGGAATTTTTTTTTTTTTTTTTCGTCTCTCTTTCGCCGTTGCCCGCAATTTCCGAGGCCCCGTGACCGCGGCCACGAGAGGATTCGCCTGCTGGCGGAAGTACGCTCTTCACGAGATTTTGCACGAACGTCATAAATCTCTGCGTGGCCGGTCTCGAGCACGTCTCGGGCTTTTGCCGGCCTCTCACCAACCAAACCGCCCCCCCCCCCCGCGGTTGCCTCGAAAATTTCTCCAGACTTCCCCCCTGAATTCCCCCTCCCCCCCCCTCCTCGCTATCACGCCAAACGTTTCAAATGAACCGAGAAAACACGCGAAATTGCATACTTGGCAGGATGTGTGTGTGTGTGTGTGTGTGTGTGGGTGTGTGGGTGTATATATATGTAGATCTCTAAATGTATTTATAGTGGACAGACGGCCATGGATTAATATTCGCGAGGAACTATTCAAGTTCAAGGTACACATCGAACCAAACGAGCACCAAGATTATCCGAGTCGAAATTTTCACTCTTATTTCAATTATATTTCAACACGAAATTCAGGGCGAAGAAGATTGAAAGCAGGACGAAGTCGCTTCACCCTGAAAAAACCTACAGTTATTTCCCCCCCATTATTATTATTTCTTTCTCGTTATTATGTTTCCTTGTCTTTTCTCATCTATTTATTTTTTCTTATGCTTTTTTTTCTTCTTCTTCTCTTATTTATTTCTCTCTCTTTATGTTTTTTTCCCTTTTCTCATTTGTTTCTTTCTTTTTTTGTTCTTTTTTTTTCTTTTCTTATTTATTATTTTTTTTTTTTTATTCGACAATGATGGCGAGCGTGTGTGGAATATAAGTCGAAAAAAAAAAAGCTTGTCCGCAAATGCAGTCGGCGTGGCTTTGGGTCATTGCACCTAATACGCGTGTTCGGGGGACACGTGAGTGGGGGGCGAGGCAAGGAGGGGGAGGGGGGGGGGACTTCTCTTCGCGGTCTCCTCGTGGGAATGCACCTTTTGAGGAAGATGACCGAACAGGCGGCCCCGGGCATCGAATGTCCGTAAAGAGGCCGCGAAAACCGAAGGCCCCCCAAACTCGATACAAGAATGCCCCCCTTCCCCCCTCCCTCGAGCTGGTTATCTCTGCTCTCCTTCTCTCTCTCCCATTTTTTTTCCAATTCTTTTCGACTCTGCTCTGTTTTTTTCCCTCATCGGCTACTCGTTCACGCACTTATTCTCATCGTTTTGTTGCGATATACGTGTCCTTAACGGAGCTTCCGCTTTCCCCCCAACGAACATTAAGGGGGCAGAGTCGCCTAAGAAAAATTAGAATTTTTTTTTTTTTCACGACACGATCGATCCAAATCCGAAAATCGATTTTCACCCTCATGAAATGTCTGTAGTCAGCTGTCATTTTAAATTTTTTTGCAATGTCGTAGCTTTTGCGGACCATACGACTCAACGGATTTTCAATTTCGATAAACGTTATATCTACGCGTGATCGTCTTTTCCGCGGAAAATTCTTCGATCGACAAATTTATTTTTCTTTCGTCGTTTATCTCGCGTGTGAGATATCATCAGTGATACGACGCAGACCCATATATTTGTTTTTTTTTTTTTCGTGACTAACGCGAATCACTCGAGTGATAATACACACAACGTTGAGTTATATACGTGCTCACGGGATATCGTAATCGTTGTTTCAATGCCAAATAATTCGTGCAACGAAATTTCCATCTGTTGAGAATCGAGAAAAATAATCATTTTCGAGATCAGGAATTTACGTAAACGTTTTTTTTCCTTTTTTTTTTATCATTTCTTCAATAGTCGTTGAAGTTTTTATCCACCGAAAAAACAAACGAACACAGACTAAATAATAAAAATAATAATAATAATAATAATAATAATAACGTATTCACATATTGTCAATTATAATCATATTTATCATAAACATTGATAATTTAGTTATTTGTTATCAGCAGTATCAATAATAATAATAATAAAAATAATAATAATAATAATAATAATAATAATAATAATAATAATAATAATAATAATAATAATAATAATAATATATCAATTTATCGTCAATATTAATATTATTTATCATCTACCCACTGACAATTAAGTTACATTCTCATCATCACTATCAATAACGACAATAATCATCGCAATTTACAATAAAAATAAATTAATCAATCATCAATATTATCATCATCATCATCATCACGATTTCTTCATCCCGAGCAAAGAAAGCCGAAGAACGCATTTAACGCATATAACCCCGGCTCTCGATGGAAACTCTCGAAAGCCCGGAGAAGATTGATTTTTATGAAGTTTTACAGGCTGTGTGCTGGCTGTGATGCTGGTCGGATTAAAAGCTGCAGTTTGTACCAGGAACTAGCTATACGAGACCGAGACAAATGCTCGAAGGAGCGAGCGAGATGAAGAAAAAGACCGAGAAAGAAAGAAAGAGAGAGATAAAGGAAAAAAAGATAGAGAGGCCATGAAGAAAGAGGGATGGACAAACATGTGTGAGAAGAAGAAACTGATAGCGTGTGGCCAGTGGTCGTCGTCGTCGTCGTCTCTCTCGATTACTCGGACAAACCCGTTCGGGGGCGATTTGTTCCGGGACTGGTTTCCGTTTCTCGCACGTGCTCGTACGCTCGTTAAAATGGACCAACGCGGCGGCGGCGGAGGAGAGAACCAAACTCTCCCGACGTCTCTCACAGCGGCATCTCATCGGGGTCCCCCTTCTCTCTCTCTCTCTCTCTCTCTCTCTCTCTCTCTGCTTCACGACTCTCTCGTAACGAGAAAACCGTGTAGTCGTCTCGACGGTTAGTACGTGGACCGACCCGCCTTTTAACCCCGTATACCTCTCACTCGCTCCGTTTCAGAAAACAACTTTTATTTCCACGCCATTATGTCGTTTATTCCGCACTTATGCATGTATGTGGGAATCTTTTTTTTTTTCTTATTCATTGTTTTTTTTTTTTTTTCGTTTATTTTCACCTTCTGCGTACTATTTTTTTTTTCACGCTTTGTCGCGTGTTCTGAGGGTTTGCAAGAGAGAGAGAGAGAGAGAGAGAGATGGAGAGAGAGATTGATCGATCGATTTTTATTATGCCTCAATAAGACTTTTGATAGTGGGGAATAAACAATAGGTATATATATATATATATATATATCTATATATATTTATGTAGTAACGATAACGAAGATGAAAATAATGATAAGCCCGATGATGTTACGAAAAATGATAAATCGATAACGATATGATCAACAAAGAAAAAGAAAAAAAAAAAAAAAAGATTGTGATGGATAAAGATGCAGCGACCTTGACCCCCCCCCCCCCCGTCCCGAAAAAAAGTATCGATAATGAAAAATTATTGAAAAAAAACTCGGTTGATAATTTGTGTGCTTTAATTTTTTTTTGGCCATTAACTATCATACTACATGATAATTGATGACCGAGAAAATAAATAATGATGACAATTATATTATGTATGATAATAATTGATGACATAATTGATGAAAAAAATAGAAAAAAAATAAAAAAAAATAAAATGTGTCACCGTTGATATACAAGTGGATGAATCTTGTTAATTTGTTGACTCGTTATCGACGATATTTGATGCAAATTCAATCGCAAATTTTATTATTCATGAATAATTATGCGAGTAGCTGTTTTAATTGGTAACCTGACCGATCTCTGCATTTGGTCCACGAAAATCGATACCCCCCCCCCCCCCCCCCCCTCACGAACAAACATACATATCCACATATATATATATAATATATATATATTTTGATATACACATGGTCAGGTTATAGTCCCCCCAGCAATATTCACAACAACTGCTACGATTACGGCCACTCGTGAATTATCACAATAGATTCAATCTATATATACATCGGTACACGTAGAAACCGAATACCACTACTCACCAACTCATCCATCGAACAGTATCCCCGAAAACGTCGATAGCCAGAGAGCAAAAATTTTGCGTTGCAGTTAGGATCATGGAGCAGGTGCTCGCGCAACAATGAATTTCAAAATCGACCTTCCGGAAGTAGAGCTCGATATATATATATATATTTTTTCTTGTATCCAAAAAATCGATAAATCGAACTTTCTCCGAAAAAAATTGTTAATAATAATTGTACCTAACAAAAATTTCAAAATCAAATATTCACATCGACTCTGTGAATCTTGTTAAAAAAAATAAAAAAAATAAAAAAAAATTTTGTCAGAACGATTGTGGCGGAAGAAAATAAGTTAACTCCATTGAGTCAGGGTCATCGAAAAAAAAAAAAAAAATTGCGGTAAATCGGGGGGGAAAAGGTCGGGTTCAGCATGAGGTCGGGTCGAGGATCGAGTGTGGCGCGTGCGTCGCGGCGAGCATTCACAATCAGGTCGCGCGTCGTTTCGATGAAAAAAAAAAAAAAAAAAAAAAAAAAAAAAAAAAAAAAAAAAAAAAACATGAGTTTTCTCGTCCCTCTCTCCGTACGAAATATCGATAGACGTCCAAATTCGATTTACCCTCGAAAATCATTCCGTCTTAAATTATCGTAAAAAGTTCACCAAAAATTGCACCATGAAAAAAAAAAAAAAAAAAAAAAAAAAAAATAGAAAAAAACTTTCATTGAAATAAAATATTTGATTAACTCGATGCGATTACTCGGGGGGGTCCACTGGACCCCGGGCCAACTTCGTGGTATTCATGCCACAAAGATGCCATTTTTCAACATTGTTTCGTCCACTTGAACGTACCACTTCCGATTATTTCGACATCGATCAAAATTCGAAGATTCGAAACTAAATAAATATCACTTCAACCAAATAAATATAACAAATAAATATTACTTTATTACAAATTCAATCAGAGCTCTATTTTTGTTTTCTCAAAAATATCATATTTCGAGAGTAAAATGGCGCGCGAGATTTTTTTCACGATATGGCAAAAAAAAAAAAAAAAAAAAAAATTAATAACAAATGTTATTTCAAACAGCATAATTAACTAGAAAATTGCTGTGATATATTTTTTTAATTTTTTTTCTAAACACCTTACATTGTATCATTTATGTTTCCTCATGCGGGAAAAAAAAACATCGTTACGACGATTGTAAGAATTTTTCACAAGAGCATATGTGAATTAGCGTTTGAAACAATTGACGTGAGTGAGTAAGAATGAAGAGAAGGAGAGAGAGATGTGCGAGTGCACGTAAGTCGAGAGTAGGACAAACAGACGGAAATTGTATGTGTGTGTGTGTGTGTGTAAGAGAAAAATAGAGAGAGAGAGAGAGAAATAGTAAAGAGCGAAGTGGAATAAGACGTGAAAGACGAAGACGATGAGATTTCGTTGCACGGTTGCATTTTGCGGTGGTGCAGTGTGGTGCAACCGCGCGCGGTTTGCGTTGCCTTCGCTCCTTTCCCACATCGCATCAGCGGCGAAAGATCGGCAATGGACCAGCGAGACACGAGCGAGTGAGACAGCATCACGGAGCTCGGTGGAAAAGTGAAAGCCCGACGTGCGCGTAACGATCTAAACTGCATTGTATATATCCAGGGTGGACCTTGATGGGGGTGTTGACGAATTTTGACGAGTGCACCCCCCAGATGGGTTCGAAATGAATGAATAAAAATATGTGCGAAACCCCAGCACTGTGGTCCAATGAGAAGACGTCGCTGTGAACTCGTTCAGTTTCCCATTTGAATAACATGGGATTTTCCGACCAATTCGGTTATTATTTTTTCGAGTTGTCCCTGAGCACGCGAAAAAATTCTTCATTCACACGAATCTATTGTCAATGGGTATGACTACTCGTACGATTTTGTTTACAAGACCTCCACCTGTGTATCATCGATAACGGCGAACCGATTAACGATGATAACAACTGATAAACGATTTTCAACACAAATTGCAAATTCATTTGTGTTTGTGTCTTGTAAAAAAAATCGTACGAGTAGTTATACCCATTGACGATGGATTCGTGTGAATGAAGAATTTTTTTCGCGTGCTCAGGGACAACTCGAAGAAATAATAACCGAATTAGTCGGAAAATCCCATGTTATTCAAATGGGAAACTGAACGAGCTCGCAGGCACGTATTCTCATTGGACCACAGTGCTGGGATTTCGCACGTATTTTTATTCATTCATTTCGAACCTATCTGGAGGGTGCACTTATTAGAATTCGTCAACATCCCCAATAAGGACGACCCTCATATATGCATATGTGTATTTAGGTGTCTGTATACGTGTGTATATATATATTTGTCGTTTCGGTGGTTAGTCGTTAGAAGAAGATGGCGAATGAAAGGACGGAAGAGAAGCTCGATGGTGGTGAATGGTATAATGGTCGTGTGTGGGAGGAGGGAAAGAAAGTAAAAGATTGAGAGAGAGAGAGAGAGAGATGTAAAGAGCACCAATAGCAGCAGCAGCCCGGAGCTCTGCACTGTTGAACTATCGAGATATCAAACTAGTTCACGATTGTGTCGCAATCTTTTTCATTTCTTCACCATCATTCTTACCTCGTTCTACCTCACGAAAATTATTACAATATTTTTCGATCATTTTTCACTTCCCTTTAAAATTTGATTTCTATTTTTACGAATTATTATTATAATTTTTTTAGGATTTCCTTACTTTTCAATAAAAAAAAAACTAAACCCTTATACGATGACTTTGTTGTTGGTCCGTCGACTTGATAATAATAAAGACCTAAAGGGTACTTGACACCGATTCAATTATTAAAAAAAAAAAAAAAAAAAAAAGTGAAATTTAACATTTTCATATTGAATTTTCGTTTTCCAATTAATTATTAAAAAAAAACTTACGGATAACCCAACTCGAAAAATACACATATCCCATGAAATTTTCTCAGATTTTCGATAAGAATATTGAAAAAAAAAATCAAAATTCAAACAACCCCCGAAAAACAGTTTTTTACGTTTGCAAATTCGTTTTTCATGGATTTTCGAGACTCCAAATGAAAAACTGATATCATCATCGAAAAGCCGAGACAATTTCACCCTAAAAACAGATTTTTAATATATTTTTTCAGCAGCGTAAGCGTGTGAAAAAAATACTTGAAAAAAAAAGAAAACGAAATAAACGAAAAATATCTAAATCGACAGCTGCCAAAATAATAGCAAAAAAAAATCTAAAAAAATTTGGAAAATTTGTTTATCAACATGCACTTCAAGCTGTGCGAGTATCGCAAAGATTTCGGATGGTAAAACCCAAAATTGTCGGATATTCGATTATAAACGGCTGATGAAAATAAATTGTCGATTGATTGAAATAATTATATAACCGTCGAAATATAATCGTTCGATCGTTACTCGGCCACGTGTTATATTCATCGAACAGCCAAACGGTTGTGGACGAAGGGGTGGAGGGGGGGACGTTGCAGCCACGACTGCGCCGATTACAAGTGTCAAGGCCACGAATCCATAATGCCCCCCCATCCGCGTCTTTTTCCATCTCCTCGACGACCGTGAATCATCGATCCACAATTTTGGAGGTCTTCGTTACTAACGCACACATAGTTTTGCAAACCAATACAGCTGTGCCACTTAATTTCGAAACAATGCGAACAAACATTATTCGACCGAGGATCAAAAAACAAAAAAAAAAAAACAAAAAAAAAAATTGCATTTATTTGCTTATTATCATTAATATTAACATTTTGATCATGATAACGAATATCTTGGCGAATCATCGATTCGAAATATTTCGTATGATTCGTATTGTCCCTTCAATCGAAACTCGACGAGTCATATATATATATATATAATCAACTTTGTTACTTCAAAAATCCAATAAAAGGTTACAATTTATTTCTTTCTTTCGTTTTTTCTTCTTTTTGCTGATTTTCATATTTTTTCAAACGATAACTTTTTTTTCTTCTCGACAAATTACGATATTTTTATCGTTTGAAAATTATTTTCTTCACGTATTTTGAATATGACTGTACGATTTGGCGTGTGAATCGAAGATTCAAACGGATTAACGATAATCCGAAAAATTTATACCAAGATTCAACGATTATTCGCTAAACGCGATCACGAGAATTGATGATAAATCGAGTGAACCAGTTTGATTAAATATCAAACCGTGGATTCTCGAGTAGTTCGATCCTCGCGAAATCTCGTCCGTGTCGTCTGTTTTTTTTTTTTTTTCGCGACTAAGACGGGAGATTTGCTCGGTGAAAGTCGTTCTGCCTGGAATATACATATATATATATATATATATAATCATTGATTTCCCCCGACTCGTCTGCGAGCTATGCACAAACCGCATTTGCTCATCGATACCGTTGAACATGACCGTAATCGCGCCACATCGCGACTCACTAAACTTCCATTTTTATTTGAGACAAAAAAAAAAAAAAAAAAACACGATAAACAATTTCATCGATGTTTTGTCACTGTGATAAAAAAACAGTGTATCGAACCGAAAAATAGTTCGTCAAGGACTTGGAGTAATGAAAAAAAAAAAAAAAATGAATCATTCTGTCGGAACTTCTTCATCATTTAAATACATCCACGTGTTTCGATGTTCGAATGTGCATCTTTTTTTTTAATTTTAATTTTTTTTTTTTTTTTGCTTATAAGCGAGGAGATGAAATATATAGTTAAAAATCGTTATATATTTTTTTTTTCACGAAATATATCGTTAAGAATTGTTATAAATTCGTCGCAACGTCGTTTGAAAATTGGTCGAGGCTATTCCGGATATTCCGTGCGAAGCCCCCCAACGGTAACCCAAACAATCCTCTTAACTCTCTCTCTCTCTCTCTCTCTCTCTGTTGCACAGTTTACCCCATTAAAAACACTTGAGAGGCATCAAGCAAATATTCCCAATTCCTCCAAAGTCTCGTTTTTTTTTTTTTTTTTTTTTCATTGAAAAATTTTCTCAAACTCATGGAAAACAAAGTCATGCTCATGCCCAAGTCGGAATTTTTACCCTCCTTTCAGCCTCACTGACCCCCCAAATCCTTTGAGGATGCAGATGTCGACGCCGGGTCTGCTCGATAACTTGAGTTAGTTTTTTTTCAGTAGTTAACTTAACGTCACTTCTTGAAACTTAACTCAACTTCTTAAACTTAACTTAACTTCTTGATATTAAACTCAACTTCCTAAAATTAACTTAACTTCTTAAACTTAACTTAACTTCTTAAACTTTACTTAACTTTTTTAACCTTAACTTCTTAAAATTAACTCAACTTCTTAAACTTAACTCAACTACTTAAACTTAACTCAACTTTATAAACTTAACTTAACTTCTTGATATTAACTCAACTTCTTAAACTTAACTCAACTTCTTAAAATTAACTCAACTTCTTAAACTTAACTCAACTTCTTAAAATTAACTCAACTTCTTGAACTTAACTCAACTTCTTAAACTTAACTCAACTTTTTAACATTAACTTCTTAAACTTAACTCAACTTGAATTAACTCAGACTCCATTCCATCCCCGCATTATTCATCGATTCGCGTAATCGAAAGCGGGCGTTCGACGAGGGAGGGAGGGGGGGTGGCGGAAGAAAAGGAAATTATGTAAATAAGTTGTTCGTTCGGATGGGTCGTGGAAAAGATTATAATAATCTGCGAACGACTTTTAGACGGTAATGGATTACGAAAAGTGAAGTAAGAAGGAACGAAGAAAAATCGGTGTGCAACGATGGGGGGGGCGAGGGGGGGGGGCAGGGCACGTGATTACGATATAATCGACGGGGCTCATTCCACAGCGAGAAAGTATCGAATTACAATATATATATATAAATTTTTTCCTGTCAATTATATTTCATTGTAATTCATTGCAATTATGTCGATCGGTTTGCGCATCGCCGCGAGCTCATCACCACGCGCTATTCGTTCCTTTTTCAAAATTTTTTTTCTTCTTTTTTTGCTTTTGTTGCATTTTGTTGGATGAGATTCTCTTGCCGAAGCTTCGACCATCGCGATAACTACTACTTCGACCATCGTGTATCTTCATTTTACCCGGTTTTATGGCAATTACCTAATGGCCGATCTCTCAACCGGTATTTTCGCATCGATCGAACGATTTTTTAAATTTATTTATTTATTTATTTATTTATTTTTATTTTTTTTTTCATTGGCAAACACACACACCCACACACACACACACAATGTCGAGACAATTATGAAAATAAAATTTCCAAGACGTTCGATAATCTTTGAATTTTTTTTTTTTTCAAATTTTTTTTTTTTTGATAAAAATATTCTTAGATAATTTGTTCGATAAAAAGATTTTTAATAATTTCGTCGGATAAACTATTTTTCGATAATTCGGTGGATAAAAATATTTTTGTTAATTGATGTTGTGACGATTGTTAAAAAAAAGTGTGATGACCAGATATTCAGGGTCGAGACGCTCGGGAGCGTCTACACTGGTGTTCATGGATTTTCCGGCAGGGTCGAGGGAGGTTGATTCGCCGTTGCCGACTTCGAACGAAAGGTGGAAAGACGATGGGGGAAAAAAAAAAAAAATAAAAAAAAATAGAAAAGAAAAGAAAGAAAAAAAACATTCTCAAAGGAGCATGGATCACGTGCGAAGTTGATTGCGGGGTGAGCGGTGCCAATCGCGAGGGAATCGAATACGAGAAGCGCGCTAGAGAAAGAGAGAGAGAGAGAGAGAGAGACAGAAAAAGCGAGAGAGAGAATGAGAGAGAGATGAATCTATGAGAAAAAGTCGAAGCGTCTATCTTCGAATATCGTGTGCCGAGAAAGCAAGAGAGAGAGAGAGAGAGAGAGAGAGAGAGAGAGAGAAAGAGACAGAGAGATAGATAAAGTAAAAAAGGAACAGAGAGAGAGAGAGAGATAGAGAAAGAAGTGAAAAAGAAGCAGAGGGAGTTAGAGAAAGAGAGAAAGAAGTGAAAAAGGAACAGACAGAGAGAGAGAGAGAGAGAGATAGATAAAAGTCGCATTCTGATCTTCGCGAGGTGCTTCGCTGAGGATAATGTTGAAGGTAGCATACAACTGCATTGAGTTCCAAGGCGCATGTACCAATCGTGCACCTACAGGTGCATATTGAGGAATCAGGAGAGAGAGAGAGAGAGAAAGAGAGATGGAGATAGAGATAGAAACAGAGAGAGAAAGAGAGAAAAAGAGAGAGAGGGTCAATGATGGAGAAAAAAAATTCGCGTGACGATTCGAGAGAGAGGAATGAAGATGGAAGAATGAAAAAAAAAAACAAAAAAAACAAAAAAAAACGAAAAACAAAAATAAAACAACAAAAACAAAATGAGAAAAGTAACTAAGTGCATCTATGGAGTACTGTATAGCTGCGATAAGTAGCCACATGATAGTCATGTATACACGTATAGCGAGCAGGCGTGTCCTCAGACCCCTCTAGGTCAGCGTTGTTACCTTCATTATCGTAACGAATAAGCCTTTCGAAGAAATTCCACTTGTTCGTTCTATCCTTCTTCGTCAATCGAAATACGAGTCAGAGAAATAAATTCATGATTTGTTGAATTAAAAATTATAATGACTTGTCGCAATTTTTTTACCACTCGTACCTACGAGACGTTCCTTCGTTTTGTTTTTTTTTTGAGAGGTTGAGCGAGGGGCAAAGGGGGAGGGAAAGGAGGAGGAGGAGGAATGAAAAAGCGAGACCGGGCCGCCGGTTAAACTGCTGCGGCGTCGGCTTCCCGGTGCGCCATGAACTTCAGTGGCTATATCGATTACAAGGACCAGGCATGTGGTCGTGTCGGCTGCTGCTGCTGATGCTGCTGCTGCTGCTGCTGCTGCGACTGCTGCTGTGGCACCCAGCGGAACAATAGCGACCGTTCTCGCGCCGCGACCTCCGCGAAACCTACGCCAACCTCCGACGCCTTATGGTCTGCCGCCCTTGACTCCCTGGCACGCGGCCCAGACGCGCCCCCCCGCGCAACCACGACGACGACGACGACCCATCACCGAAATTTCTCACCCAACGTTTCAACCTCTGTTTCACCCTACAAGTCCGAAATTGGGGGGAAGGTCGCACGTGAGTTTCGAAAATATTTGTTTCAACCCCTCGTTCGCCAACCCCGCCTCAATGGGCCGTCGTCGCAAATTGTTTTTGTGTTCGTCATCGTGTTCACCGTTTGTTCACCAAAGATCGTTTATTCGTTACCGGGACCAAACGGTCGAAGGTCGTTTTTATTCATTTTAATTTGTTTTTTTTTTTATTTTCTTTTACGCGAAGCCAGAGGAGACGAGGTTGAGTATGTTGTCGTAAATCCGGTCGTATTTCAAACTTCCCGTCGTACCGCCCCCCCCCCCCCGCCCCCCTGAAGCAAGTATGACCGGACGAAAGACAGCTTCGAGATCGAGTAATACTTCAAAGGAGCCAATACGGACCTTCACGGATTTCATGTGCTTTCTTTGTGAAACGAATGGGGCGGAGGGGGAGGGGGGGGGGGGAGCTTTACAACCGGCCGTAACACGTATACTCTCGTAACCGCACGTGTATGAGCTCTCGCTCGTTCTCCATTGCCGTCCATATAATGTATAATGTTATATGTATATATATATATGTATATATATACATATATACATATATGTGGATATGTTCATGTGGCAATTGTGGATATTGGGTATTGCATGGTACTCGTTTACGATTGTCAACCCATGTAAAAGAAATTACATATAAACTATATATATATATATATATATATATATATATATATATATATATATATATAGTTTATATGTAATTTCTTTTACATGGGTAATCACTACCCACCTTCTGAATAATTCTAAACCATAAAAGAGGAATTTTCATATTTTTTTTGCCAATTTTTAAATTTGCATTGCCTGAATTAATTTGAAAGTTTTCGAAATCATTTATTTATTTTTTTTTTTTTTCACAAAAAAGGTGGGTGAAAGAAATCTGAAAAAAATGTATGTATTGTAAAAAAATTATACCACAAAAACATGAAAAAATTTTGGCAGCTATCCGGCAAACATAACTTGAAAAATGAAAATAACAATAATTTTTATTTTCTAAGTTATTTAAAAAAAAATGAAAATAATTTTTATTTTTTTTTTTTTAGGCCAAATAAAAATCACCCCAATATAATATATATATATATATAATATAGTCTGTATATAGTTTCTCGCGGACTCGTTCGGTCTACTTTTTTTGTCCTGTCGAATTTTCATCGGCCTACTGTTTTTTTTTTCATCGAATCCATTATTTTTTTTCCAGTCCACTGCCTCGAGCACACAAAACTGAACGCGAACAATTCGCACGTCGGTACGACGAGACACATAACTCGTTGTTTTTTTTTTTTTTTTTTTCCAGTCGCGAGTTAAAAATTGACGAGCCGCGACGTACCGACGTTATTGGCGGGAAATTCGAACGGCCATACGTGGGGCGCACGGGAACGAGAATAGTCATCGCTATCGGCATCAGCCTCCCCGCGGCGTGTAGGTGTCACGAACACGTTGGCATGTGGCAAAGGTGCCTATGCATGTTATATATATCATATATATATATATATATATATATATATATTTATATATATATATATATATATATATATACATATATACAGCTTGCGGCAATATATTTCATTTTTTTCTCGTAGCTTTCACCGTTCCCACATCTCTCTTTGTGTTTTGCCCTTTCGGCCAAAGACTCTTTTACAATTGCATTTCACGCGATCGAGCGCGATAGATTCGACTGTACGACGAGTAGCTATATGTACCACCAATCGTTGAAAGAAGAACAGCAAAAAAAAAAAAAAAAAACGGATTGAACGCTTCGCATAATATTCTCACGTCATTTTTTATTTAATTTTTTTTCATGAAAAATTTTATTGAAAATATTGATTCTTCAATCTTCCAATTCATGATAAAAATTATAAAAATATTGTATGCATAAATAAACTTCGGCAATTATTGAAAAACCTCGTGTGAAAGTCACTTCGAAAAAAAAAAAAAAATAATTCATAACTTTGCAAAAAAAAAAAAAAAAAACAAACAAACAAACAACAAAATTTTGTCGAACCAAAAAGCTTAATTGATGAAAATAAAAGCTTAAATTTAAGAAATTTTGATAAAAAAGCTTCAACGGTAAAAACATTGACCTGGTTCAATGAAGTTGAAGCGCGGAAAATAATTGCTCGTTCTATACTTCATCGTACTTTCAACCTCCTTGGCCCTAGATGCCACGTTGAAGTAGAAAAGGTTGAAACAAGGGTGAAAAAATTTTGCGCTCGCCCAGGTAAAAAAATTATATAAAAACTATATATCGGATATATAGTCTATATATAATCTCTATACAAACTATATATACCCAATGCTATTTATATATAGTCTATCTATAGATTATATATAATTTTTTAACTTGGGCGATTTGCGAATTCGACCATTGGAGACGAGTTCAAATGTGGCGCACCAACGCGTTCACCTTTTCCCGCGGTTGGTGCACAAATGCCGCGAGAATAATCCATCGGGGGACTTTGTGGTCCACGTTGAGAGAGAGAGAGAGAGAGAGAGAGAGAAAGAGAGGGAGAGAGATAGAAAGAGTGAGACCACGTCGAAGAGAACGTGTTTCCCGTAACGATAATGTCGCCGAGCAACGTTTAACCGAGAGCGAGAGAGAGAGAGAGACAGATAGAGACACAGATATATTATACATATATATAGATTGGTACTGCAACGTGCTGAGGGTGCAACACGAGACGACGAAGCCTACGAAGACGAAGACAACGACACAAGGAGGAGATCGAGCAGTATGTGCGTGTGTGTGGATAAAGCAACGGAGGAATAAGATAAATGAGAGTAACGAGATTCTCAAAGTTGATGCTGCAACGAGTGTGGGAGACGAAGAATGAGACAGATATACGAAGAAGTCAGTAAAAAACAAAAAAACAAAACAAAACAAAAAACCGTCTCGAAGAAGCTGAATTGAGTAAAGTCAGAAGAAACGATGGGGAAGCTGGAGAAAAAAAAATATCGAAGAAGGTGAAAAAAAAAAAAAGAGAGAGAGAGAGAGAAAGAGGAACGGAGACTCGTTGGAGGCACTGGCAGTAAGTACCATTGGGGCTAGTATAGTGTGTGGCTCACGATTAATTATGCGAGAAACTACGAGATTTGATCTTTAGGTCGTACGTTGATGTGAGTGTGTTTGTGTGTTTGTGTGTTTGTGTGTGTGTTTGGGTTTATGTGGTTTAGAGTCCTGCTAGATGTAGCACCGTCTGGACTTAACTCTGAGGGCTTTATACTCTCTGCTTTTCTTCTTCTTGGTTTTCTTGTTCATTTTGTTTGTTTTTCTTGTTTTTTTTTATCCTCAATGTTGATCCAAGTTGTAGAGATTGCACCTTTAACACGCCACAACGTTTTTTTTTTTTTTTTTCATCTCTCACCGGTGATAAATAATTGAATGGCCATTCGAGCGACGGTATAATTATTTCGTAGAGTTTCGAAAACGTATAGAAATATACAGTCCGACCTGATTGAATCGTCCGATTGATTGGAATGATCCCTGGGATCGAAATTTTTCACCTTTGTTTCAACCTTCATTTCAACATGAAAATTTAGGCCGAAGAAGATTGAAAGTCAGGACGAAGTTACGAGCAATTCTCGTCCGCGTTTTGAGTTCGCTTGTCACCCTGAAAAAAAACCTGCAGTTATATTTCCCCCCCCCCATTTTTTCGCGGAAGTTTGGAACGGTGGTAAACGAAGGTGGAGGATAACCCGAAAGCAAAAAAAAATGGTGCAACCCCGTGTGATTCGCGAAGGTGAACCACGAAGGTGGAAATAATCCGAATGCAAAAAAAAAAAAAAAAAAAAAATCATCGACCCTCACTCGGGGAAACGGTGAACACACGATGACGAACACAAAAACAATTTGCGACGACGGCCCATTGAGGCGGGGTTGGCGAACGAGGGGTTGAAACAAATATTTTCGAAACTCCACTGCGACCTTCCCCCCAATTTCGGACTTGTAGGGTGAAACCGAGGTTGAAACGTTGGGTGAGAAATTTCGGGTGTCAAGCGGTGGATTTCGTAATTTAGGTGTGTGATAACGAGTGAAAGTTTGTGTTTCGATGTGGGGTATACGATTTTAACGAGGCTTAGGGACACGTGGGATAATCGTGGGATATATCTACGTGGTCGGTCGGAGTCAAATGAGAGGCGCTCGAATCGTGTGCGGCGGCCCAAAGTGGCAGACGCTACGGGCACACGGAGCGTTCTCTTTGTTCGAGGCGCGAATGGCAAAAGAATAATGGAGGTTAGGACGCGCGAAGTGAGCAACTGGACGAGGGGCGAAGGGGGGAGGCCGGCAAAAGGCGTCTCTCGCGGAGGAGAGCCTCAAAGGTCTCAGCGATATTAACTCAAACGCCGAATCTCGAGTCTGCCCTCCATTTTGTCTCTCTTTTATAATATTTTTCTTTTTCTTTTTTTTTTTTTATCTTTCTTCCTTCTTTCGTCAACCGACCAAACATTTTCCAACTTCGTTCTTTATCTTTATTCTCGAGTTTGTTTTCCGACGAAATTCAAGTTATGATATATACATGTATTTCTTTTTTTCGAGGTCGATAAAGAAGAAAACAGCGATTTTTCTTTTGGTCGATTTTTTTTTTTCAAGTACTGACGATTCTTTTTTTTTTTTTTTTCAATATCGTAGCCTCGAGATACTTTGATGATCGAGGAATAACAAAATGGCGGATATTCGTGTGTGTGCAGCTGCTTGTGACTGGTTTTCGAAATTTTCAAAAAAAATGTTCGACGAAATTATTATTTTTTATTTATTTTATTTTTTCATTATAATTTTTTTTTCTATTCGTATATAATTTAATTTTCTATTTTTCATTTATTTAATTATAATGAGCGATGATAATTAAATTATTTTCTTGAATTGATCAAAATCGAATTTTAAAAAAAATGAAAAGATTCGTTCGATAAAACATTGCCACGCAAATCGGTGAATATTCATCATTCCGAGAATAAGATAAAAAAAAATAATCTCGGATTATTATAATTAATTGACGGACTTTGAGTTTGATATTGGCGCCACTGATGAGTCAATCTCGCCCCGAGGCGATGGCCGAATGGACCGAGTGTCACGAGTCAATTATAACTCAATGCCCAAACCACACGATGTGATATATCTCAAATTCATTTTCACCTTCGTAACTCTATTATTTTTTTTTTCTTTTTCCCAAATTTTTTTTCTTCGTACAACGTCGAAAAAATCATTGAAAAATTTTTTTTTTTTCAAAAACACTTTCGATATAATTTGCTTCTCAGTTGTCCGGGCAGATTCGTACAACACGTTCATAGTGACTTTGAAGGTCGTGGGGGGGGGGGGAGGGCCTCGCGGTGGTCCCACGCCCCAACCGGACACGACTTGCGAAGAAACAAAAAAAATATCGAACTACCTACGGTTGAATGGGATGAAAAAAAAACACACCATATTTGAAAAAAAAAAAAAAAATTAAAAAATTCGAAACGAAACACCGAGTCGAAGATGGGGAAAGAATGGAGTTTCGGGCTCGCACGTCGATTGATCTCGCCGAAAGGCTCGAGTTCGTTGAAGACTCGCGTGCGAGAGTTGCCTAATCTCTCTTCGGGATATGCTGCCGAATTGGCTTGTAAAACGTCTTTTGCTCACGAAAAACCTCGTCTCGATAGCCCGGAGGTCCTAACCCGGTCTCTCTCCCTCTCTCTCTCTCTCTCTCTCTCCCTCTTCCTCTTCAATATATACATGTATAAAAATGATTTTTATTATTTTTTTTAAGGTTATGTTTGCCGGTTAGCTGGCAACATTTGTTTTTTTCCGTCTTTGTGTCATGATTTTCCACAATATTTATATTTTTCAAGATTTCATTTCCCGTTCTTTTTCGTAAACGAAAAAATGAACGAATGACTTTTGAAAAGTTTCAAATTAATTCAGGCAATGTGCAGAGGGTGAATTTAAAAATCGTAATGGAATATGAAAATTACTTTTTCATGGTTTAGAATCATTTGGAAGGTGGAGAGCGATACTTTATATATATATATATATATACACACACGATAACTTATTTTCCATCCCCAAAATTCATTTCATTTACCGAAGAAAAAAAAATTGCAATTGAAATAAAAAAAAAATTTGGATATTTATAAATTGAATATAAAAATATGTTAGCAACAATCAAAAACCCTCGAAAAATAATGATTTTATTTCTTCCATTAAATACAATTATTTTGTTCAAAGATTAATACAATTTCAATACAAATGTTCTATTAAAATAATCATTTTGATTCGGGCTATATATATAAATATAGATATATGAATATATATATTAGCTACACATTCGTGCCGGACGGATGTGGCTCCGAGTAGACACGCGTCGCGGACACGGATATACGTAACTTCCGGCACACTCGGGATTTCCCTACGTAAGGATTCTTCGTCGTTCGATATTGCCACGACTGATGCTACATACATATATATATCAGAGTGGTCCTTTTGGCAACGGGTAATTTTTTCAATTAAAAATGTTCTCGCCCGCCCGCAAAGATTTGAATCAATTGTTTTTTTCCAAATGTTTGCAAAGTCCTCCCAACCCATCTCAACATCAAAAACATACCCATGGAATACCCATGTAATTAATTTCATAACTATTGTCCCCCAATATGACGTCACAAATAAGAAAAATTTTTCCCACATTCGTAACACGAATTTTTTCACCAAAGAAAAAAAAAGGGCCAAAAAAATAGGAAAATCCGTCAAAGACAAAAAATACGATAATTTTGTTACGTGAAAATATTGTCGAAATTGACGAGATGTCGAACCAACGTGGAAAAAAAAAAAAAAGAAAAAAATTGTTGGCATCGCGTAATTCTCGTTGCAATTTCATCGGGAAACCATATTATATGGTCCATATAGAGGCGCTGGTACGCCCGGCTGGTCCGAGCGTACCAGCGTGGTAAAGCAATTTGCGACGCATCGGGACCGTACTGTGAAACGGGTATCGTTCGGCTGTCGAAATTGCAAATTGATTCAAAACCGCTTCGTTCGTTCGTTCGTACGAACTCGTTTTTACGTGACGTGTTCGAGATATATATACGCGTTCTATATCATCGACGGTTTTATTGTCATCGCGGTTTCGCGATTGCCAATGAGCAACGCGAATGGTTGTGAAAAAAAAGAATAATAATTATATTAATAATAATAATAATAATAATAATAATAATAATAATAATGATTCAATCAATCGAATGGTGATTTGAAAGTAACAATTTGATTTAAAAAATGCGACTTGTAGCCTCGAGGGTTGAACATCGAAATGAGAAATTTAAACAATGATATATAACAAACAACAAGAATTTTATATAAATTATCGCTGGAAAATATTTTAATTTTTTATTTATCGGTTTATTTTCAAAAGTCATAAGTTCATAGTTATTATTATTTTTTTTTAATACAATTAATCACATTGACAATAATCCGGTTGATCATAATTAAACAAAGAATAGAAAAATGAATACATGAACTATGAGAAAAATTTCACATAGAAATGCGCTCCAAGTGTAATTTTTATTTTGAGATAAAATGCTAAAAAATGAAATTTAAAAAAAAAATAAAGCAAAACGAAAATTTCACGAAATGCGATTAATTACCACAATCAAAATAATGTAGAAAAAAATCTCAAAAAATGCAGGTACATTTGGGTAATCAAGGACTACATGCTAAAAAAAATTGAAGAGTTTCATACATGTATATGTATATTTATAATTATAAAAACGATAATTCCAAAAATTCGTCACATTTGTCAAATAATTTTTTTTTTTTTTTTTCGTTCCACCGTGACGGCCATTTTGCTCCGTGCGTCATCTCACAAAAGTCATATATTCCCCCGAAATATTCGACAAAACTTTTTTCATCCGTTCCACCCGAACAGTTGTCACGAAAATCCGATATTTCGCTTTTACCACATTGCCCACATTTTAATGCCACTTCGTGGCTCTTCGCACAACCGAAAATGTTTCACTCTATATTCCAAAGTAACGACTCCACGCTTTTCTTTTTTTTTTTTTTTCAACGCGAATTGCACAATTTTTCATTTTTATATTTCGTTTCGTCTTATATTTTTATTTATTTTTTTTTTAATTCTATATTTTAATTTTCTATTTTTTCTCCACATTTGAATTCAGTATTTTATGACTTTTTTCGTATCGTCTCGATCCCGAATTGCCATGGAAATTGCGTTTCGATGCAACCACGGAGCAGAAACGAATTTCTTTACAGTGGTTGAAAAAAAAAAAAAAAAAAAAAATTTAAAAAAAAACGAATCGGTAATGCAGCATCACGATCGGCAACGGCCAACGATCGAAGCATCGAACCAGACGCGAAATATCACGAGTTTAATAGAGCGGTTCACGACAAAAGATTCGAGAAGAAATCACAACGGCATTCGACTCTCCCACGATCGCGTTCTCGAAGAAGATCGTTAACTCGATCGTTAACTCGATCGTACAATTGTTTCGAGCGGAATTTTCACGATGCGACAGTCATAAATCAAATTTCAAATTTTATACGATTTATATACTTAAGATTTTATTTTTTTTAAAATAATTTTATATACTCAAGATTTTTATTTTATAGAATTTTATATGCTTAAGATTTTTATTTTATACAATTTCATATATTTAAGATTTAAATATTGTATAATTTCATATGCTTAAGGTTTTGATTTTGTATAATTTTATATACTTAAGATTTAATTTTTTAAAATAATTTTATATACTCAAGATTTTTATTTTATAGAATTTTATATACTTAAGATTTTAATTTTATACAATTTTATATATTTAAGATTTAAATATTGTATAATTTCATATAATTAAGATTTAAATTTTGTATAATTTTATGTACTTAAGTTTTAATTTTTTAAAATAATTTTATATACTCAAGATTTTTATTTTATAGAATTTTATATACTTAAGATTTTAATTTTATATAATTTTATATATTTAAGATTTAAATATTGTATAATTTCATATGCTTAAGATTTTAATTTTGTATAATTTTATATACTTAAGATTCAAATTTTATATAATTTTATATAATGAAGATTTTTATTTCACATAATTTTACATAAATTTATTTTTTCCGACAAAGTCCATAATTTTTGGGTTAGCACACAATGGGACACCCGGTATATTTTCCGTCCGATGAATTTTTCACCCAAAAATTCCAACAACGCTCGATCATTGTGCATCGACAGGCAAATTTTCTTTACTTTCCCTTTGGACGAAAGGTTTTGAAGAAAAAAAAATTTTAAAAATGCAAAGAAAACAATTCGCTTAAAAAAAATTGCCATCGTCGTCATATCACGGATCATAAATATTTATTTATTCCGACACGAATGTTTCGAACAAGCGATTCGAGTTGCATCGAGTTGCTGCCGCGCAGACCGAGCAACCAAAGTCCCAGTCGGGTTGAATTATTCAGAAGAAAGTTTATACAAATTTGTCGCGGCTTCAAGTGACGGAACAATGGGGCTGCTAACGTGCCCCCATCGTGCCGTGTCAGTCCGCATGCGCCCATCGCATTCGTCTGTACAAGAGTTTATCATTTTTTTCAGGTTCAATTAGCGGACGCATCAACGAATTGATTGACGAATTTATTTCGTTGAGAAAAAATCGACGAATTCATTATTGACGAATTTATTTATTGAGTAAAAAAATTGACGAATTTATTCGTTGAGCAAAAAAAATTGACGAATTTATTCGTTGAGCAAAAAAAATTGACGAATTTATTCGTTGAGCAAAAAAAATTGACGAATTTATTCGTTGAGCAAAAAAAATTGACGAATTCATTCGTCGAGCAAAAAATTGACGACTTCATTCGTTGAGAAAAGAATCAACGAATTTATTCTTGACGAATTTATTCGTTGAACAAAAAAATTGACAAATTTTGTTCGTCGAAAAAAAAATTGACTGATTTATTCGTTGAGCAAAAAATCGAATTAATTCGATAGTGAACGATACCAAAAATCATCAAAAGCCTACACAATGTCATTGCTACATACACGGTGATCCAAAATTAAACGACCAAAAAAAAAAAAAAAAAAAAAATAGTTTCCACGACCGAGGATAGGAAAAACAGAAAAAATAAACAAAAATTCGGACAAATTGCGATTACGTACGTGAACTAGGCCACTCGTTTGGCGTTTCGCAAGATATCTTATTTCACGACTCGTTGTTTTTTTTTTTTTTTTGTTTTTTTTGTTTTTTCGTCGAATAATAGCCCATACTCAGTATGCACGGTTTTAATTAGAGGTGGACCGGCTAATTGAGCCCGTCGCCCGCTGTTCTTTGTTCAACCGGAGAGTCATACGTTCACACAGTAAAACCATATATATATATATATATATATATATATATATATATATATATATGTAGGACCGCTCACATGGTCATATGAGACACGAAGCGACCGAGCTCCCGCGGACTTGGCGCAATTTTCTCTTGCTATTGCCATTCGGTTGCTACTACCTACCGGTGTTGCATACATATACATATATCTATACGTATATAAATAAACTAGGGTGGTCCTCAATAGGGGCGTCGACGAATTCCGACAAGCGCACCCCCCAGATAGGTTCGAAATGAATAACTAAACATATGTGCGAAACCCCAGCACCGTGGTCCATTGAGAAGACGTGCCTGCGAGCTCGTTCAGTTTCCCGTTTGAATAACATGGGATTTTCCGACTAATTCGGTTATTATTTTTCCGAGTTGTCCCCGAGCACGCGAAAAAATTCTTCATTCACACGAATCTATTGTCAATGGGTATGACTACTCGTGCGATTTTGTTTACAAGACCTCACCCGTGTATCATCGATAACGGCGAACCGATGAACGATGATAACGAATGATAAACACGATTTCAACCACAAATTGGAAAATTTATTTGTGTCTATGCGTTGGTGGTTGGAGGCATAAGTTGAATTTGTGCACACACGTTATGATAAATTGTCGCGGGAAAAACGGTTCGAGAGCGTCGGTATTTAGTACGTGCACATCACGTGTGCGCATGTGACGTAATTGTAACGTTACAGGTGGCCCGGGGTATTGTTACGAGGATGCATTGTCGAGAAGTGGAATAAGAGCTTTTTTTTTTTTGTTTTTTTTTGTTACGAAAAGCTTTGATTCCCATGCGGATAATCACGGGAACAACGGGTTTTCAACATTTTCACCGAGTGGGATGACGAGAGTGAGGCTCTCAAATTAATTAAATTGCCTTGAGAACGAACGTTTCGCGGTAATGGTGAGTCGAAATGTGTATAATATATATATATATATACATTTACTTAACTCGAATCAGCTTCCCGAATAGACGTGACAATTTTTTCTCTTTTCTTTTCGGACGAAATGATAATATATATATATATATATATATATATATATATATATATATATATATATATATATATATATATATATATATATTTTTTTTACGACGAATGAATGCCTAGAATGAAAAAAGATGAATAAAAAAAATGTTTTTTTGACGTTTTTGAAAGTCCCTGCACAAGCGATTGTTTCAATTGTACCTTTTTTGAATTTCTATTTTGTTTTTTTTTTTTTCATTTTCATTTTCTCATTTTTTTTACGACGAGTAAATAAAAAAAAAGTCTAGCATGAAAAAAAAAAGAATTGAAAAAATGTTTCTGACGTTTTTCAAAGTTCCTACACAAGCGATTGTTTCAATTGTACCTTTTTAGAATATCTATTTTTTTTTTTTTTAATTTCTTCTCGTTTTCTCATTTTTTTTCACGACGAGAAGGTGGAAATAACCCGAATGCAAAAAAAAAAAAAAATCATCGACCCTCACTCGGGGAACGTTGAACACGATGACGAACAAAACAATTTGCGACGACGGCCCATTGAGGGGGTTGGCGAACGAGGGGTTGAAACAAATATTTTCGAAACTCACTGCGTCCTTCCCAATTTCGGACTTGGCAGGGTGAAACAATTTGAAACGTTGGGTGAGGAAATTTCGACTCGGGCTGATGTACTCGATACTCCGACGATTATTCGGTTTTTTCGGTCGAAATGCGAACCCGCAGGGGGGCGGTTTGCATCAGCTCGAACGAATATATTCGTTCCCCAAACGTCACACGTAAATTTACATGTGAAATGAATATGGTCGCTCGGGCGACGGAAGAAACGGACGATCGTTGCAGGAAACCGTTCTTGTACGCTGCTCGGTTCTATCGTCACGGTCAAAGGTTCCTTCCCCCCTCCCCCCGCCCCCATTACACCTGGGGGACACCTTTCCAAAACCCCATCGTCGGGCTAGTCATTCTTCATTTGTCCCATGGTCAAAGTATGACGTCACTCCGAATAATGAAAATTTTCACGGTAGCCAAACGTAAACACGGATACCTTGTTTGTTTGTTTTTGTTTTTCTTTTTCCAAAAACATTGCCATGAATAAATTGACAAATATATATATTTTTGTTATTTTTCGATAATAACGAAAAAACAAAAATTTACCATTTAGCAGTTTTGATTAAAAAAAAAAAAATAAATGAATAAAAAAAACATTATTACGAATTGTCGGCACCGTGTCACGACTTCGAGGCCCTAGGGACCGGCGATACGCCGTACATTATCGCTCACGCTCACGCACACGCGCGCGCATGCGCATCAACCCGAACCCGATGGTCGCGAGTTCGAGTCCCCAAAGTTCGATCGAAATTTTTTTTTTTTCTTTTTCTCAATCTTGTTCACCGAAAAAAATTCGAGTATCTCATTTGCAACCCTCATCAATTGTCAGATGAATATTTTTCAAGTTTAAACCAGCGCAATATATGTCAATAAGATGTTATTTCAAGTAGAAAAAAACTTATAGAGTCTATATATATAAACTATATGTAGTATATATATATATATACACTACATATGGTCTATATATAGACCGAATATTAGTCTATAAATATATATATATATATATATATATATATATATATATGGTCCACATATGGCCAAGCCCATAAACAATTTATATATGATTTTTTTACTCAGGATTGCTACGCAATAAATTTAAAATTTTTTCACGTGTCTCACGTGTTGTTTTTTTTTTTTTTTTTTTTTTTTTTTCGTCCCCTCGAACATACGAAACCCTGATAAATCATTACGATCAAGTTATTCAACCTGGGCCAGGTTTGACAGACACAATAATAATAACAATAATAATAGTAATGAAAAAATTAATTCGTTTAATCTTACCTCAACGCTCTCTGTGTAGTCTTCATATTTGTTTTTTTTTTTTTTGTTGTTGTTGTTGTTGTTGTTGTTGCGACCACAACGATATCCTCATCAATTATCCATCGATTGTTCCTTTTTTTTCCACACTGTTGATAAAATTAACCTTTAAAATATTATTTCAACTTTAATAATCATCGATGTGCATATATTTATATATATATATATATTTTTTTTTTTCAATCAACGATTATTATTCAAACACTGATTAATCATGCACTTTTGTGTTATCACTTGCTCTCTTTTTCGCTCTCTTTTATTTCGCTCACAATCGAACTCTCCGATCGACAGGACCTCCACAATTGTTGTGAGCAAGTGTTTGCGACGATAAACGAGAGAAAATTCGTGATTGCCACGCGCGATAAGCCAACACACACACACACACACACACACACACGTGGGACCCCTTCCCCCTCTGCCCTTCCCGCGAGCGTCACGAATTTTCACGAGATAAGACCGCGAGTTTTGAGCCGTGAGAAGTCGGGATTGGCCGGTGGGGGCAGGTGACGTCGATGACGTATCGCACACCTTTGAATTAGTCACCTCGGTGAGTGTGCTCGGTCGGTAAACGATAAACCGATGGGTCGGACGTTTTCCTCTTCTTCCTTTCGGTCGGGGAACACTAACCCAACCCCCCCCCCCCTCCCGCTCTTCCGTCGCCTCTTGGTCGGAAAGTTCTAAAAAAAAAATTCGTCGGCGTTCGTAGCCGGAAATAAATTAACGATGTTTGCTTTCGTCGACCAATATTATCCGCACTTTCGGTTATTGTTGTACGACGAATACGGAACTATATATATATATATATATATATATATATATATATATATATATATATATATATATATATATATGTGTATCGAGATTTTGCATGAGTCGAAATCAGTTGAAATCTCGTAATTTCACTTTTCTTTATTTATTTATATTTATTTATTTTTGTAATACGAGATCATGCACAATGGAGTCGAAAAAAATCCGTCGAATCTCGTGTTTTTTTTTTTCTTTTCTTTGTCTATTATAGTTTTCTTTGTTTATTTCAATTTTTTGGATAAAGTCGAAATCCATAGAATCTCGAGATTTGACATTTCTTTATTTATTATAATTTTATTCATTTATTTATTTATTTATTTATTTATTTATTTATTATTTCGTAAATCGAGATCCTGCAAGATGGCCTTGAAATCTCGTAATTTAGTTTTTTTTGTTTTGATCGATTTTTTTTTTCGAAATTGAGATCTTGCGAGATTGAGTCATCCGTCGAATCTCGTCATACAATTTTTTCTTATATTTTCTAATTTTTCAACAATCATTCAACAATACGTTGTGAAGTTTCTTTCTTGTAAAACATCTCAATTTTTCTTTTGCTTCCTTTCTTCGATTTTTTTTCTTTCATTTATTTATATATATATATATAATTCGTTCGTTCGTCTGCGCATGCGTGGTAAAATCACGAATCCACGTGAATCATCGGAAAGATCACGTCCGATCCGAATCTTCGTTTTCGTAATTTCGTTTCACGTTTTTTGGGCACGTTTCAACCATCTTTGTCGTGCAACGAGTCGTGTTACGTTGTTTCTTTTTTTTGTTTTTTGTTTCCAGTCGACTTATCGACGTCTCTCTATCTCGTGCGGCTTCGTAAGCAGGTGCGGAAGAGGAATCTTCTTTTTTTTTTTTTTGTTTCACGGATGAGAGCCTCACCTCTCTGAACGGGATTGTGAGGAAATTGATGACTTTCGCTACGTCCGATGGCCGGTTGGGGATTTTTCGGACCGACGGTTTTCGGGCCCGAGCGCATGGGGAAAATGGGTTGCGATGGGTTTATGCAGATGTCTGTGTGTGTGTTTGTTTGTTTGTTTGTGTTTGTGTTTTGTGGTGGTTGCGGTTTAACCGTGACGGTGTGCGCATGCGCAAACCGGGGCCCGGTGAAAGAGCGAGAAAAAGGTAAAAACACAAGATATATATATTTATATATATATTTTTTTTTTTTTATATATATATATAAATATGTATGTGTGTGTATGTATGTATTTAAGTAAATATATGTATATATGAATATGGAGGAGGGACTGACCGGACCACTCTGACCACGAGGAGACCCCGAAAGAGTGCAAAAAGAGTGGAAAGAAGGATACACGCAAAGAGAAAAGGATGCACGACCTGATGAGAATAAAGAGAAGTGCGAACGAACAATTGTTTTATTGCTCTTATTTTTTTTCTCTTTCTTTCCTTGTTAATTCTTCTTTCTCCTTCTTTCTTCCTTCTTCTTTCTCTTTCTTGATTCCTCGTCTTTATCTTTCTTTCTTTCTTCCTCTTCTTTCTGTTTATTTCTCTCTTCTTCTTCTTTCTCTTTCTTTATTTCTTCTTCTTTTTCTTCCTCTTTCTTTATTCCTTCCTCTTCTTTCTCGTTTTCTTTTTGTCTTCCTTTTCTTTCTCTTTCTTTCTCTTTGTCCTCTTCTTTCTCTTTCTTTATTTCTTTTTCTTCTTCTTCCTCTTTCTTTATTCCTTCCTCTTCTTTCTTATTCCTTCTTCCTTATTCTTCTTCTCTCTCTCTCTTTCTTCCTTTTTATTATTATTCTTCTTTCTCTATCCTTCTTTCTTCTTCTTCTTCTTCTTTTTCTTTCTCCCTTTCTTCCTTTCTTATATTTTTTTATTAATTGTTATTCGTTTTGATGTATTTGTTTTTTTTTTATTTTTATTTTTTTCGACGAAGACAGAGAGAGAGAGAGAGAGAGAGAGAGAGAGAGAGGGAGAGACTGACGATGCGGTATAAACCCGCGAAGCAGTCGAGCACGGGGTCCCGTTTTCTCGGGAGTAGTCCCCGTGTCCGAAGATCGGGTCTTGTCCCACACAGCGCGTGCGGACAACCTCCGTCGTTCCCCCCGGGGTGAAGAACAAGTACTGTTACTCCGGAGGCTGGAAATCGAGCGCGAGAGCGTTAACCACAACCACGGTTAAAGCCCCACGAAACTCGTGAGCCCCAAAACGTCGGGCCCACTCTACCCCCACTACGAGAAACCACGTGAATCACCGATGCAACTTTTCGTTATCACACTCACACACACACACACACTAATAATCTATCGCGCTTCTTGTTATTATTATTATTATTTTTTTTCCCTATTTACTTAATTTTTTTTGTAATTTTTTCGATTATTATTATCGGTCGAATCGTGTTTTGTTCCCACAACTTTTTTCAAAGTTTTTTTTTACATATCAATTCGATTATTGTTGTTATTGTTATTTTTTTTTTTTCTTGAAATTTTTTTGTAATTCGTTCGATTTTTGTTATCGATCAAATCGTGTTTTGTTTTGCACAACTTTTTTCAAAGTTTTTTTTTTTTACAAAACAATTCGATTATTATTGTTAATATTATTGTTATTGATTGATTTATTTATTTATTTATTCATTTATTTTTATTTCATCGTTTATTCTCGAACTTTTATTCATTGTTGTTGTTGTTGTTGTTGTTGTTGTTGTTTTGTTTTTCCCCCGTCAACGGCGCTGCAGTCGACCGGATGTAGAATTGGGTTTGGCTCGAATCACGTTAGTTCGTAAATCGTTCGGTTGCCGAACATTCGATAACATCCGGTTGACGAATAACGATCAAAAGTCCATTGTCACAATTTTCATTATTTGTTACAAGTGATTAATCATCATTGTTATAATTCCAAAACCCGATTATTATTATTATTAGTTAAAAAAAAATTGATTTTCAAACCGTCGTTGTTTCTTCAATGTCTTTCGAACAATTATCGTTTAACGATCACGCGGATCAAACGACAAGATGGCGATTATCGCGAAACGAATGATCGATAGATTTCGGTCCCGACGTTCGATCGGTCACAAAAAAAAAAAAAAAAATCTGGACCCACCGGAAAATCGCGAAGGCCGACAAAGCGCGTCACGAAGAAAACAACACACATGCGCGCATGCGCGGGACACACAAACACATACACAGAGAGAGATGCGCGCGCACACACACTAACACGAGTGGAACACGCTCAATCGACGAATCTCGATTCGCGGGCTCCGAAATTCACTGAACAAAATTAAAAAAAAAAAAAAAAAAAAAAAAGAAAAAAAAAAGAACATCGTCGCACATTTTGACAAAAGAAACTGCAAACAAAAAAAAAATAACCAATAATAATAATAACAACAATGGAACAAACGAAGGAGCACCTTCACAATCACTCGAATTAATTATAATCCTTCGGAATCGACGATCACGATTGTTAATTGTTCATCGATTATTTATTTTGTTTCTGTTTGATTTTTTTTGTTTTTTTTTTTTTTTTTTTTTTTGTTTTTTTAAGGTTCTATCGGGTCGATCGACGACCGTAGATCGTTTGCGATCTACGGCGTTTCATGGAAATCGCTCCAAACTTTATTATCCCGTTCGAAACACGACTCTCAGATCCTGAAATCAACATCCCCGTGAAAACGACAATCACAGCGGCAACATTCATTTTTTTGTTGTTGTTGTTGTTGTTTTTGTTGTTTTTGTTTTTATCAGCGCAGTGTACAGTCCGATCGATGAATTTTTTTTTAAAACACTTTCCTAAAATATTCACAAAACTGTTTTTTTTTTTTTTTTTTTTTTTTTTTTTTTTTTTTTTCATTCAACTTTGACTCGTTCGATCTGTCCAGAGTCGATCGACGAACAAAAATGATAACAAAATTCCCAACAGAAACATTTTTTTTTTCTTTAACAAAATAGAATCGCTCATTGACACATCGATGGAAAATCAATCGATCGCCATTATTTATTTTTCAACACCTTTTATTCATTCATTTTTTCATGTTTTTTTTTTTTTTTTTCATAAGTTCATGAAAAATCTTTCGTCCGTCACTTTTCCAACTTTTTCGATGAATCCTTTTTTTCAAAATCGTTTTTCTTTTTTTTTTCCACTCGTAAATTCGTCCATGTGAGTTATCTCTTTCCTTCCTCTCAAATTTATTTATCTATCATACACACACACACACATATATATATATATACTTTTTTCTTTTTACGAATTCATAAAAATCTTTCGATCGTCACTTTTCCAATTTTACCGACGAATCCTTTTTCTTTTGTATTTGTCAAAATTGTTTCGTTTCTTTCATTCATAAATTTTTCGCTTGCGACTTGTCATCCTTTCTTTCTTTCTCTATTTCTTTTTTTTTTTTTTGCAAATTTATTTATTCATTTTACTGATTATCCATTTTGCGTTGAAGAGACGGAGGTAATAATGGACCAATCGTTCAATAATAATAATAATACTAATAATAATAATAATAATAATAACAATAACGTTTTTTTAAATGTTAATGACACGAGCAACGTGGTTACGCTGCGGCGTACGCGGCTCGACTGGTTAGCCGCCTGGCCGACTGCGTACCGGTTGGCCCCCAACGTTCGCCAGCCTGGCCTGGCCTGGCTGGATTGCTGGATGTGTGCTGCTGCTGCTGGCCCACCTCCGCTTTTGCTGCTGCTGCTGCTGCTGCTGCTCTCGCAACAGCCGGTCCGGGCTCCCCTCCCCCCCCTCCCTCCCCCCCCCCCCCTCCCTCCCCCGGCCTTCCCTCCCCCTCCCCGCCCGCCGCGAAGTACTCCGCCATCGCTGCGCACATGTATCTTACTGTTTGTACTTTGGGACCGGATCTCTTCCGGCTGTACACGGCGAGCACACCCGGTATAAGTGGGTTGGGTTCGGAAAATTCGGAACAAGCAATGTTCGGAAAGGCCAAAATTCTGAACGCCCGATGTTCGGAACGGTCAACATTCGGAAAATCGATACACATAGGTATAGTTGGCGTACCTCGTCCGGCGGCCGCGAGACTACATCGCCCGACTTTCGAGCTTTCCCACGCGTAAACCGTCGATGTTAGATACATGCCGTCGTGAACTTTTTTGTGGGAAATTCAATTCTCCGCAACATTGTTCATGTGAACTTTTGGTCTGTATAGCGTTGTTCAGCCGGCGTTTGGACGGGAAGATAAAAATTTATTGGAGCAATGATTATATATTTTTATCTTCCTGTCCAAATGGTGGCTGAACAACGCTGTTTAGACCGAAAGTTTGTATGAACAATTTTGTGGAGAATTGAATTTTCTACAAAAAAGTTCCCGACGGCATGTATCCAACATCGATGGTTTACGCGTGGGGGAAAGCTCGAAAGATGAAAATGTATTGATTTTATTTCATACAGTTTCATCTTCCTGTGTAAACGCCGGCTGAACAACCAAAAAAAAAAAACAAAATGAACAACCAAAGAACAAAATGATTTTATCGGTTGATAAGTTCCTGCAGGTAACACGGTCGGGTTTTTTCTTTCGAATTGATTTCTTTAATTTTTCACAGCACATAGAATTCAAAATACTGAAAAAAAAAATGTTGTGGACTATCTGAATGTATATTAGTTCATATGGGGAAAAGGTCAAGGTTTTTTCAGGGTTCCGTGAAAGTATGCCACAGTCTTCTCCCATTATCTCATTTGTTTACCGAATAAATCAAATATTAATTAATTAAAATAAACACGACCAATTCATTTCATTTATCACCAAACTTCGGATTTTCATTAAACTATACATGTATATAGTTCAAAAATTCGGATTTATAATTTAATATAATATCAAAATTTGGATTCTCATTCAATTGTGTTTAATTTTTTAGTAGTAAAATTTTAGTTTAATAAAAATTAAAATTTCGGTGATAAAAAAATGTAATCGATTGGGTTATTTTATTATGTACGAACCACGCAAAAAACTATCTAACTATATAATTGTAGATATATATAATTTAATGGTTAGATAATTTTTGAGTGGTTCATGCATAATAAAATAACCCAACCCATTCATTATTTATATTAATATATAGTTAAATAAAAATTCTAATATACAATATTATATTAGAATGCATATATATATATGCAGTCAAAAGTACATACGTCAACCTTCTGTGTACAGTTGGCTCGTAACACACGAACATCCCGATGAGGCTCAGGATGTGTGAGCACAACGAGCAGCAGCAGCAGCAGCAGCAGCCGTAGTATGTATATAGAGACGTATGCGTTATTGCAACCCGGCCATACGGAGAACGTGGACCACGAGGCAGAGTACGTGTGTACTCGGGACTGCGGTTTACGGTGGGATCGTGCGGGTGAACCCATGAAAACCCCGTGAGCGCAACCGAGTACATGCCCCGCCGTTGCTCCGACACAAAACTATAGTACAGCTACAACCGGTTTTTCATATATAACGATTTTTCATTAAAAAAAAAATTAAAATACAAACATCTTATCTCTGTCTCTCTCTCTCTCTCTCTCTCTCTCTCTCTCTCTCTCTCTCTCTCTCTATGTCTTTCTCTGTGTCTTGGTTCATGGGGAAGAGGCGGGGGAGGGAGGGGGGACTGAGCTGCCATATTTTTTGATTGTTTATTTCTATTTCATTCTATTTCATTTTATTCAAGCGAAAAACTTTCACTTAACTTCAATTTTTTCTTGTTTATTTTTCGTCAAACGAACGCATTTTTCATTTAATTTTATTTTTCTTCTTTATTTTTCTTCAAACAAAATGTTTTTTTTTTTTTCATTCAATTTTATTTTCATTGTTCATTTGTTTTCGAGCAACAATGATCGCAACCAATGGATACAAATTTCGAATCTACTTTTACCATGTTATATCGACAAATCGATGAAATTTTTGTCTTTTTGGGTTCGATCTTCGTTGTTTCGGAAAAGTAAACAAGATTAATGAAATAATAATGATAATTAATAAAAAAAATGTTTGCTTGTATATAAAATATAAAGCTGAAATTTCCGATCGCACGATAAATCGGTAAATCAATGAGACAATAATACCAACAATAATACAAATAATAATAATAATAATAATCATAACATAAAATGATATTGCATTGATTAATTAATTTACAGTAGATTCGAAAGTTTTCATTATGCATAATGCATACATCGTTATCCATTGACATCGGTAATGTTGGACTCTGCTGAATTTAAACCACGATTTCAATACAGATGTCTCAAGAACTTAACTTTTTTTTTTTTCTCAAATTCCAAAACTTAAAAAATTCAGGTCGTAATCGCCGAAAAGCGATTCGATACGAATGAAAAAAAAAAACCAAGTGACCAAAGAAAATCTTAATAATAATAAATATTGTAACTATTATAATATTTATTATTATTATCATTGTTATTATTCTTTCATTATCATTATTCTTTCATTATAGCAAAAATAATTGTGTAAGCCCAAAAAAAAAAAAAAAAAAAATACAATAAAAGTAAAATCAACGAAAAAAAAGATGATCGATGACAGGCTGGATCGCGATCCCATTTCGCGAGAGAAAATGCAATTGGCTTTGGAGCCTCGATCGAGTTGGCCGAACAAGACATTATTCGGCCGACTCGAGATACGGGATGCACAACCTTGTTTGGGGGGGGGGGGGCTGCATCACCGAAGCCGATGAGGATCCAAGGGAAGCCGCAAAGCCTTTAATCCACTTCGGTGTGTGAATATTGACTGATAGGAGCTTCCAGATTTGGTTTACCGAGCTTTCCTCAAGCTCGGTAAACCAACTTGCTGGACAATATCGCAATCGACGGTGCATTATGATCGTCCAGAAGCTAACACGGGTCGGATAATCGGAATCATAGTTTTGTACATAAGTCCGGTCGGATTATGTTGGATCGACGTACACGAAACTTTTTTTACATTGACTCGATATTCAGATGGAAACATTTAACGGGTGACCGTTAAATTTTTAATCCTTCCACTTTTGCATTATTATTATTATTATTATTATTATTATTATTATTATTATTATTATTATTATTATTATTATTATTATTATTATTATTAGTATTATTATTATTATTATTATTATTATTATTATTATTATTATTATTATTATTATTATTATTATTATTATTATTATTATTATTATTATTATTATTATTGTTGTTGTTGTTGTTGTTGTTGTTGTTGTTGTTGTTGTTTCATAAAAATTCGTACGAAAAAACGTTTTCTGGACTCGTGTGATTGCAATACTCGCCTTCGGCTCGTTTTGCAAACTCACACTCGTCAGAAATTTTTTTTTTTCCGTACTAGTGTCATAATATACTATTGTTATGTTTGTTTGTTTGTTTTTTTTTTCAAATTATTTTTCTTTCTCACTTTCTTCTTTCTTTTTAAATTGCAAGACTAGCTACTACCGCTAATACCATTGTTAATACACCACCGCGTCATGCACTGAATAATGTAAGGTGACACCGCGGCGGCGGCGGCGGCGGCGGCGGGTCGAGAGAGGGCCCCAGTCGAGAAACGAACGAACTCGAGCTCGAGGAATGCGGGTCGTGTGTCACGGTTAATCAATATAAACCCCCCCCCCCCCCCCCCACGCCGCATGTAACCACTTCAACAAAGATGCAACGAACGATGAAAAAAGTTGCATGTGTGAGAAAAAAAAAAACAAATTGCATATTTGTAAAAAAAAAAATTACATATTTGTAAAAAAAAAAAAATTGTGTATTTGTAAAAAAAAAAAAAAATTGCATATTTGTAAAAAAAAAAAAAAATTGCATATTCGTAAAAAAAGAAAAGAAATTGCATATTTATGAAAAGAAAAAAAATTGCATATTTGTAAAATAAAAAAAAAAGAAAATTGTCGAAAGTTAAAATGAGGATTCGTAATTTTTCCGTTTGTTTTATTCGAGGCCTCGAGTCGCGAATTTCGGAATTGCATTGAGACGCGTTTCGAGATTCCACCTTTTTTTTTTTTCTGCGCAATGAATCCGTTCCCACGGATGATAACGTTGGAAATAAAAGGCGAAAGATTGTTTTGCCCAACAACCGGGCGTTGAGCGGATTTCGAGGGGAATCCGCGAGTAAGATATTTCACCCGGTTGTGCGGATAATTAGACGGCCTCGTTACGCCGAAAGAAGATCTCGTTCGAGCGATTTACCTGAGAATCACGTGGTGCTATGTATATAGATACATTAGGGTGGACCTTGATGGAGGTATCGACGAATTTCGACAAGTGCACCCCCCAGATAGTTTGAAAATTAATGAATAAAAATGTGTGCGAAACCCCAGCACTGTGGTCCAATGAGAAGACGTGCCTGCAAGCTCGTTCAGTTTCCCATTTGAATAACATGGGATTTTCGAACTAATTCGGTTATTATTTTTTCCGAGTTGTTCCTGAGCACGCGAAAAATTCTTCATTCACACGAATCTATTGTCAATGGGTATGACTACTCGTACATTTTTTAACAAGACCTCACCTGTGTATCATCGATAACGGCAAACCGATGAACGATGATAACAACCGATAAACGATCTCAACACAAATTGCAAATTTATTTGTGTTTATGTCTTGTTGAAAAAATCATACGAGTAGTTATACCCATTGACAATAGATTTGTGTGAATGAAGAATTCTGTCCGCGTGCTCAGGGACAACTCGAAAAAATAATAACCGAATTAGTCGGAAAATCCCATGTTATTCAAATGGGAAACTGAACGAGCTCACAGTCACGTCTTCTCATTGGACCACAGTGCTGGGGTTTCGCACATATTTTCATTCATTCATTTCGAATCTATCTGGAGGGTGCACCTGTCGGAAATTCGTCACCACCCCCATTAAGGACCACCCTGATGTACCTAGACGTGCAACACTTTCTCTTACGGAAATGTCGGTGATCCGGGCCAAACTATTATGCATAATAAGAGATGGCGGATGTGAGTACTTTCAATCGCTCGATAATCTTCCGTTTCGTACGTGCAATTATTATTATCATTATTATTATTTGTAATAAATAAATTGTCTGGAATCGGTGAATTTACGAATTTTCCAACAGGCGGCGATGATTGAATTTTTCCACACTATCGGCATCGAGAGTTCGAGTTTGAATCGGTAAAAATCGAGTCGGTAATTACCACGCGATCCCAGATTACCGGTTTGAAAAACCTCGATCGGTAATGACGGATTCCTTGGTTACCGACCGATCGCCGCTCGATGTCGACGCGACATCAAGCGGCGTGCTGTGGAACTGTGATCACGCGGCTGCTTGTAACGGGTGCTGCGCGTGGTCACGGTTCCACGACCGTCCGTTAGATGTCGCGTCGACGAGTGAAAAATCATTGTGGACCGCGAAATGGGGCTCACTGACAATCTTTGACTCTCGGGAGGAATTTCGAATGACATTATCGCCAATGCGATTTGTCAACTCAGCAATACGATTTATAGAGTATTCTATCGAATAAATAATCATGTTCAGTTAATACAATACGAATTAAATGATGCATTCAGCGAAAAATTGCATTCACAACTCGTGTTTGCAATTTGAAAAATCATTCTGATGTTTCGATTGCTCGGAAACTTTGATACTGGGTTTTTTTTCTTATTCTCCGATTAAACGTACAATAATTGGCACATCATTCGACCGAAAAAAAAAATTTCCGTCGATCAATAATTTCGTTTATTTTATTAGCCTATTGAAGTTTCCAAAAAGAAAAAGAAACAAACGAGATAAAAAATAAAATAATAAAATTAAATATAAAAAAAAAAATCTTAGATGCATATATTTTCTTTTAAAATTGTAACAAACAGTCTGGACATTTTTGAAAACCTTCGGTATCAACAAAGAGACATTATAACATTTTCGCAAGTCGGTTCACACATTGGCCAAACAATATTTCCATCAAATTTGAATTTATCTTCGGAAGAATGAAAAAAAAAATGAATGGCTACCGTTCGATCGATATGGTTTGGCCAAAATTAAAAATCCCCACGTGTGTGTGTGAACAGGAAGAGCGACCGTCACACTCGTGCCAAATATCATTCACCCACACGAGGTGAAAGTGGTCGTCGAGGTCACGAGACGAGTTTGCTCGTGAGAGTCGGATGCTGAACTTGGCAGCATTGGCCCGAATTCTTATTTCGGACCTCACATTTCCAATAACACGTGACACGATACATACAGATATATATATATCTATGTATATATCATTTTTCTGTCGGTCAAAATGCGATTTACAATCACGACGACAATAAAAAAAACAATTCTTTTACAATGAAATGACAATTGAGACTTTTTTTTTTTCAAGTCGTCTCGTCAAAAAATTTCTAAACGTTTTTTTAAATGACGATAAACAATATTTGGAATAATGATGTTGATACACAAATTCTTGTATATTTATCAAATACAACGTTACTGATAATTATTCAAACGAAATAAAAAATTATTATGTATATCTGATTCTATTATATTGCTTCGAAATGATTGTCAAAGCTTGAGAGAGAGAGAGTTTTGAATGATGCTGAATGGTAATTACATTCATAATTTTACAAGACAATGTTTTCACGACTGTCCAAAGCGAAAATAAGATTTTCCATTTATTTCAAATTTTAATTCAATGATTTCCGGTCTTCGAAATTGTAAAATCCAAGATTTCAACTTCGAGTTTACGAAATTAAATGCCCACGTATTGTGTCGATTAGACGTAATACATTTTTTTAAACCGACAAAATAATTTCGAACACAATTAAAACGGAATAATCGAAAAATTCAAAGTTATTTCAAATGGAAAATTTCAAAGGCCTTGGGGCTGAGGTTAGCGATGGAGTAGAGTCATGAAATTTTGTCCACATTTTTTTTTACATACCTCAAATGGTTCTGAAGGGTGGGAGCATGAAAAATCCAAAATGATCATCATAAAGGACACCCTCAAAAAAAATCTATCTATATATATATATATACAAACTTCCATTCGATTTCTTCAATACTCAAATTAATTAATGTCTCGCCGGGCACGATGGAAAAAGTTGTCCGACAGGTTTGGGGTCAGTGGAGCATGAGCAGACGCTGCGACAACAGACGATACCGAAGATACACGACAACTTACCATTTTTGTTTGTCCGTTCGATTCAATTCCACATTTTTCCCATTACCGTCGCAAACAAATACCGTCGATTAATATTTTTTTGCAACATTTTACAATATCCTCAAAATCCTCAAAATGAAACTCATCGTTGAATTATTATTTCACAAACAATTGGAAATATCCGATAAATTCGATAAAATTTATTTTCATGTGTTCGTAAAAGTATTTGAAATACATTTTCATTTCAACGAATACCCAACTTTGCCTCTCGAATTACATCGGAGGCAGAGATCATCCCAATCAATGAAAATGTATTTCAAATACATTTTTCAAAACGCATAACCATAATTAATCATGAAAAATTCACGCAAACAATTATTTCAATCACAATCAATAGGAAAAATATTTGACAAATTCGTTAAAATTAATTGTTCATCAAATCCGAAAAAGTACTTAAAAATACTTTTTCAAAACAAATAACCACGATTAATTATGAAAAGAATTCACGTAAACAATTATTTCAATCACAATCAACAGGAAAAATATTTGACAAATTCGTTAAAATTAATTGTTCATCAAATCCGAAAAAGTACTTAAAAATACTTTTTCAAAACAAATAACCACGATTAATTATGAAAAGAATTCACGTAAACAATTATTTCAATCACAATCAATAGGAAAAATATTTGACAAATTCGTTAAAATTAATTGTTCATCAAATCCGAAAAAGTATTTCAAATACTTTTTCAAAAACGCATAAACTTAATTGATTATAAAAAAATTGTCCTAAAAAATTTGTTCAACAAAACTCAATTGAAAATATTTGACAAATTCGTTGAAATAAATTGTTTCATCAAATCCGAAAAAAGTATTTCGAAATACTCATTTTCCCATTCCTGCCTCTAACTATATCAGAGGCCGACGCTCATTTTCCGACCGCTGTCCGATCATCGGTTTTTCCTTCTACTCGCTCGTTTTTTTTTCCCCCTCCCCGTGACTCTCGTCCTCACCGTTTCCTTCCTTTTTCATTCTCGTTTCTTTTTTCTTTTTTTCTTTTTTCTTTCTTTTTTTTTCGGTGAATGCGCCGCGACGGGGCCCCCGTGACACACATCAATGGAAGAGTGCCCTAACGGTATCCACCGAGTGACCCACTTTACGAAAAACTCGCGGCTCTCTCTCTCTCTCTCTCTCTCTCTCTCTCTCCCCCCTCTCTCCTTTCCTTTCCTTTCCACCGGCCAACCTTCCCCCTTCCCCTCCTTCTCGACGTTCTCATCTTTCTCTCTCGCGTTTCGAAAACTCGGAATGCTTCTCACTCGGTCGTCTCGAGACGGTCAAGTTCTTGTCTACTCTCTCTCTATCTCTCTCTTTCTCTCTCTCTTAGTGTGTGTGAGGGCGAAACACGTGTGTAGACCATTTCACTGGGCGCTTCCTTGTCTTCGATTCTCCGTTGAAAATCTCGCGGTTTCAACCGCCGGGGCAACAAGTCGTTTTACGTTGTACAAACTTCTTCTTTCTTTTTGTTTCGTTTTTTTTTTTTTATTTATTTTTCCCCACGAGGTTCACTCGCGAGATTCTCTCTCCTCCCCCCATCCTCGGACCGATTACAGTCACACACTCGGCACAGTAATGAAAGCGCTCTCGCTCGGTCAAGGTGCTTGTCAAAAATTATTTGTCGTTGAAACATATTTTTTTTCTTTTTTTTTTTCGTCATCGTATCCTTCGGCGAATTTGTTCAACGGAAATAATTGTTAAAACAGAAATCATAAAATTATTAAATAAAATTCTAACAATTGAATAAAATGGAAAATTATTTAAAACAAAAAAGATTGACAACGAAAAAAACGTAAATTCATGAATGAATTTATGAAAATGTATGATAATATAATTATCAATAATTAGAATAATAAATAAATGAACGAAATAAATAAATAAATAAATAAATGATAATAATTGAAAAAAAAAATGAAGATTTGTTGTTGAAAATTTGTTCGTCAATTTATCAACGAATTATTCAACGGAATAATAGAACGAAAGATTGACAACAAAACAAAAATAAATGAATAAATAAATGTATGAAATTGTATAATAATGTGATTGTCAATAGGGATGATTATAAATAAATGAACAAACGAATAAATAAATAAATAAATAAACGAAAAAAAAAAACAAAAAAAAATGAATAAATTATTATAATCGAAACAAGTAAAGATTTTGAAATGAATGAAAATTTTTCGAGGAATTGAAAAATTTGTTAATACATTTTATTCGACATGTTAGTTTTTGATTGTTTGTTTTTTTTTTTTTTGTGATTTATAGTTTTTCGAAATCATTTAAATGAATTGTGTGATATGTTGGATTAATTTGCGACTTCGTGAATGTGACGAGTGAGGATTTAAATTGTGATAAACATCGTGGGTGGAACGAATGAGTGATCAGTGAGTTGGGAAAGGTCGTGTGGGTTTGTTTATTCGAATCGCGAGATTTTGTCGGATAATTCGTCGATGAAGAGTCCGGAAATAATGGAGTGATTTTTTTTTTTGGTGTTTTTGAATTTATTCCAGTCGAGCTGAAACGTCTGGACGAATTTTTTGTTTTTGTTTTTGTATTGTGATCGACGATGTCGCAACGAATTATGAGTGTGATCGGTGTTTTGATGCTTCAGGTAAGATTTTTTTTCAACGCTTTTTGTTTTAATTTTTTTAAATAAAAAATTATTATTATTTTTAAATTTTTTTTTTAAATTTATTCTGTTGTTTTTGCTTCCTTATCAATCGATGCTTCCGCTCCGATTTGACAGCGTTTTGAAATTTTCAAAAAAAATCGTTTACCTTCGTAAATGTTCGGATAATCGTCCGAACAGCTCTTCACATAAAGTTTCACGGCCACGGATATTTGAAAATTGCATTTCAGCCGAATTCATCGAGAAATTCGGATTTTATGATATTTTGATTTTTTTTTTTTAATACGACATCAGAGTGTCGATCGAGTAATTAATTCATTGACAATTGAAAAGTCTGGAAAAAATGGATCAACATTTTTATTGCCTAATTTTTTCCAGTCGAGTTTGAAACTCCATGGACAATTTTATTTTCTTCATAGAATCCCAAAGACCTTCGAATTAATAATTAAAAAAAAAAAAACATGAAAACTAAAACGTCATCTAATCAAAACAAATTAAAATTGCCGAGAAAAAAGCAAAAATTTTATTTCATTCATGATTTAATCGAATTGAAATAAATAAATAAATAAATGAATAAATAAATAAATAAATAAATAAATAAATAAATAAATAAATAAATAAATAAATAAATAAATAAATAAATAAATAAATGAATAAATAAATAAATAAATAAATAAATAAATAAATAAATACAATCGTTACGTTTTCATGGAGAAAAATGTCAATACGAGATTTCAATTACAAGTTCATGCTGTCAATCGAAAAACTATCATAGACTCGAGTTACATAGATCGGACACTTGGTTGTTGCACACGAGGCAGAGGCGTCAGGTGTGCTCAGGTGGATATATAGACGGTGTGTGTCCGATGGAATCGGGTTGTAACGCAAATCGTTGTAATGATATGTAAGTGCGCGTGTGTCGAACGACGAAACCCGTTCCGAAAGGCTGCTTCGGGACGAGATCACTTGGCGGCGAGATGATGATGAAGACCGCGCTCTCGGCCAAGTGTTTTTAAGAGTTGTGCGTAACGGTAGACACACACACACATATATATATATATATATATATATATACGCAATTCGTGCGTTTTTCGATTGCACGTGTTTATGATAAACGCGGCTCCGAGGTATTGCCAATGTATATTCACCGATATAAATGTGAATTTGGATTAATGGATGGAATTTGCATTTTTATATATATATATGTATGTATCTTAGGGTGGTCCTTAATGGGGGTGTTGACGAATTTTGACAAGTGCACCCCCCAGATAGGTTTGGAATGAATGAATGAGAATACGTGCGAAACCCTAGCACTGTGGTCCAATGAGAAGACGTGCCTGCAACCTCGTTTTGTTTCCCATTTGAATAACATGGGATTTCCAGACTAATTCGGTTATTATTTTTTCGAGTTGTCCCTGAGCACGCGAAATTCTTCTTCATTCATACGAATCTATTGTCAATGGGCATAACTACTCGTTCGATTTTTTTTCACAAGACACAAACACAAATAAATTTGCAATTTGTGTTGAAATCGTTTATCAGTTGTTATCATCGTTCATCGGGTTCGCCGTTATCGATGATACACAGGTGAGGTCTTGTAAAAAAAATCGTACGAGTAGTTATACCCATTGACAATGGATTCGTGTGAATAAAGAATTTTTTCGCGTGCTCAGGAACAACTCGAAAAAATAATAACCGAATTAGTCGGAAAATCCCATGTTATTCAAATGGGAAACTGAACGAGCTCGCAGGCACGTCTTCTTATTGGACCACAGTGCTGGGGTTTCGCACATATTTTTATTCATTCATTTCGAATCTATCGGGGGGGGTGCACTCGTCGTAATTCGTCAACACCCCCATTAAGGACCACCCCTGTGTCTATAGATATTTACGAATCCTGAAAATTGTATATATACATTTTTTTTTTTCGATTATGATTGCAGATGTTGATGCTGCGATCGGCCAATGGTCAGTTCGGCGGAGGAGGCGGGCTCGGGGGCGGAGGTCCGAGCACTTTCGGATACGACGCATCATCGGCCTGCAGCAAACCTTACTCCAGACACGGCCGAGCTCGTTTCGAAAAATTGCCGTGCGACTTTAGACGTCAAAATTGGTGCACCGTGGCCGGAAGTTCATATCCGTGGTACGTCGATGGTTAATGAAATTTCAAATAAATTAAGATTTTTTCATCTCAAAAATATTTATAATTTATATCATAAGAAGAATTATCATGAATTGCGACGATTAAAAAATATATATATATATATATATATATATATATATATATATTTATATATTTATATGAATATTTTATTTTTGTTTTTAGGCAAGCAGTACGTAGATTCGTTCAAGAAAATCACGGCCTGATGAAACGCATGTACGGCGACGAAAGACACATAAACATTTTAAAAGCGGAATTGGAAAAAAATGATATAGAATTGGAATACGAGGATCGCAATGAGAGACATTACGACGATGCGAGGTAATGTTGAAGAATTTAACGAGCTATTGATTATTGTCATTTTATATATTTCTGTTTGGAAAAAAAAAAAAAAAAAAAAACTCAAATTTTAAAAAACAAAAGCTGTGTATGGACTATATACCGGGTGTCCCATTTTAATCTTACGCCTGATTTATCTAAAAAAATACTACTCCGATCAATTCTGTATTTTTTTTTTTTTCGGTTGAAAATTCAAACGGTGGCTTTAAGGTGGCTATATATATAAATCAAAGGCCAACAAAATTTGATCGATTTCAAAAGTCTAGACGCGTCTTATAGGTCTTTGCCGAATAATCTAGATTTTCGAGATAAACAGGATCAAAAGATTCAAATCGCATGTTCTACGGAAAAAAAACAATTATCAGAATCGGTATCACTTCTCTTGACTTTTTTTTTATTGATGTTGTATTGTTTATCTTGAAAAGTTCGTAAGAATATTAATCTACATCCCCACATACATAACATATATACATATATATATATATGTATGTATCCATAATTTCAATGATTTTTCATAAGACGATTCCAGTTCGTGGACGATTACGAATTCGTAGATGTCGATCGTCATCGGGACAACGATCATCGTTCGAAATCCCGTGACGACGATTATTATCAATCTCGAAGTTTTTCGGACTCGTCGATGGACGAAGGGCCGATTGACGAAAACTCGAATTACGATAAATCGTCGGATAAAACGTCGGACCCTCGATCGCGCACTACCGATTCATCGTCGATCCCACCGACGAAAACGACGACAACGACAACAACGACCACGTCATCGACGACAACGAAGACCGAAAATGTTTTCGACGCAACAACGACAAAATCGGTTACCGATTTCACGATATCGACCGGTGATTTTCCATCGTCCACCGAACCGACCGATCACAACGAATCACCATCGACGACGTCAACCTTCACCACGTCAACGAATGAAAAAACGAAACGAGTCCCAACGACGAACGAAAAAATCATGACGATGGATGAAAAAAATTCATCGACGACGGACGATAAGATTGTTTCGACGATCGCCGCGGTCACTCTCGCCGATATAGCGAGAATAAAAAATTCCAGCATAAACGAGATACCCGGAGAACGGTTGGAATCAACGAATAATCACGATTTCGACGTTGACGATGATACGATCGTTTCGAAAACGACGATCGAAAGCACGACGTTGGCGGCGAAAGCGAATTTGGGGTCGACCGTCGTTTCGACGATCGATCGCATCGACGAAACCGATTTCGATGAGAGTTTAAAAAATTCTGGGGTTAGCGAGGAAAATTTTTCTCCGACCGATGACGACAACAAGCAACAAGAATTTCGTCCGAGACCGGAGTACAACAAACCCGTGGATGTAAAACCGGATAATTCGAATCACAAGAGTCAATTGTTTCAAGAAGTTGTCGCCAAGGACAAACAGGATCAGCCTGTTCTCAAACTTCGAGGCGTGTAAGTTTTATTTGCGTTATGTTCATTCAAATTGAATGGCAAAGATTCGATTTTTTTTTTCAATTAATACCAGAGTCGAAATTTTAACCCTCCTTTCAGCCTCACTGACCCCCCCCCCCGTAATCTTTCGGGCTTGCCAATGTCGACGAGGGCGTCACCCTTCGTTCGCCCTAAAGACCCTGAGAATCTACTTGGTTGGTTGAACCTCCGTGACTCCGCCCAGAGCCTCCCACGACCTCCTTGAACTACCACATTTCGACAATCTGCTGCGCCTGTATGACGTATTAGAACCCCGCGCTCAAATTTTTCAACCTATTTCACTCCATTGTCACCGGAGAGCCTGTGTTAAACTACATGACCCTCTCCTACACTCCGATTGTTCACTTGCTGAACATTATCAGAGCGAAGATAGAATTTCGTATCAGTATGAATTTTCCTTGTAACACAATTTTCTTAGATGTTCCTTTTTGTTCAAGGTCTTTTTTTTCATCGTATGAATTATTTCCTTCCTGTAACAAACATATATATATATGTATAAATTCCTTCCTAAATATTCTATATTGATATATCACATGACAATGGTCATATGTATTCACGGGCCCTACAAATTTTCGTAGGTTCGAAACTTACCAGGCAAACACAGAAAAAAACAATTATAATTTTTTTTTTCCATTTTTCGTCGACGCCGGGATTCGAACCCGGGACCCTCGGGTCGGGAATCGCGCACGAAACCAACTCCGTCACTCCGTCTCCGTTCACACAAATTATTATTCGTCCATAAATTCAACGCATGACACTCTTCCCCACACTCCTTGCTGATTACGCGGGGCAAAAAAAAATACGCAACATTTAGGAGACTAACCAGGGTGAACGGTAGAATCGGAAAATTTCGACTCGAAGATGGAATTGAGAAAAATATTGACGATGTGGGACTGTTGATTTTTGTTTTCGTCGCCGTTCACGTTGCAGCAACGCGTGTCCGGTCAAGGAGGAAGTCGTGGCTCCTTTCTGGGCGAACAACACCCGAGGCGAGGTTCTCGCACTTTTGAATCTATATCCCTTCGAGCAGTACGTTCATTGGGAAAAGTGCACGTGAGTTTGTTTGTTTTTTTTTTTTTTTTTTTAATTTCATTTTGTTAAAATTTTTCTATAGCACCACTTTTGGGTAAAAATCTATATCTAAAAATTCAACAAAATGTCGGGCCTCTCGTCCAAACATTTCTTTGTTTTTCATATCGTCGGAAAATATTTAAATTATTTATTTATAAAAAAAAAAAATCTAATCGCCCTCGAATGAAAAATAATTCCTCACAACTTTCCGTAATTATATAATTTTTTTTTTTTGTGGGTTTTCACTGTTTTTTTCCCCTCAAAAGCCACGAAAACAAGCAGATGTACTGCAGAGACGGTTGCCGATGCGAGCAGCAATATCGGCTCCACAGACTTTTGGCTTACGATCCGAACAACGAGTGTCGTGGAATATTCAGCGACTGGTTCAAATTTCCGAGCTGTTGCGTTTGTCGATGTTACGATCTGCCCGTGGAATTTCGAGTCACTTCGCGTTCGCCGAGAATACAGAAGCAAAAGTTACGACTTCGAACCCCGTCTCATCGACGTGGATGAGATCGAAATTTATTCACGGAGACGTAGATTCGTTTTATCATTTCCATTTCCTTTTTTTCTTTTAGTGAATATTTATTTTTCAATCTTGTCTCTGTAGATCATTGATTATCATTGTTATTAATATTATTCAACTTCGAATTGTTGCAAATGTTATATTTAAGGACGTCTGATGATCCGCCACAAGGCTAGTGACTGATAAAAAAAAAAAAAAAAAATAAAAAAAAAAACAATTTTATCAATATCATAAATAAATGATAAATCATACATTATATAATATAAATAATAAAACGCGATAAAATAGTGTTCGCCATTTATCGTTTATTTAATCTCATAGTTTGAAACAACTTTTATATACATATAGAATATTATTTATAATAGATACAGGCACGCGTGCTAGCGTCTTCCTCGTTTTTTTTTTTATTTTTTCCAAATTTTTTTCATCGTTATTAATATTTTTGTTTGCTTTTGTTTTTCAATTTATTTTTTATTTCGTCACAATTGTTCAACTTTATTTTTTCATCTAAACAACTACGGTGGATTATGTTCGGATAACATCGTTGATTAATAATTAATTAATGTACTAAAGCTGCCTGCTTGTCTCGCGGACTCTCTCGTTTGCCATCTTCGCGCATCGGTTTCAAATCTTTTCGCATTATTATTTTTTTCCCTTTTTTTCTTTTTTTTTTTTGCTTTTTCTTTATTTATTCTTCTTTCGGCCACGCGAACGAAAGTCAATCGCGTTACGAACAAATACAACGAACGTTTCACGTTAATACTTGAAATACTCTTTCATTTTCTTTTTCTTTTCTTTCTTTTTCTTTTTTTTTTTTTTTTTGGCTATTCGCTCGTAGCTGAAGTAGCTCTTGATATTGTAATACCGATTGCTTATCGTATGTTTATCAATGTCACAGAAATATTATATATATATATAATTTATATATATATATATATGCATAAGTGTGTTTGGGTGTGTGTGTGTGTGTGTTACATGTAATAAAATAATATTACAAACTATCTAACTGTTATATCGCTTTACGATATATTTATGTACATATAATAATAATAATAATAATAATAATAGAGATGACAATATCAATGATAATAATAATAATAATGATGTTACGGACACAGATAATATTATGTGTATAACATATATATATATATATATGTATTTATGTATAAAGAAGCTGTGTATAAATAGAATTATGTTCATAAATATTGGGCTAAAAACATTTGGTATCAAAACCATTCGTAGGAAAAAAAAAAACAAAAAAAAACCAAAAAAAAACAACAACAATATCGAAAAAAAAGATTGTTTTGTTTTTTCATCGTCATTCCGAAATCTTAATGCCTTCTTTCATTAGTCGCGTAATTAATTTGTTTTTTCTTCTCTTTCTCTTTCCTTTTGTTCTCTTTTTTTTGTTCTCCATTCGATCAAAATCGAGAAGAAGAAGAAAAAACAAAATAAAAACGAAACTCTCGTTCAATCACGATTATGACTCCACAAATTACTAAGCTTTGCTTCGATCCTTCCGAATCAGTCGGACTCGCTAAAATCCTTACAAAAAATGTTTATCAAACAACAACCTTCGTGAACAACAACGTTTTTTTTTTAATTTTTTTTTTTTTCAGTATTCAGTGAATTATTCGAACGTTAATTTTTGCTTTTGGTCGATTTCAACGATTCCCAAAAAATGTGTGTTTGTGTGTATTTGTTTCTGTTTTTGTAATCATTGCTAATTTGTTATCGAATTGAATATTATAGAGAAAATACTGCATTATTATATATATATATATATATACTGTTTTCAATTGATTAAATTTATATAGTTATCAAGCTTACCGCCGAGTTCATTGCGAAATTTATCGGAATATCGGATTAATCGTATTGTTAATTTTTTTTTTTATCGTGTAAACTTTTGTTAACTTACGAACGATTAAGACGTACGATTTGAGTATGAGAAAATTTCAAGTTTCGAGGTTCGAAATATTCGTGGCTCGGTCTGTTCGGGACATTTTGTTTATCGTTATGTTAAACGGATAAATTTTGTGAATCGACGAAAAAAATTGAAAAAAAATTTCCGATGAATGTCGAACGCTCGTAAAATCAATCGGGAATGAAAAAAAAAATGCAAAAATAGAAAAAAAACATTCGCGTTGATAAACTCTTCACATTTCAACGACATCAGCGAACAATTGAAAATAATGGAAAAAAAAAAACAATTGTCGATTAATAATTTAATTAATCAATCGGATAATTATGACGAAGCGATAATTGATAATTCGATCAATCGGACAAGGATAAATCTTTGATAATTTGATTAAAATAAAATCATTCGATGACCGATTTATCGTTTGTCGATTAACAATTAAATCGATCGATCGAATAATTACGATAATCAATCGTTCGCATTAGCATTGAATTGTGAAAATAATCGATCATCAAAACTAATCAAATCCTAATCCGAAACGCGCAATACCAATTCACAATATCAAATTATTGCTCGCAATTATTATGTTTCTTTTTTTTTTCCTAAATTTTTGTTTTTTTCGCCACAATGTTTTTTTTTTTTCGTCTTTCTATTTTCTTTTTTATAATTATTATCATATTTTTTCGTTCGTTCTATTTCAAATTATACAATTTCAAATTATTGCTCGCAATTCTTATGTTTCTTCTTTTCTTCGAAATTTTTGTTTTTTTTTTCGCCTTTCTATTTTCGTTTACATAATTGTAATCATATTTTTTTTTTTTTTTCGTTTGCCTCAAATTTTCTTGCCTCCCGAAAATAACGTCGGACAATCAACGACGATTCCTCATTCGATTTACCTGTATACCGTTTTAGTATAAAAAATACTTGCTATCTAACCGTTTTCTCTCTCTCTCATTTTTTTTTACTCTGTTTTTTTTTTTTAGATTATTCAAATCACTCGTTTTCGCACGTTCAGAATATTACATAATCACAGGTACGTCGGGTCAACCTAATCGCTTGTTAAAAAAAAACAAAAAAATAAAAAAAAAGCCTATCAACGTCCTTTCACTCGACGAACGAGATGAAAATTGTCTCGCGTTCTCGAAGCAAAAAAAATCATCGGAAAAAAGGCTTAGCTATAGCCACGCGTTACCCATTTTCATTCTTATCATAAATATAAAACGTTTACAAGGTTTTCTTTTGTCTTTAATAATTTCATTGTTTTTCTTTACTCCAATTTTTCTTATCTTTTCTTTTTCTCGTTTCAATTTGTCACTCTTTTTTATTTGTGTGAAAAAAAAAGAAACCTCGTAAACGCGACACAACTGTTTATTTTGAGCGAGCGACGATTCAAATAGTCAATAGCAAAGTATTTTCAATAGGACGGATCATCCTCGTCTCGCACGTTTGATCCGAAATAACCGAATCGTCGTGCGTATGCGAAACAAAAAAAAATGAAGAAAAAAACAAAAATAGTAAATAGAAAATAAAAAGAAAAAAAACAAACAAAAGAAAATTATTATCACGATTTTTTTCTGTTAGTGATGATTATTGCTTTTTCTTATTATCGTATTTATGTTTTTTTTTCTTTCGGTTTTGTTCCTTCTCGTTTTTTTCAATCAATCCATCGATTTTAACGTCGATGCTCGTCGAATGTGTGAAAAAGCGTTCGAGCCTCAATAATTACGGAAAACTTAATGTATGAATGATTTATCATTCATCGATCACCGGATGGGCATTTTTATTCGATAAAAATTCCATTTTAATACTTCTGCGATTGAATTAATCGTCCAAATTCATAGTGAAATAATAATTCGTGTTAATTGTTGATGATCACTTCCAAAATTTTGACAATGACAATCGTCGTGCGAAAATTGATCACAATTCAATCAAGTTCATAAAAAATTATCTTCACAAAAAATTATTTCATCGAATATTGAATGCTCATTTTTCGGTTCTCCGATGTTGAAAGAAAAAAAGAAGAAGAAAAAAAAAACATTTCTTCGTGTCACATTCATCGATTTTATCTCAATTACTTTCGCCCGCAAAAGTGTCATGGAAATTATCATACATGTAACAATCGTTCGTGACAGAAAAACCTTGGATTGCAATCAAATTTGTCCTGCGAAAGATTTTTGCAAGACAAACAAAACTTTTTTTTTTTTTTTTTCAAGTATCTAATAAATTAATAATAATTTATTTATAAAATTATAAATAAATTATTATATAATTTATAATAAATTTTCAAACTCGATATAAAAATCGAGTCGTTGGAACACGAGTTAAACGTACATGATAAAATATTGTATAATATTATTACGAAGTTTCATTAAAATTATTTCCGATAGGAAAAAAATTCGCTTTGATGTACGAGAGTGCTTTGGATCACGAGCACGTTTTTTCGAAACGAATAATTATGCTCGCAATCCGAGGTTTTACCGTGTATGTATATATATATATATATGTATGTATTTAACTATATTTATATATATGTGTGTGTTTTTTGTTTCCCGTTACTATTTAACTCGTTACGATGAGATTTTTTTCACAATCGATAATGTCACAACGCGGTGATACAATATTCAATAAAGTTAGCGTTATTATTTTATTTTATTTTTTTATTTTTTTTTCTATAATTGTCGATAATTAATTAATTGATGCGCTTTAAAAGAACGACGAGACGACGAGACGACGACGGTCAATCAAGAAGTACATAATAAACATTCAATTAATCGTAATATGCGATTATTCATTTACCTTGAAAGGCATGAACGGAAATATTTTATGAAAAAAATGAAATATATATATTATATATATTAGGGTGGTCCTTAATGGGGGTGTTGATGAATTTCGACAAGTGCACCCTCCAGATAGAATCGAAATGGATGAATAAAAATACGTGCGAAACCCCAGCACTGTGGTCCAATGAGAAGACGTGCCTGCGAGCTCGTTTTGTTTCCCATTTTAATAACATGGGATTTTCAGACCAATTCGGTTATTATTTTTTCGAGTTGTCCCTGAGCACGCGAATGAAATTCTTTATTCACACGAATCTATTGTCAATGGGTATGACTACTCGTACGATTTTGTTTACAAGACCTCACCCGTGTATCATAGATAACGGCGAACCGATGAACGATGATAACAACTGATAAACGATTTCAACACAAATTGCAAATTTATTTGTGTTTGTGTCTTGTTAAAAAAATCGTACGAGTAGTTATACCCATTGACAATAGATTCGTGTGAATGAAGAATTTTTTCGCGTGCTCAGGGACACCTAGAAAAAATAATAACCGAATTAGTCTGAAAATCCCATGTTATTCAAATGGGAAACAAAACGAGCTCACAGCCACGTCTTCTCATTGGAGCACAGTGCTGGGGTTTCGCACATATTCTCATTAATTCATTCCAAACCTATCTGGGGGGTGCACTTGTCGAAATTCATCAACACCCCCATTAAGGACCACCTTAATATATATACGTATTTATGTGTTTGCGATACGTCGGTAATACATGGAATCGAATGATTGTCGAAATAAAAAAAGCCATCGACAACCGAACGCTATCAGAAGATCAATATCATTCGTATTTATCTTCTTTCGAATTTCCCATAAAAATAGATGAATACTATCGAAGACTAGTCGTGATTCCCGTCGCAACATTTCGAAACCCCGGCGATAAAAAAATAATAATAATAAAAAATATATATATTGAAGGGAAAAAAAAATTAAAAAACAATTCCCACGAGATCGATGATCGATCGTGTCGTCATCGATTCTCAATCTGGATCATCCAGATCCACGTGAGGAAATCATCGTGACGAAACTGGCGTTTCCTATTCTTTTTTTTCTCAGCTACGCAATCGTTTTACATATATCACCGTCGACGCTTCAATGATTAATTGGTACAATTATTATCATTATTATTATTTCTCATTTCCTCACACAGAATTTCATCGATATCGATCGTTATTCATGTAAATACCGCCCAACCTCGAGATGTGCACAATTTTTTTCATTTTTTTTTTCATCCTTTATTTTCGTTTCAAAAAAAAATAAAAAAATAAAAATAAAAATAAAATAACACGACAATTAATTCGGCAATTTGTGTTCGATTGGCGATAACAAATTCACGCGTGAGATTACAACTTGGATTCGAACAACGGGTTTTTAACGACTCAACGCCGATTCAATGCTTAATATCAAAAGTGCACTGTTAAATATTTATATATATGTATATATATGAATATATTTATTTATTTATTTATTTATTTATTTATTTATGTGTAGACATATAGACATACAAATAAATAAGTAAATAAATATATGTAGATATATATATATTCGTATTTATTTATTTATCAATATATATTTTATAAGTTTATTTTGTCAATATGTATTTATGCATTGCCAAAATACGATTGTGTAATGTGTTTGCGTTTGTGTGAGTGAAAATTTGTGACTGATAGGGTAATTCTTATATATTATTGCAGTGATCTATTGCATTTTGTTAATGTACGTTAAGAGAGGGGATTTTTTTAAGATTGATGATATGTCGTAAAAGCAGTATATACGTATCACAGTGATGTGATTGAGAATATTTCGGAATCACGTTTGTTTGTTTGTTTGTTTTTTTTTTCTCTATTTTTTTTTTTTTTTTTTCGTTCTATTATCAATTTTTTTTTCCCATCTTTGCATTATTATTTTTTCACGATTTCGGGACCTCGTTTCACAATACATTGCTTGTTTTTTTTTTCGTTTTTCGTTTTTCACTTCTCACGTCGACGGACTGTCGCACGTGAATTATCAACGACCCGCCGTTTTTTTTTTTTTTTTTTTTTTTTTTATCTTCGAACGACGAGCAGAGTTGCTAATCAATACAATTAATATATCACGTTTGTCTATCTCGTAATCTCGCACTTCCAAACCCCTTTCGTGCCGATATTTCATTTAAGTTTTGTTTTTTTTTTAAATTATTATTATTATTTTTTTTTTGTTTTCGTTTATTTATTTTCGTTTCGTTTATTTCAATCATTTATAAATCTACGTTTCGATCGATTTAACGTCGTTTAAATAATCCATTAATTTTTGGTCTCGGTCTTATTAACTTACGCCTAAATATTGTCTCTGATTAGAAAAGAAAAGAAAAGAAAGATGGAAAAAATGAAAAATGAAAAAAAAAAAACTTAATTTTCAAACGAGTTTGAATAAAATACATAAGATATATAGATACAGAGATAGTTAAAGATGAAGAAAACAGAAAACAAAAAGATATTTCAATAATAATAATAATAATAATAATAATAATAATAATAATAATAATAATTACAATTATCGTCGTAAATAGTACGACTTGTCGTGAATTAACGTAACCAATGCTTCGCAAAGGACAATAATATAGATTTACATTTTCATTTTTCTTTTTTCTTCTTTTTTTTTTTTTTCAATAATTTTTCTTCATTCTTCGTCGCAACGATAAACCGAAAGAAGCGTCGTGCGCATTATATTTCAGTTCGAAAAATCAACGGGCCAAACGGATTACTTGTTTTATAATACAGAATCGAATAATAAATAGACAACAAACGTGAGTCAATCATTCGGCCATTGTTCAATATCGTTGCGAAAAAATAAAATAATTCCAAAAAAAAAAAAAAAATAAAAACTGGTCAGAAAAATCGAATAACGAAGTAACGACAATATTGCTAGTACGCAAACGCTTCCCCGGGCTTTGTTTCTTTTTTTTTTTTTTGTTTCTGTTCTTTCAATTTCGTCGAATAAATCGGTGATTGAGAAGGAACGTCAATCACCGTTTAATTCCTACGAAACGAGAATCTCGAAATGTTAAAATTATGTTTTTTATATTTTTATTTTTTTTTTTTATGTCCCGTCGTTTGACTACGTGAACGCTATACGTTCGAGCGGCGTAAGCTCGTTGGAAGAACTCCGAATAAATTCGTCAAGCTGCAACGACGAGATTTCGCACAACGTACACAAACGTGCGAAACTCGTCAACTATAGGTATTTACAATTGAATACTTTGTTTGTTTTTTTTGTTTTTTTTTTGTTTTTTTTTTCAATTAGAATTTCAGGAACCCAAAGTTTTAGTCTATTCAATTCCGCTTATTTTTCTTTCTTTTTTTCCAATTTTTCAAATTCTGATTCAGTGAAATTAGCTTCACTGAATTCAGTTAATATCAAAATTCCTATCCAATTGATCCGAAGATCCCTGGAGCCAGGCACCTTCATTTCTTCTTCTCCTTCTTCTTTTTCTTTTTCTTCTTCTTCTTCTTCTTCTTCTTCTTCTTCTTCTTCTTCTTCTTCTCCTTCTTTTTCTGCTTTTTCTTCGCCTTCTTCTCTTTTCTTTTTCAGCCACAACTTCCACCAGCGACAATCAAAAAGATCGTGAGGCGGGCCACGATACGACGAGGACTCTTCTCACATGTGTTCTCGTGCTTCTTCTTCTTCTTCTTTTTCTTTTTTTTCTCTTCATTATTTTTTTATTTTCAATCATTCGAGCCACTCACCGAATGGATAAGCGACAGTCACGCCGAATCGGTTTCACATTTCTACGTTTTTTCAAACTCGAAGCAAATGCGATTGCCAACCGGTCGCAAACACGTTCACAAATTTTTTTTTATTCCAACGATTTTGAAACGTTCCATCGTTCCGTCCTCTTTCTCCCAACAACAACGTTGTTCCCTCTTCTTTCACGCGAGAGACGAACAAACTCGTCTCAGGTGTGACAACCAACGCAACAACGTACGATACGAAAAAAAAAATAGGAAAAAAAAAAAAATAACTCAAGCCAAAAAGTTTGGAACAAAAATTCGTAACGTAAAAAAAAAAAAAACGTGTCTCAAATACTGTCTCCCGCTCGTAGCATCGGTGAATAACGCAAATAATCAAACGAAATCCGCGATAATAAAATTCAAACGAAAAAAAAGTAATCATTTAAAAATGATAAATCACAGAATTCGCATAACGAATAAATTGCTCGCGCGCATTGTCGCAATTATTTCTCTTCGAAGTACGAAGAGAAATGTCGAACGATGGTTTGTTTTTTTTTTTCGTGTTTTGTTGCTTGCCTTTTTTTTTTTTTTTTTTTTTACAATACGCGCGTATCAGCATCGTCAACAACATGTACGAGATACCGTAAATCAGGTGTAAGTCCCAACGATAACATTTTTCATTTGATACCTTTTTTTTTTTTTTTGGTTTTGGTTTTCAAAAAGATATTTACGACGTAAGGGCCCCCGGGTGGAATTAGATGGATTTCCACTGCGGCTTGTGGGGACCCCCCCGATGATGTCAGGGTGGCCCCCGAGGCACCCAAAGCGCCTTCGCCTGTTCCTCGTCGACCGCCGATTTCACTTGCGTGCAGATGTAAGCGACGTTCACCCCGGCCGGTATGACAGCTGCAAATTTATCATCGAAAAAAATTTTACATTCACGTTCGATCGAACGATATTACGAATACAATACACGAATAAAACGAATGGAATTTTTTTAAAATAGATTTTTACGTTTGGTTGTTGATTATTAATATTATTTTTTACTCGAACAATGGATTTTTTTTCGTTAAAAAAAATATTACGAGTACAATACACAAATAAAATTAATGAGATTTGTTTTTTTTTTTTTTTTTCAATTTTTACGGTTGGTTGTTAATTATTAATATTATTTTTTTCTCAAACAATGCATTTTTTGGGTCAAACAATATTACGACTACAATACACAAATAAAATGAATGAGATTTGTTTTTTTTTTAGATTTTTTACCGTTGGTTGTCAATGATTACTATTATTTTTCAAACAATGATTTCTTCAATTCGAGATTTTTTACTCTTTGCGATATTGAAATGCTTATTGAACAATTTTTAACAATTTTTATAACAATTATTAAATGCTCATTGAACAATTTTTATATTATATCAATTTTTATATTGAAATGCCTATTATACAATTTTTTTTTTTTTTTTGAAAGTACGCATCTTTCTGATAAAAAAAGCATATTAGGCAAATTTGTTTTCTGTTGATATTTCAGCTATAATAAATTAATCCGATAAACATTGCACGTTATTAAATGAAAAAAAAAAAAAAAAATTACTTAGGCTTAGGTTAATATTGAGATAGGAAGGAGGCCCTTGTATTTTTTAAAAAATTATTTGGAAACTATGTGGGGGGCGTTTTCATTTTTATTAAAAAATGACCCTAGCTAAGAACCAGTCTACTGTATATATATATATATTTGTTATCATCGTTGCATCGACGATGAAAAATATTTACCAGAAATAAAGTGTCGATATTCAGCCTCGAGTTTGAGGGCCTGTTCGTACATCTCCTTGGCCGCTTTCGCGCTAACTTTGTCACTCGGATATCTCGAATCCTTCACCTCCTTTATCTGTTTGGTGCTCTTGAATTTTATGAGCAAAACGATTGGATATATCTGATGACGATGAAGACGTTCCAACGATGCGATTGATATATCGAGAATGCAGTGTGAATTTTTCGCACAAATATCCTTTACCGCTTGAACGGTCGTGCACTCGAAGTAACTGCCTTTTTTACGATAATCCACGTACAAAGAATCGCGCAATCCTTGCTCGAGAGTGGCTTGGGAACAGTGCATTGCTTCGGGCAGACAACGCGTCAATTGTCCCGGAAATTCTTGAAGAAGTTTCGTCGCAACGCATTCGTTCAACGGGCCGATTATCAGCACGGGTCTCAGAGTTGGATCTTGAAAGCGAAAAAAACAAAATAAATAAATAAATAAATAAATGAATAAAAAATAGAAAAAAAAATTTTTTTACAGTTAGTATTTTTAGATCGATGGCTATTGGACGATACAGGAATTTTTCATGACGCGAAAAAATAGTCGAGTCTCATTGCAATTGACTCCAAACATTTGATTTTTAAAAAATCGACTCTCCTCCCAACAATTTTGATTCGAAATTTATAAACAAAAATTTTCCGTCGACTCACAATCGAGTTTCTCGACGCGTTGATAACTCGCCGGCAAATTTTCCTCGTTCAGTGTACCGCTGTCGCTGTACCATCCGAGATTAACACCCGTCAGATGGGATAGTTCCTTGCTGTCGCGGCTGGACGAACGATGATGCTTCTTGCGTCGAAAGAAACTTCGACGGGCGCTCGTTGTCGCACGTCTGCCTGTGTCGGCTTCCAAATCGCCCAGGGAACGTCGAAGCAATAGTTCTTCTTCGATTCTAAAAATTATTCGAAACGTTTGAGATGAGAAGATGATGAGGAAGAAGATTATGAAGAAGATGATGAAGAAGATTATAAAGAAGATGATGAAGAAGATTATGAAGAAGACGATGAAAAAGGTGAATGCAGAGGTTAAATGAGAGAGGATTTTTCAAAAATCAACCCCCAAAAGGCTTAAGGCAGCATCCTGCTTTAGAAGGCATAAAAAAATCATGAAAAAAAAATGCTAAACAACTTTTTTGTATCAACTCGAAATGATTTTTTTTAGCAAAATGCCGTTTTTCTCAAACCTGAGAACAATTTTAAATTCCACAATTTTTTTTTTCGGTTTCTTCTCAGTTCATCCAGAAGTAAAATATATGACAATTAGAATTTTTCTTTGGTTTTTTTTTTGTTTCGCACGAAAATTACGAGCTCAATCTTTCCCGCCAATTGGAGACTGCAATTGCAAGATGTCGCGCACAAACAGGGATGGGCATCTCCATTCGATGAAAATGAAAATGTATTTACGTAAATTATTATTTTACAATGAATATAAATATTTAACAAATCCGGTAAAATTAATTATCATTTGGTTCGAAAATCATTTAAAATACATTTTCATTGAACGAGAATGCCCATCCCCCGTGTACAAATTTGCATAAAAATCTGCTGCGTTTGAATTATTTTTCGCTCAACAATTTTCTTTTTCTTTTTTTTTCTTCAATTTTTAAATATGCAATAAAACAATCTCAAAAATCAGTCTCCTGCCTTAAAATGAGCTGTGAACATTCGTCACCAATAATACCACATCAGATTGTCCAAAATTCAATGAAATATCGGTCATCATTACATAATTATAAATCAATCATCGCAATAAAAAATAATAAAAATAAAAAAAATAATAATAATAATAATTCGTCGCTAACTTGAATTTGCTCGGTATTATTCCACACTGTTGTCTGCGTCCGGATTGATCGACGAGCCACGCCCTCCAGTGTCCGGGTGTGCCGTTGAACATTGTATTGTCGACGTAAAGAACATCGTCCTTGTTGAACCTGAGCTGCAAACTATCGCCAACCTCGCCCGTGCGATCGAACATGGCTTTAACGTAAAAACTGTCACCGGGTTTGTCCTTGACCTCGTTGTACCTATCGGGCATGTACTGAGCGACCAGAGTGACTTTATCGGCAGGTCTCGCGAGTTCGAGCGCGGCTTGTTCGGCCGTGGCTTGTCGAAGATCCACACCGTTGTACTCGAGAATTCGATCGCCGGTGCGCAGCCCGGCATCCTCAGCGAGACACCCGGGTTGCACGGAATGCACGAAAATACCAACCCCGTTTCCACCGACCAGGGAAATTCCCAAATTCGAACACTTACGCGTTTCGATGAACAAATAACGCGGTTCCATGGTCGGTGGACTCTTCTGAACGTTTTCCTCCTGCGTCGGACTTCTCATAGTTGCGTTTTGTCGTTGAAGCGTCGTTATCGCTTGATTTATCTGTCCACGAGTCAGAGTAGTACCGGCACCTCGCAAACTGTCCAGAGTCACGGAATTTCTCATGCTTTCCAACGTCACGGAATTTCGTAATTCCGGTTTACGAATGTTTATGTCCAAACTCGCGGAATTGCGAATTTCACGCTCGCGATCTTGCGTACCGCGGACTTCCATCGATGCCGACGAACGTACCTCGCGTTCGCCCCGCATCACCGTCAGAGTCGTCGTCGTTGTGGCGGTCGATGAGGTTTGCGGTTTGTCGCGTTCGGGTTCAGTTTGTTCGTGAACGTCTAGAGTTGTTTTACGCGGTGCTTCCGGACTGTTGCACGGTGTTGGCGAACCGCTACGACTTGCCGCTTCCTCGCCACCGGCCTCCGACGAACTCGACGATCCCGAACCCTCCAACTCGTTGTATTCTGCGTGGAAAAACGTTTACCAAAAGAAATGATTGATTAGTTGGGGAAATTTTGTGAAATAAATGAAATGAATAATCGTGAGTCGGGGAAAAACATTTGGCAAGCACAAAAAAAAAAAAAAACGTTTGACGTAGCGTTGACGCAGCGATTTATCATTACGACGACGACGACGACGACGACGACGACGACGACGATGACGACTACAGCGTGGAGAAAAAAAAACACAACACGTTGACCCGTCGACGTCCAAGCGATTAGTCGGGTTAGTCCTACGGCTTGATGGCAAAGAAGAAAAAATTGTTTTTTTTTAATTTCGTTAGTACAAAAGATTTGAGGCGATAGTTAATTTTTTTTAGGCGATACGGAATTTCTGGAGAAGAGAATCGGATTCGACACGGGCTAGAATTGTTTTTTTATCATTTTGGGAATGATTTTGTTTGTGGATATGATATTTTGTAATTCGAATCATGGAGCACAAGGTTTGACTATGAAATTCATTAATTATTTTGTTTTTGAAATTTTTCGAACGTTTGCTATGGAAATTTTGAAGGCACGGTCGATCTGATCCCCTTTGTCAGAAATGAGGTGCGAAAAAATAAAGCGTTTCAGGAATAGGTTCAACATTAATAGGAAGAAATTGATATATACATGAGGGTGGTCCTTAACGGGGGTGTTCATGAATTTCGACGAGTGCGCCCCCCAGATAGATTCGAAATGAATGAATAAAGATACGTGCGAAACCCCAGCACTGTGGTCCAATGAGAAGACGTGGCTGTGAGCTCGTTTTGTTTCCCATTTTAATAACATGGAATTTTACGTCTAATTCGGTTATTATTTTTTTCGAGGTGTCCCCGAGCACGCGAAAAAAATTCTTTGTTCACACAAATCCATTGTCAATGGGTATGAACTACTCGTACGATTTTTTTTACAAGACCTCACCCGTGTATCATCGATAAACGGCGAACCGATGAACGATGATAACAACTGATAAACGATTTCAACACAAATTGCAAATTCATTCGTGTTTGTGTCTGGTAAAAAAATCGTACGAGTAGTTATACCCATTGACAATGGATTCGTGTGAATGAAGAATTTTTTCGCGTGCTCAGGGGCAACTCGGAAAAAATAATAACCGAGTTAGTCTGAAAATCCCATGTTATTCAAATGGGAAACAAAACGAGGTTGCAGGCACGTCTTCTCATCGGACCACAGTGATGAAGTTTCGCACGCATTCTCGTTCCTTCATTCCCAACCCATCTGGGGGGTGCACTCGTCGAAATTTGTCAACACCACCATTATAATCCACCCTAATCTACACACATATATATTATTTTAAAAAAAACCTCCCCCCCCCCCAGAAAAATCCCCGCAACCTTAACGAACAAAACTCAACCCAAAAGCACAAATCCACAAAACTCTACACCCATCCCATCGACAATCTCACCAATGCCAAACTCCCTCCTCAAAAAAAAAACCAAAAAAAAAAACCCAATACTCACTGTCCGGACTGTACTGCACCAGCATGGTAATAGAATTTCCGCACTGTCTCAAAACATTAGCCGCCAACTGATAAGTCGCGCTTCTCATATTGATCCCACAGACTTCGAGCAACTGATCGCCAATCTGCAATCCGACCTGTGACGCCAAACTGTGTTCGCTAACCGTGGAAACGAAAACCCCACCGCTGTCCAAACACGAAATTTGAATGCCCAACGGTTCCACGGATTTGTCAATGTGCACGCGACGCAATTCACCGGGTGCGGGTCGGGGTTGCGTGTAACAAGCGTAATCCGGCATGCTGGCGCGTTTGTTGTTGCCGGTAACGCGTACGTTACCGCCTCCGCTGCTACCGCCCCCGGTGCCCGGGCTCAGAACTTCCACGTGAAAAGTCGGCATCGGACTGCCGCGTTCCGACGTCCTCTCGATACTTCCCGTCGACAATTTTCCAACGCTGCTCTTCGAAGTAACACTCGGATTCGACGGTATTCGAAATCTTTGATTTTCCTTTTTACGCGGAAAAGTTCCGCCCTCGTAGCCGTGTGTGTAGGCCGGTGTTTCGTAAACCGCGCCCACGGGATGGCCCCCCACCCGGGTTTTGTGATAGTGCAGATCTACGGATGGTGTGTGAAGGTGGGCGAAACCCGGTTGGGGTCCCGGACTGTACGGAGGTTCGAAACAGTATGAACGCGAGTCCGGAAGACCTATGGACTCGCCGGATTGGGCGGAAGGCAGTGAGGACGGTGATGGATAACGCGCGGGCAACGAATTCTGTTGATGCGGATGTGTGTGAGTGTACGGGGGAAACGAAAAATTACCGGCCAACTGTTGACGGCCCATTGGACCCGAACCCGTGATCGCTGACGCACCGGACGACGTCGCGGACGATGACACGCCGTACAATTGCGAGTGTCCACGATTGTGCGACATACCATCGAGTTGTGATTCGTTTCCCGCTGACGGATATTTTTGGGCTCGACGTTTACCGTGATGATCGTTGTCACGCGTCACGCTGTTGTTGTTTCCGTTGTTGCTGTTGGTTGATTTGACGGAGAAATCAATGCTCGTGTCCGATGGCGCCAGACCCGATGCCAAACGGTTCGTCTCCAACGTCTCGAAATCCCCCATTTGCGTCTTCTTGTCCAACTGCTGCATATCCTTAAACTGCACACCGCTTATGAACGATTTTTGACCGAAAAAATTACCGGATTTTGTGAAATTCAACGGTTGAATTGTTTCAACGGCTTTGTAAACTGTATGACGATTGCTCACGTTTGCGAATGTCGTCAACGGTATGGGATTCGATATTCTGTTGTGATTGTAGGATTCGTATTTCGGTGGATGATTCAGCAAAACGCTTAGTGGCAATCTTTCCTTGGTTTTACGCGGATGTAGAATCGTTCCCGTGCCGTTTTGAATCAGTGGACCTCCGCGCGCTTTTGGCCATGTTCCACCGTTTTTTTCAATCTTATCCGTGCCACGTCTTTTGCTTCTTTTCAAAACACCGTTGTTGGATTTTTTGTAACTGTCTATGACCGAATCCAATTCCGCCAATGCGTTTTGTTCTTGCTCGAACGTGTTTGGACTGGAATTTGCGTGACGTTTTTTTTTATCGTCGCGATCCTTGCTGTGACGACGTCCGCGGACTATGTCGATTTTTTCGCGAAAAGTGTCCCAAGCGTTGCTTATGCCGCTTGGTTTGTCGCTGCTCACGGATTTCGATACTTTGTAGTGACTACGATCGCCCATGCTCGTTGCTATGTAACGACGTTCGTAATCGTCCGATGGGGTTTTCAACATCATGCGTTGTTGTTCTTGCTCCGTTTGCGAACCGATGTTTACCATTTTTTGTTTTTCCGTTGACGTGTAATCGGTTTCTATGGTCAATGTTTCGGAACTTTCGCACGATTGCACGGCTATGCCTTTTAGGGTCGTTATTGTCAATACGTCGGCCGTGTTGTCGTTCAGTATTGACATTGCTTCGTGCGACGAATTCACGGAATCCATTGGTTTGCTGTTTATCTGTGAATTTCAAAAAAAAAAAAAAATTTTTTCACGATGGTGAAAAAACGATTTTTTAATGGTTTTTTTTTTGGATAACGAAAGTTTGAAAGTGTAGAATTTGTTCTTCGAGGAAAGGTTTACCATCTAAGATTCGATATTTATCAGTGGGTTTGTGAAATTTTTTTGTCTTTGTAAATTTTAAGGTTTTATTTAACACAGAAAAAAAAACACATATTTTCGATAATTTTTTTTTTTTTTGACGACAGAGTTATCACGTAGTAATTATTTCTATAATTACCACATGATGAAGTAATATTTGAAGAATATTCTACGTAATTTTTCATTAATTTTCATGAAAAAATGAACCATTGACAGCAAATCTCCGCGGACGTTTCGAAAAAAAAAAAAAAGAAAAAAGTTTTGTTGCGGTGCACCTCATAACTCATCGCTGGATTATCAAAAATCGAAAAACCAAAATGATTTCATCGGTTAATAAGTTTCTGCAGGTAACAACGTCAAGTTTTCTTTTTAAAATTGATTTTTCATTTTTTTACAGCACTCAGAAGTCAAAATACTGATTTTTTTCATCAATTTTTTTTTCTTCAGTATTTCGACTTCCAAGTGGTCATTTTTTCATGAAAATTGATGAAAATTCCATAGAATATTCTTCAAAGGTTACTTTATCGTGCAGTAATCACAGAAACAAATATACATCAACTGTATCGTCAAAAAAAAATTATCGAAAATATGCTTTTTTGTATCGAATTAACCTTAACCCCCCCCCCCCGCCCTTTAATAAATTCAACTCAAATGCAATACCAAACATCCGTGGGCTGACCCCAATTCCGAATAACCATTAAAACGAAATATCTCAAAATTATCCGAACCCTCGAATTTTCATAACGATTTTAGTTTTTTTCTCGTTAATTCAAAAACAAATGTAACAAAATCAAAATTGGGAAAAAACAACGAAATTCGCTTCGCAAATCATCAAAAAAAAATAAATCAATAAATAAAATAAAATAAAAAATAAAAAAACAACAACAACAACAAAAACTAAAAAAAAAAAGGCTGCAAGTTGAAACTTGCAAATTGCTTCCTCATAATTTTAAGCAAGCTGCAAGTTGAGCATTGCAATTTGCTTCCTCATTTTCGTTTTGGCTTCCTCATAAAGGATTCTTCGTTCACTACCTACGATCGAAAAACTTGAATTCCTGTCAAATTCGAACCATCCAACTGATCTTCGCCAAATTTGAGATACACCACGGCCGAATGATTTTCTATACTTTTGTGAAGTTTGAGCTTGATTGGTCAAAGTTCACAAAAGTTATAGCGGCAAATTGGATTTTTGGAAAAATTCAAAATATCATAAAATCAAAACTTATTGATGGATTTGGCCCAAATGCAATACCAACTAACCTTGGATACGTATCTCTTTGTCAAGAACTATTTAGACGTGTATCTCAAAATTTGCGATCGCTAGAGTGATAACGCCCTTTTTTTGGGAATTTGAAAACGACATAAAATCTGAGTCGCAGCTTCAATCATTTCGAAAATTGCAGTCAAAGAAGTGATTACGGAGCTGCACATGTCTGCAAAATTTGGGGGCTGTAGCTCAAACCGTTCTCGAGTTATGCAAGTTTGAATTTTGGGAGGCCATTACACACATACACACACACACACACACACACACACACACATACATACATCCGGACATTTTCTCCAAATGTGTTTTCTCGACGTTTTGGAACATTCTGAACATGGTGACATGAAGATCTCGAAAAAAAATTTTCCCACCGTCACAAAGCTTCCTTTATGAGGAAGCAAAAACAAAACGATAAAAAAAAAAAAAACAATGTACTCACATTGAGAACACGATCGCCAACCGCCAAATTTCCATTCTTCGCGGCCAAGCTGCCGGGTGAAATTTTCGCTATGTAAATTCCCAGTTCCAAAGCAATTCCATGTGGCAATCCACCCACGGACAATTGCGTGGTGCGCAACGGTCTGCGTGTGGCACGTCGACGTCTGACGGTCAAAGTAGCCGGGCCCAAAGTGCAAGATCGCAAAGTTTCCAAAATCATTCGGGTGGAAACGGACGTGCAATCGACGTTATTAACCCGCACGATACAATCGTTAACGCGTAATTTACCGTCCACCGGACTGCCCTGAGTGACCTGTGCCACGTAGACCCCGGTGTCGTTGGGATATTGGGGATCCTCGCGTCCGCCGATGAGAACCAGACCGAGATCGCGATCGGCATCGGGAAATATTCTACCGAGATCCAAATTCACGGAAATAACGTCCCACTGATCGACGTCCGTGTCGTCGTCGTCGTTGTGTGCACGCGGATGAACAATTTGATACTGATTGCCACGCAATCCGTGATCAACGCAACCCAATTTTTCCTTCAAATCTTTCAATTCCTTCGACGCTTCGTTGCGTTGTTTTTTAATGTCGTCGCTGTCGCGCAAAGCTCCGGCCAATTCCGAAACCGCACGATCCCGTTCCTTTCTCAAACGATCGCACAACGTGCTTATGCTCGCGCGTTCCAAAACAATTTGATCGCGTTCGCTGAATGCCCAATCGCGTCGACGTTTCGATACCTCGGCCTCTTGCACCGCTTCCTCCAATTCCGATTGCAACGTGTCCACGGATTTTCGCAATTTGTCGAGTTCCAAATTTGCCTGATCCAAATTGTCCATGCGTTCTTTCTCGCGTTTCGCGTAATCCCGTGTTTGAGTCTCGCGTTCGATTTCCTTGCTCGTTATGTCACGCTCCCGACTGTAGGAATGCAGTTCCAAACGATTTTTGTAATCGCGCGACGAAGCTTCGGAATAATCGCCGAATTTTTGACGCAAATCGTTGCACTCTTTTAGCGCCTCGTCGCGATCGTGCAGGGCCGATGATATTTCACGACGCAGAGTTTCGATCTGGTAGGACAAGGTTTTTTTCTGTGGGAGGAAAAAAAGTTAAGAGTTTTGGGACGATTAATGAATTTGTTTTTTTTTTTTTTTTTTGAGCATATTTTCTTGGTTTACGGGAAATTCGTCTAATAGTTCAATTCGTCTGAAGCAATTTGTCTAAAAGAACAATTCGTCTGAAGCAATTCGTCTAAAGCAATTTGTCTAATAACAATTTGTCTGATTAAAATTCATGTAATAACAATTAGCCTGAAATAATAAACAGAACAAAACTTCGTTAATTCTCAAGAATTAACCGGGTAATTAATTTAATTAGAAGAAAGAAAAAAAAACAATTGAAAACCGAGGGAAAAAGTAATATCGGTAAAGTAGGGTTCTCGTTCTCACAACCAAGAGAGAAAATAATAATCCTACGAAATTTCATCGATAACAAGGTCGATTCGTCGAAACACGTTAAAAACGTCATATAATGAAAAAAATATCTATATATATATAATATTCATTATATGCAGGGATGGGCATTCATCCAATGAAAATGTACTCCAAATACTTTTTTAAACAAATAACTGTGATTAATTATTATGCATAAATCAATGTTATTACATTTACGTAATTATTATGAATAATTTACGTAAATTATCATTTGACAATAAATCAAAATAATTAATAAATCTGGTTCAATCGTTTATCATTTGGTTTGAAAAGTATTTGAAATACATTTTCATTGAATGAATCCCTATCGCTGATTATATGTACTCTAGAAATTCTAAAGATGCAGAGTCGATCCGAATGTCCTTTTCATTAATGAGGTGCATAAAAAGTAATAATGATAAATAATAATAATAATAAAAAAAACGTTTCAAAAATATCGTTAAACAAATATTTCTAAAAAAAAATGATTAACGAGGAAAGAAATGGTAATTTTACCTCGTCGACGAGATGTTTGTTCTGACTCTCCAAATGCGTGATCTTGGCGAAAGCTTGGGTAAGATCGTCACCGAGTTTTTCCATTTCCTTGTGAACGGTATCGCGTTCGCCCATTATCAGACTGTATTCCTGCATCGCGGCGTTTCTCTCCTCCGTGAGTCTCTTCATGTCCTTGCTCGCTTTCATACGCACTACCATAGCCTGATTTATCTCCTTCACGGCTTCCTCGTGTTGCTGCTGTACCTTGGCCAGAGCCTCGCGATATTCGTTACGCTCCCGCAGAGCTATGTCCCACTGTCTTATTGCCGCTGTGCACTGTTGCTTCAATCCATTTTTTTCACGTATAGCGCTGTTACGCTCCTGCGCAACGTCCTCGCATTGTTTCTTCAATCTCGCGGCTTCCTCCTGCGCCAGTTCCAACTGTAAATCACGAAAGTGCAACACACGGACACAATTATTGCATCGTATTCGTTCTGCGATTTTGGTTTATTTTTATTAGGGAAGAAAAACGAAACCCCTATCAGTGCACCCCTCAGATAGGTTCCAAATGAATGAATAAAAATATGTGCGAAACCCCAGCGCTGTGGTCCAATGAGAAGACGTGCCTGCGAGCTCGTTCAGTTTCCCATTTGAATAACATGGGATTTTCCGACTAATTCGGTTATTATTTTTTTCGAGTTGTCCCTGAGCACGCGAATAAATTCTTCATTCACACGAATCTATTGTCAATGGGTATGAACTACTCGTACGATTTTTTTTACAAGACCTCACCCTGTGTATCATCGATAACGGCGAACCCGATGAACGATGATTAACAACTGATAAACGATTTCAACACAAATTGCAAATTTATTTGTGTTTGTGTCTTGTGAAAAAAATCGTACGAGTAGTTCATACCCATTGACAATGGATTCGTGCGAATGAAGAATTTTTTCGCGTGCTGAGGGACAACTCGAAAAAATAATGACCGAATAAGTCCGAAAATTCCATGTTATTCAAATGGGAAACAAAACGAGCTCACAGCCACGTCTTCTCATTGAACCACGGTGCTGGGGTTTCGCACATATTTTTATTCATTCATTTCGAACCTATCTGGGGGGGGTGCACTTGTCGAAATAAATGAATTTTTTTTCGAATGAATTTTCATTTTTAAAAAATGGACAAAACGAGAACGAATGAAAAAAAAATTGTCTTGCCTTGTTAACGGCAGCCGAATGCGACGATATAAGATCATCGTAACGTTTTCTCAATGAATCGTATTCGTCCTTTATTCCCTCGTACTTTCTCAGCACGGACATATAATGTTGATTCATCGCGTCGCTATTGCTCGGATCGGTAACAATTACTTCCTGATTTTGGCATCGCAATTCCGTAACTTCCTTCTGCAGAGCTTGAACCTCGCGATCCAAACGTTGTTTGTCGTTAACCAGATCGCCGTATTTGCCTCTGAGAGCCGAACTTTCCTGGGAAGTTGCTTCCAGCTGATTCATCGCTGCTATATGCTGTCCCCTGTAGTACTCCAATTCCTTCATAGTGTGCTCGCACCTGTCGGTAATCGACCTTGCTCGGGTTAAGCATAATTAATAAATCACGAGAGAGTGAGCTCGACAACGTTCGACGACTCAATTTCCGTCTATTATTATAAAAAAATCAATAAAAAAAAATAATATGTATATATTTAAAAAAAAAAAAAACAACAACGACAACGTACAACCTTATAAGCAGTTGGAGCGTGCAACGTCGGTGCTGATAACCGATTAGATTGCGCGGGGGATAAAAACCGCGGGGCCTGTGTGAGCAAAGCCAACGAGGCGGGACACGATGATCGAAGGGACGCGATGAAAAAACGTACCGTTCATTAATTCCAATGAATTAACTTTTATTTTTATTTATTATCATTTTTTTTCTTCTTCTTCTTCTTCTTCTTCTTTTTTTGTATATATTTTATTTTTTAAGGTTTTTTTTATGGTTAATATGGTTCATTATTCTTTGGAAGGGTTTTTTATTTTTATTTTTCGTTTAAAATCGTTTAAAATGAAAATTTATTTGAAATAATTTTCGGACAAAATGATAATCAATTTTATCGGATTTGTTAAATATTTTTCGGATTCAATGATTCATTGTATAATAATAATTTAACGCAAATTGACGATAATTATTACGTAAATGTGAAAAATATTGATATTTCCATGATAATTGATCGTAGTTATTTGTTCGAAAAATTATTTGAAATACATTTTCATCGAACGAATGCCCATCCCTGGTTGATTCTGCTTTCTCCATTGATTGTTCGGCAAGGGGGTGCATACTGGGGTGTGATTTATATTCAAAAGAAAATACTGTCGGGAGAGATTTCTCAAAATTTGAGCACTATCGAATTATATTCAAATATACTAAATATATATTTTTTTAAAAATCTTTAATTTGAGTGACCTTAATAATATGGTTCTGCACTTTAGTTTTCGTCCCAAGAATTTTTTGTTAACCGAGAGAATACATTTTTCACGTGTTAATCAGAAGAAAAATCGAATTCGTGAAATCTGAAACTCCGAAAATATTTCAATTTTGTTCAAATTTTTACAAATGTCTCCTGACATTATCTACTTCAAATGTGGGATCTATCGTCTTAAAAAAAGTCCATAACTTTTTATCAAATAGCTTGGCAACTTCATTCCCAATGAGTTACAAATTTTCTATTGGAAAAGAAAAAAGAGGTTGTAAAAAAAAATGTTCTTAGGATTCAAACGAAAATTGTGGATACTCGGGGTGAGAAGCTCGACGATGGATGAATAAACAAAAATATGAAACAAACAAACCGTCTAATGGTGTCGGTGTGCTTATGTCTAAGAAGCTGGAGCTGACGCATGGCTTCGTCGCATTGCGCCTGCAATCCGTCGTAATCGCTACGACATTCGGGACCGCCGACCGGACTTCCGACGCTGCCGTACCCTCCGCTATCCCTTTCTGGTCGCGTAGACGGTGCGAGACAAGACATATGGGTGCGAACGCGCGTGTCAATCGATCCGAAATATCAAGAAAAAGAAAAAACAAAAGGCAAAAAAACCCGACGATGAAGCAAATGAAATAAACGTGAATGATCGTACGGGCGATGGCGAATTGTAATGTGTAAATAATGCGGTGTGACAGGAAAGTCTGGTGAAACTCTGTGCGATACGGTATGTGAGAAAAAAAAAAAAAAAAAAAAAAACAAAAGACAACAACAACAACAACCTATCTTGAAATATATTCTTACCCATATTGAGCGCTCCATCTGTAAAAATCAAAAATAAAATATAACGCGCATTAAATTTTCTGAACCTCCAAATTGAAATATACTCCGATCGTCGTTGTCCGTGGCAAAACTGTGGATCGGTACTATCGGTTCAATGTAAACTGCTCGGAAATAATAATCGTTTCGTTTGGGCGTTCGATCTCTTCGCGCTTTCACCCAGAAAAGAAACTCGGGGTCGCGCGCGTGCGAGCACCAGCGACTCCGAGCCACTTATTCGTCGTCGATCGCGCGGTTAATTAATATTCCTCAATGTGTTTGCGTCGAAACAAGAAAATTTTCCAACCTGTCTGGCGTTTTGCATAATTTTCTGGTTTTTCAATGATTCTTCGACGATAAAGTGTATTTTGTTGTGCCGAGCAGCCGCCACCCGGCGCATCGGACCGACGGTCGCGCGTCAGAGTCGAACCGACACGCGACGTACGAATAAAAACAAATCTAGCCAAAAAACAAAAACAAAAAAAATGCTCACCGCTGCTCCCAGCGCTGTCCAGCGACGACGCGCCGGATGCCATTCTTTCGGTTTGCATCGGCTCGAGCCGTCCGACTCAGCCTTCCTCGTCCGGGCCGTCTACAAAGCGTACCGCTCCTGCAGGTTTCTCTCTACGTTTTTCCTGCGAATCAATCGATCGCGATTAACATTCCGGCGCAACCAACGTATCGTCCCAGACTCCGACGAAACACGAACCAATGACATTTCTCATCTGTTTACCAATTCTCCCACATTTTCGCTATGTAGAATCCAAAAAAAAAAAGGAAAATAAAAAAACTATTCATTGGAAACTCCAAAACAACCAAACAAACGAAAATTTATCGAAAAATTTCGTTCGAATAGTGAAATGTGAGTTTTGACACTGTTTAAAAAATCATTGCACGATCGAACGACGCGATTCGAATTTATTCATGTGTGTGTGTGTGTGTGTGTGTGTGTGAAAGAAGAAAGAAAGGAAGGTGAAAAGAGAAAAAAAAAAGTATGGAAAACCGTGTTTTTCCATGCGAAAAAAAAGGCAACATAGGTTGCTGCGAGGTGCAACAATCTCGAGCTCATGTTTTTCAAACGGTCAGTACACATTTGGGATTGGATACACGGATACATATATATATATATATATTTTTGATGATGTGTCTTCGAATATCGTTCCGTCCGTGTGTATGCGTGTGTGTGTGTGTGTGTGTGTGCATCGTCGTTCATTTGTTACCGTAAAAAAATTGTTTTCATCGTGAGCGCAATCGACGTCGAACAAAAAAATATTTTTTTTATTTCGGACGATCGTAAAACGAGATTTGTGAGGTTATTGTCATTCACGAAAAATTCGTACGCGAACGAAACGACTTGTTGCGATGTGAAACGACGTACATAACCCGCTCTCAACACATCTCATCCGTACGAGTGAAAAAAACAAAAGACAAAAGAAAAAAAAAAAGAATTTCTCGATATTTCACACGAACGTCGCACCGAGTTCTCGATTACGTTTGTTTTTTTCTATTTTCTTTTCTTTTTTTTTTCAACTTCGTTTGTCAACCACAGCGAGACGCGAAACAACGAACAAATGTCATTGCTCGATGGGATATAACCTCGATTCACGATTGTTATCGAGACGAGCTACCGAGAAACAGACGCGAACAAAAAAAAAAAATGTCGAACCAAAAAAAATATTAAAAAAAACACACACACACACACAACAATAGCTGCTTTCTCACCTGGTGCACCAACGGGCCTGACAATTAGCCATTTTCATTCGATACTACGGCTCGATTCACAAACTCTCGGTAATAAACACACGCTCCAGTCTGGCGGATAACTTCGGACTAACCGAGCGCATGCGCCCCACCCACTCCGCGTTACCCAATGGACCCACCGAGTCAAACGACCTTCTCTCTCTCTCTTTTTTTTTTTTTTTCATCCGTGATAATTTTCACACGAATTTTCGCTAAAATAATTCACCAACGATTTTTAATCGCATGAATCTTTCGTTCATGGCTGATGCCGATGTAGAATTTTCTTTTTTAAGGGTTACGATGTGACGTAGTGAAGTTCGAACGCTGCATACGATTGGGCGGGGCGGGGGGGCGGGAACGTTTGAATCGTGATAACGTCGCGGGTTTTCGAATTGAAATAAATAATCAATCCTGACGCACGGATTCGGTGCAGTGTTTTATTATTATTATTATTATTGTTATTATTATTATAGATTTTGTTGTTGTTTGTTTTGTTTTATAATCATTCGTAGAACATTGGTTACTGCGATTCGATGGCCCACAACAATCAATGGGGGGAAAAAAAAAAAAGAGTACCCGATCGGCCTGTTGCAAGATATACGTTTGGTTTCTTCATTGTTTTAAAATTAATTTTTTTTCATTCTTCATTCATTCTTCTTTTCATCTAAGTTATGAGGTCATCGGAAGGGGTTACAGCATCGGTTTATCTACTACATCGATTAGATTTTACTCCATTGTCCAGAGAAAGGAGCTCATGTTAAATATAAAATGTATATATATATATGGTCACATATATATATACATATATATATATATCTGTATAATTTATCGGAGTAATTATCTTCGGTCGTAATACAGTACAACGCGTATTCGGTTTCTCTCACCTCTACTCTCATATATATATATATATATTCTACAGGTAATTCATATATATCTTTGATTTATCAAGGCCAGCGTAGAAATCACACGGGAAAACTGGTACATAATTCGGCGAAGACTTTTCTTAATTCTTATTTCTTTTTCTTTTTTTTTTTTTTTTTTAATTTTCCATTGACGAAGATTCAACGGAGGGGGGGGGAGGGGGGCCTAGTTGTTCGACGTTGCGAACAGAGTCGCGCTCAGTCGCGCTTTCTTCGTCTATACTTTGTAGTTGCAAGTGAAAAGAAAAGAAAAGAAAAGCAAAAAAAAAATACGAAAAGAAAAATGATGAAAAAGTTTCAAATCTCGGTGCGATTCGATGCGAATACCAGATAATTATTATTATTCATTTATTTATCTATTTGTTTTATTTTTTTTTCTGGGGGGAGAATCGTCGTGGAGAAAGTTTTGCGAGATTGTCGAAAGTTGAGTGTCGAAAAAAAAGAAATAATTGTTGTTATTGTTAATTCGTAATCGCATCTGACCGGATTTTACAGTCGAGTATTTTTGATTTTTTTTTTTGTTTTTCTTTGTTTTTTTTTTTATATGTACAGAGGGACGGAGAACCCGACGATTTTTTTTTGTTTTTTTGTTTTTTTTTTATATCATCGAGTCACTCATCAAACAGGCAGTGGTGATTGTATATAATGGTGTTCGAGATTGCGAAGATCATTCCAGAGATTTTTTTTTTTTGTTGTTTTTTTTCTGTTTTTCTGTTTTTTTTTTTTTTTTTTTTTTTTTTCATCATCATCGCTCGATAAATTGACTGCGGAAGAACCGTTCATAATAAATGTATAATAAATGTGTGCACGCACCATTTTTTTTTTTTTTTTTTTTTTCAAACGAAACATTTCTCGTATCGTCGTAATTGATATAATTGTCGGATGTGCGGTTTATCATAATTTTTTTTTTCCATGCAATTGCGGGGAATGTGGGTTATTGAAAGACGAGTATAACGAAGGAAAAATCATAGGGACACAAAAAAAATCAAGAAGAAAAATAATATAGAACAAAAAAATGAATTATTTTTGTTTTTTAGTTTTTTTTTTTTTCGTTTAAATTAATGGCATTCTACGGTTAAACTTTGGTATTGTTATGCGGTCGTGGCCGAACACGATTTGGATTTTTTTTTTCTTTTCGTACATCGAAAAAAGTGAATCCCCATCGTTTATCGATAAACCTATTTACATAAAACGGTATAAAAATACAACGAAGTTAATTTTCATAATATAATATAATATAATATTTATATATATGTATATATATGTATGTGTGTATTTTTATATATATATAATGTATATATATATATATATATGTATCTATACTACGTAGAGTAATTTTTTTTTTTTTTGTGTGTGAATCGTCATTGACGAAAGACGCGATTGGAACATTTTCTATAAATAAAACTACATGCGAGGAAGGGTTGAACGAAACAAAACGAAAAAAAATAAACGCGAGTGGTTGACGAACTTAAAATCTACGAAAAACAATTTTTTAATAAAAAAAAATAAAGTAAAAATTTTTTTAAAAATAGAAAAAGTAAAGAAAAAAATAAAAAGAAATTTGGTTCAACTAGTTAGCGAAAAGTGTGTCCGATCGGGCATCTTCAAAATCCGAAATCGAGTTAAACGCGAGAAAAACAAATTTTTAAATAAACAAAACAAAAAAAAAAAGATCAAGCTACTTTCCTCGTTCGTTCATAAAATTCATAACGATGAAAAAAAATAAAATAAAATAAAATAAAAAAACAAAGTTTCATTCGTGTATTGCATTTCAAAAATTGCGAAAGACCGGAAGCAAAGGATTCGAATACGTGGGTCTCGTTAGGCACGTTTGTATCGTCGCAAATAAAACGTCCTCCGAAGCACACACACACACACACCACATATTCATTCATTCACACTTAATCGCCTCCTCGCTTTTTTCCTTCACACATAATCTTTGTTATCTCGACGAATTTTCGTGTTTAACGTTTTTTTCCATCAAAATTGCTGAAATATCGTCACAACGATTTCCAACGTTTTACTTAATAAATAATATACATCTCAGAAAAATTATTATTATTCGCAAATTTCACGAGACTCCGTCTTAAAACATTTTTTTTGTTTTCTTTAAAAATTTTTTTCTCTCTTTCTCTGTCTCTCTCTCTCTTTTTTTTTTCAAATCAATTTTTCTCATAACTATACATTGACTAACTCACGGAGGGCTATCCCGTTATCGGCTAAGTAAATAAATAAATCGTTAAATACTTGCGGACATCGTGTCACGATCGTGTTTCGAAATTATTTACATTCGACGTTTTTTTTTCGTTTTCTTTCTTTCTTTCGTTCTATTTGTAATTTTTGTCTGGAACGCTACACACACATGTACGTAGCTCGCGACGAGCCAACAGAGGACAACGAATAAATGTTGATAATTGCAACGATAGTCTAATATAGGCCGCGTCGAGCGGTTTTTTTTTTTTTTTTTTTTTTTTTCATCCAGCTACGGATGTTGGTGAAATTTTGTTTCGACGTTTGAGTTTCAAACGGTCGAGGTTTGTTGATTGTTGTTGTCCATGGGTATGCTCGACGAGCACTCCTTCAGCATCGTTCGCAGTCGTATTATCTCTTTGGATGCGGCTGACAGATCCGATTGAAGCTGCAACTCCTTCTCGCGAAGACGCTTTATGTCCCTCTGACAAGTCTGAAAATGATAACAATGAAATATTTGAATTTGAATTTTTTTTTTTTTTTCATATTTAATTAATTTATATAATTAATTTTATCGATCAGTGAGCGTGTAAAGTTTCAATTTATTCTCAAATTTGAACGTGCAAGTTGATTTTCACAAAAAATATAATACTCGAAAAAGCGTAAACGTTGATTTGTGTAAATTATTTGATGAATAAAATAAATAAAATAAAACAAAATAAAACAAAACAAAACAAAACCAAACAAAACAAAACAAAATTTAAAAAAATCGCAAAAAAAAAAACCAAATAATCGTGAAAAAAACAATAAAACCAACTAACCACGTTCTGTCTCAACAAGTCCAGCTTGTCGCACTTGAGTCTCGTGACTTCGTGACGAAGATTATCGGTCTCGTTGATCCCGTTGTTTTTGGGATTGCATCTTGCAGCATCGTGAGTCTCGGCCGAGCTCATGGATTCCAGCCCGGTGTCGCTGTCCGGATAAACAACATGATCGAGTTCCAATTCGCTGTTCAACGAACTATCGTCGCTTTCCGAAACCACGCGTTGAGTTATTTCCAATTTATCCGCACGTCCGTCGTCGCGTTTGCGCAAATTTTCGTGTGTCAAACGTTGAACGGACGAGTTGGAATGATTTTTTTCTATGGCGATGGTAACGTCGTTGCTTCCGCTCGAACCGGAAGCCACGGTGGACGATGATTCGCGTCTGTCGACGTCGTCTTGCTGTACGGTCGTTTGGCTGCTGTCGTGATTGTCGGTCGTGGACAAACTGCTGTCCTGACTGCCGAGACTCGGACTGGCTCGATCGGAATCACGTCGAAGGGTCAAATCGGGCGAGCCCAACGGGCTCGATGGTTCGACCGAACGTTTTCCGCTCGACGTTTTCGACGTTGATTGACGATTGCTCGGTGGACTTGGTTCCATGGAATTTACACCTTTTTTCGACAATTGTTGGGGAACGCTTTCCGTCGATGCGTTTCTCACTCGTGATATCAAAGCTTTGCGAACCGTGTCGATGAAACGCGAACCGCTTCCACCTCCGCCGCCCGATGTCGAATTGTCGCTCGTCGTCGGGCTCACCGGACACGTGGACGTTGTTGAAAATCCCGGACAACCCGGTCCGGGAATTCCGGCACCCAAAAAATCGCTCGTTTTCGATTGCAACTCCTCGGTCAGGGATTCCAGCAAAGCGCATCGTGTTCTCAACTGATTGAAGATACGAGAAAACGACAATTTTGTTTTTTAGTGATAAATTGTGATTGTCTTGATGTGTGTGTGTAAATTTTGTTAGGTCGCTTTGGACGCTGGGATAATTTTTGATAGACTTTTCTATGGTTTGTGTTTGTTTTGTGTTTGTTTGTTTTTTTTTTAAATTCTTTTTCTCTTCATTGGGTAGGGCTGGAAATGTAGAACGAGCAATGTTTCGAATGACAGGATTGAGGAGAGTCCCGGCGTGGAATTACATTGCAGCGAATCGTAAAAATTCACGAATTACATTGCAGAACGTACGATATTTGTAACGTCTGACAGTCGACGCGGTTTTCAACGTTTCACCCGACTTTCCGAGCTGCTCCACGCGTTGATTATCGAAGTTGGATGTACGACGTCGGGGACGTTTTTTGTAGGAAATTCGATTCTCTGTATCATTGTTCATGTGAACTTTTGGTCTACATAGCGTCGTTCATCCAGCGTTTGCACGGGAAGGTAGAAACATGAAAATCAATGCATTTTTACCTTCCCGTCTAAACGCTGGATAAACAATGCTATATAGACGAAAAGTTCACATAAACAATGTTGCGGAGAATTGAATTTTCTACAAAAAAGTCCCCGACGACATACATCTCACTTTGATAATCAACGCGTGGGGACAGCTCGAAAGTCGGCGAAATGTTGAAATCCGCGCCATCGTCATTCGAAACATTGGGCGTTCGAAATTTTCACCCTTCTGAATTTTGCTCGCTCTGAATTTCCAGTCCCCAACCTCTTTATCACGTTTCGCCGTCTTCACACATTATTTTTTCTTTCTTTTCCAATCTTCAAAATTTATCTTAGCATCGTAAAAAAAAAAAAAAATTTGCCAACCTCGAGTTTCGCAAATTTTTCAGCCTTGTAGGCCGCGTTTTCGGCGTTAACGAGTTTCGTGAGCAAAAACTCTTTGAACTCGACCCCACGCAGAAAGACAGCGGGTGTGGGAAGATGTGGTCCGAACCAGGGCACGTCGTCCCTCGCGGTGATGCTGACTTTGTACCTGAAACCAAAGAAATTTGGATAAACGAAAATTAATAAAAAGTTGAGATCGAAAATAAAATTGGTATAAAACATCGCTTCGAAAAATTCGAGTTGCATAAACAATTTTATTGTCCATTAATTTACCTGGTGTTCGGTGTGCACGGATCGACGACTTGAACGACGATGAAAGCGTGTAAAAAATGACTGGCAATCATGTCGGGACTGAACGGTGTAGCTTCCTCCTGAAATATAATCGCAACAATGTCGTTGCCGATGTGACGTTTGCGTTGCAACTGTTGCGAATCGCCCGGACTGTAGGGAAGCATCGATGCAACGTGAAACAAAACTTCGCGACCGCGAAACACCTCGTAAACCGCCGAATCACCCGTCTGACCGTGTCTCGTGTCCAAACCACCTCGATAACTGCACGAAAAAAAACATTAAAATCGTTAAAAATTAGAATATTTACAATATTTAAAAAAAATGTTAATCCATAAAAATAAAAAAACATTTTATAAATAATTTTTTTTTCCAAACGTAAACAAAGTGTTGACAGTGATATCAAAAAATATTCGACCCTGTTATCTGCTTTCTGACTGCACGAAAAAAAAAAAATTCAAATTTTTCAAAATTAATATTTACTATTTAAAAAAAAATTCCAATACATACAAAAAAAAAACATTTCACGAATAAATCTTTTTTCAACCGTAAACGAAAGTGTTAACAGTGTTACAAAAAAAACATTCGACCCTGTTATCTGCTTTCTAACTGCACTAAAAAAAAAATTAAAATTTTTCAAAATTCGTATTTACAATATTTAAAAAAATTCCAATACATACGAAAAAAAATTTGATAAATAAATTTTTTATACAAAATGTAAACGAAAGTGTTAACAGCGATACAGAAAAAAATATTCGACCCTGTTATCTGCTTTCTGAGGGTCGATATTAATTAAATAATATTTATGTGAAATTATTATTATAAATAATATTTATGTGAAATTATAATAATTATGAACAATTATGAAATGCAATGGAACAGTCGATACACAGTTGAGATGATATATTAATTTTTTTGTTTTTTCACGCTACAGAACGTTGAAGAGAGAAAAAGTCTCACCCCTTGTGATCTTTGAGATCGATCGTCTGACCGAGAAGATCGAGAAATTCTTGAAAGGCCGGTGTGATCTGTCGATTGCCGAACAGCTGTTCCTCCGTTATCTGTCCGACTCGTTGATGAAGCACCCCGAATTTGAATCTCGATACAAGCGCGTGTTCGTCGTATTTTGCTATCAACGCACCCGCACCCGAACACACGACCGGCATGAGGGTGCTCACGTTCAACGACTCGTTTATCACCTTAAACAAAATCACAGAAAAATTCAACATATTAATTTTCATTGGTAATAATAATAGTTTTTTTTTATTGACAATACAGTATTTTTTTTTTTAATTTTTCGGTTTAATAATATTTACACATGGAAATAACAATTAGGTATATATTTATATATATATGCATATTGCCAACAGGCCATCGACCGAAGTCCTTCAGCCCTAATTTTATCATTTTTCCATAAACCATCAAAAATTCGATATATCAAATTTATAATTTTTTTTTCTTCCATACATTAATTTTATTTATTTCTTCTTTATTCATTCGATCAATGTATTTATTTTATTTTTCAATCGTGTGATAACAATAATAAGGGATCATTTCAACAAACTCGAAGAATAATAAAATAATTTTCCATTGATAAAAAAAAAAAAAAAAAAAAAAAAATTATTGCTTAAAATAAAGCAGAATAAAAAATCAAAAAATTAGAAAAAAATTAAAAAAACAAAAAAGAAAAAGAAGTGGAATCGAATACGAAAGAAAGTAGATCCACCGAACAAGTAGAGTACAAAAATAAGTAAAAAAAATTTTAAAAATAATCATCTATTGGTAGAAAAGAATTAAAAAAACAATTATTGCTCAAAATAAAGCGAATAAAAAATTTAAAAAAAAAATCTAAAAAAAAAAGAAGATGGAATCGATTACGAAAGTAGATCCATCGAACAAGTGAAGATAACCACGAAGAAAGCGGAAGAGACGAGTTAAAAAAAAAGAAATTAATTAGAAGAAGAAAAAAATGTTAAGTTTCTTGTCAATCTTATTTTGAATTTTGAAAAAATCGAAAAAAAAATGTCATACCTTGACCATTTTTGCGGGTGAGGGATTTGGTCCAAGTGTGGTGGCTGGCACGAGTTCGTGTGTCGAACCTGCTCGTAATCGAAGCAGTACACGCCAGTGCTCCTGTCCCGCAACGGTTTCGGCTTTAACCGAGACTAGAACCGGACCGTTTTCTCCGTCCCGTCCGACGAGGTTCACGTGTTCCTGAAACGACAAAAAAAAAAAAAAAAAAACAAAAACAAATAAAATAAATAAATAAAATGAAATAAACGGTAAATAAGAATGAGAGCGGAGACGGATGCGAGTGAAACTCGCAACGGCCATCACTCATGATGTGGTCTCTCTTCGTGGTACTACAATGGAGTAAAAAACAAAAAATGAAAAAAAGAAAAAAAAAAGAACAAGAACCAAAAAGAAGAATAAGTAAAGTAGTCGAAGAGGAAACACGGTTTTACGAGCCTGCTGTCCTGTCGAACGGTTCAGAACATAAAAAAGATGAACAAAAAAAAAAAAGAAAACCCCCACACACACGCACAAACGAACAATTTGGTTGGTGCAACAAAGCTCGACGATGGCGAACGAGCAAGTAAAAAATAAGTGCGTAAAAATAATAAAAGCTCAGCCCTTCGAGAAAAATATTGCACTCGGACCCGGTTAGCTTGTTCATATTTATACAATGTTGAAAACATCGTTATTACATGATCGTTAAAATCTCGGTATTTATTTATTTATTTTTTTTTTAAACATATGTGTATAAATGTATTTTCTTTTTTTTGTCCGTGACTACAGAAGCATCGAAGCTTCATACACATGAAGCATTTACACACACACGTGTATGCGTGTGCATTGTGCGTGTATGTAAATGGCAATTTTTCGCAATTTCAAAATTTTTGAAAAATATATTTTTTTCCTTTCTGTTTTTTTTTTTTATTTGGAGCTACGTAAAGTTCAAAGTTTTCGATAAAGGTTATATTATTCCCAGTCGCGAATGCAATCGATCGGTTATTCGCACGTAGTTCGTCGTCGCTGAGCGGGACGGTGGTCAAACGATATTGAAAAGTTCATGGGCTATATATGTATATATGTATATATTTGTGCTTGTGCAACAGCTGGGGGGTTGGATTTAAAAATTTTCACGATAAAAATATCGATATTCGAACATCCCCCGAATGCTTTTTTATGATTAATTAGTTATTGGCAAGTTCGCCAATAACGTTCGTCTTTATAAAAAAAAAAAGAAAACTAATAACAATGATAATAACAATAAAAATAATATACTAGCTTTGATGAATTGTACATACTTGATAAAAATTTAATAATATTCTTTAGTATTAAAATTACCGGCTCAAATTAGCACCCAAGTTTGAATAATTTACGTATCAACAAATCAGATCCATTTTCCAAATAAAAATATAAATAAAATAAAGAATCACGAAATAGCTGAAAAAAAAAATAATTACAATATTCTTTAATTTCAATATTAAAATTCAGATCAAAAATCAGATCCATTTTTCAAATTCAAAATCCAATAAAAAAACACACACACACAAAAAATAGCTACAAAAAAAATAATTACAAAACAAACCAAAAAAAAAACATCATTCGCTCGATATATTTTTTTTTTTATTGGAATTATAACAATATTTGTTAGAATAAATTTGTCGAATCGTGCAAGTATACCGAGCAATACCGAGCAAAATACTATTTCGAAACGATGATTATGTTTGAGTTGAAGGTTCGCGAGCACGACCGAAGAGAGAGCCCCACATTTAACCGGTCGGCATCGGTTGGCTGTGCATCCAAACGCAAAGGTACGGGGCTAGGGGGGCAGGGGGAAGGGGGCAAGGGGGCAGCCCACCGCACCGAGTAATTGTTCAGGCCTAGAACCCGTAAGTGGAAAAACTCTGAATCGCACACACGCACGCAACCTCGACACACTACTTCATATCGTCGAAAACCCCGCGTCTCTCTTTCTCTTTCTCTCTCTCTCTCTCTCTCTCTCTCTCTCTCTCTCTCTCTCTCTCTCTTCGGCATCGTTGACAATGCACGTTGCACGTTGCACGCATGCGCGAACAGAGACGCGGTGTATAAGCTAGCTGGGGAGTTTAGCGAACGAACTAGAGCCGTGTCACAGCTATGCGGCCACTTCCGCAATAATAATAATAATAATAATAATAATAATAACTGAATGATAATCGAATGAGCGATAAAACAACCGAGCGATTCTATCGTAAGTCCGTGGTCTTGGTTCGTCAATTTCTCATTGCCATTTGATAACCAATATGAATTTGAAAAAGGACATTGTTCATTACCATTGTGAAATATTAACTTTTGATTTTATTTTATTATTTTTCTTTTTCTGCTGGATAAAATTTTAATAATATTTTTTTTTTGTATAATCAATTGTTATTTTATCGTTTCGGTGCGAGAGTGAAAAATGGGATTTTTCACAAAAAGAGGTTTTAAGTATCGTCGTAATTTCTTCAATGATCGTTTTATCCATGGCCAAATAATTTGTTCCTTGCCATTTGAAAAATCAAAATTTTTTCACGCAATTATTCTACATAAAATTATGATGATTTGCGATTTTTTTTTTCAAAATTTTCATCTCGTGCCACGAGATCTCAATTCGTGACAAATTTTGAGATTCTAGGTCAGAGGGAAGTGGCCTATGGGTTATTTTGATTATCAGTGAGAGTTGACTGACGAACGTAAAAAAGTTATCGTGTAAGGGTGACGTTTTTTTTTTTTTTTTATTTCTAAATCCCATTCAGAAGTGAAGAATCCTAAAAATAAAAAGTTATTCATCAAACCGAAGACTAAAAATGAAAAATGAAAAATGAAAAAAAAAAAAAAAAATTAAGCGTGACGAGTTTCGAAGGTTCGAGGTTTCGAGTGACAGTATGTCATGCTCGGAGCATCGCAATGGCGGGGCAGCATGCCTCGTGCGTGTCTGGTTTCCGGCCGAGTGAGAAAAAAAAAAAAGAAGAAGAAAAAAAAAAAAGAAAAAAAAAAGAAAAAAGCTAATTCCGGAAATATTGACTTTCTGGTTATGGATACAAGCACGCACGCAGCCCGGATAAAGGGCGATGGGGAAGTGGGCGGATGAGGACCGAACGTAATACGAGAAATTTCAAAGAATAAGAAGACAAGAAGTAAGAAAAAAAAGAAGAAAAAAAAAACGGAAGTCCTCGAGGATGTGGCAAGCGAGAGGCGAAACCGATATTCCATTTCTTTTTCCCTCATTTCTTTTCATTTTTTTTTTTTATGAGCACAGCTGATTCGTCGGATCTTCGAAAGTCCCGAAATAAATATGAGAAACTGTCAACGACAACACTCTGTCGAAAAAAAAATGAAAGAAATCATTTATTCGAAGCCAATGAATTTTAGTTGGGTTCGAAATAATTTTTTCGATCAAACCAAAACGAATTTACAATTTTTTTTCTCACTGAATTAAATTTTAATTCCGAGTTGACTGAATTGTTTTTTTTTTTTTTTCAGTCAAAACTTTGAGTAAAAAAAATCAGGAAAAAGTGAGAAGAGCTTTCAGTCGACTTTATGATTAAATCCCAATGTCCTTAATGTGGAGTTCATATATATATATATATATATATCGAGTCAAATCTGAGCAGAAGTGAGTGACGTTAATAATAAACTAGTATGTGCCGAGCTCTCATCTTATTTCGCTTCGTCCACTTCTCCCTGCGTATTTTTCTTGGCTTCCTCGGTTGACTTGCCGTTCGGAAAAAGAAAAAAAAAATACATACACACACACACACATAAATATATATAGCTCGAGATTCTTTTAACAATTTCCGAAACTCGGGTTCCCCGACTCGACGTCTTAAGTACTTCCTCCCTCTCTCTTTCTTTTTTTCTCCACTCTCATTTCTCTCTTTCCTTCTGTTATTACAGACGAGTAATCAATTGACCGTTTGAACGAGCTAATCGTCACCTACTGCCAAATTAAATTGCAAGTTTTAAACCACAGATGATGATTCGATTTAATTAAAATGATATTTCGAACACTTTTGTCACTCGATGATAATAATCTTCTATTTCAATTTCAGAATTTATTATAAAACGATTGTACATTTAAAATATTCATAGAATATTCATAAATTATTGGATAAATGTGAAAAAAATTAAAATTCAACTTTGGCGTGACAATAATTGTTTACAGTCATTGTTTTTTTTTTATAATAAACGTCTTCTTTAATAAATTATAGTTGAACGAATTCCCATCTTGGATTTTCAACTTGCAGCTTTTTCGAAACAAAAACAAAAACAAATATAAAATAAAAAATGATATTTGAAATATTTTTGCAACAAAATCTTTATAGATGATGAAACTTTTCGAATATCACAATGCACTATTGAATAATAATTGAACTCGTAAATTATTCAATAATTATAACAAAAATGTCTCAAGGATACAAAAAAAAAAAAAAAAAAAATAGATTCAACAATTGACAAGTACCCAAAAAAAACATTTACGACAACGAACTAAACCTCCAAAATAGACAATTTGAGACCCATCGTCACAAATAAAACATAGAAAAAAGGCAATGGAAAGATAATAAAAAAAATAATAAAAAATATCTGAAGAGGTTACAAAACCAAAGAGCTAAAATTTGTAAAAGAAAAAATTCCGATGGCCCGTCCACCAAAGCTTCAAATCACCCAAAGAAGAAATGTGACAACATTATAATCGTTACAATCTAAAAATCTAAATGATTAGATTCATTCGTTGGTATTTTGAGAACCATTTTTTTTTCTTTCTTTTTCTTATTTAAAAAAAATAAGTTTCATTCCCGATGGGACGGTGACGTCTTTGCGCAACGGGAAAACGGATGGAAAAATCTGTTTTTTTTTATTCTCACGAAGATGAAGACAGAGGGATGGAAAGAGAAAGAAAGAGAGAGAGAGAGAGAAAGGTCGAGGAGAAGATGGAAGATCGGCACGGTTAGACTTGTAACTGAGAATGTAAAGAGAAAATGAGACGTGAAACAATGTGAACGACGAGAGAGAGAGAGAGAGAGAGAGATACCAAGGCGATGGCTTATAAGGAACAAGGTGGCTTCGAGAAAAAGACGAAGTAGAAGAGAAGAAAAAAAAAACAAAACAGCGATGGAAGAAGATGGAGATGCGGAGCGAGCGAAGGAAGGCTCGAGAGATCGGCAAAGGCCCGTTTCGAGGCGGACGTTGCCACTGAACTCGCCGGATAAGACGGAAAGAAAGGGCCCCGCCATGAGAACGTTCCCACTCCCACGACCAAAGTGCTCTTTTCCCGTGTTGCACATAGATCCCCCCCTCCCCCACCCCACAAGTCTTGCACGTTTGAAAACGTTGGCACCGCTTCGCTCATCCCACTGCCACGGAGAATATAATAATCCAAAGTACACCCAAACCGTACATAATGCACGTTGCACCGTGTATCATCTCATACCAACCATTATTCTTTAACATTTTCCACACGACATTTTGTGAACCGATAATTTTGATTTTTCGAAAAAAAAAAAAAAAAAAAAATGGAAATATTATAAAAAGCCGAAATTTTTCGGTGGATACGACCTGACGTGAATGGCCAATATACCCCAAAATTTGCGAACGCTGGAGCGGAGAACTCGAATTTTTTTTTTTAATTTTTGCTAGAACTCGATTTTTTCAAAAGATTACAGATGACAAGAAGGGGTGGGGGGGGGGCTCGAAAATTTGGATCGAGTAATGATCGGAAGCGCTAAAATTCCGAACGAGCGATGCTTCGAATGACAAGAATGACATTGCAGCGAATCGTAGATATTCGGAATGACATTGCGACGAACGTTCAACATTTCCCGACTTTCCGAGCTTTCCCCACGCGTTGATTATGAAAGTTAGATGTACGACGTCGAGGACTTTTTTTTCAGGAAATTCAATTCTTCGCAACATTGTTCATGTGAACTTTTGGTCTATATAGCGTTGTTCATCCAGCGTTTCCACGGTAAGGTAAAAACATGAAAATCAATGCATTTTCACCTTCCCGTCCAAACGCTGGATAAACAACGCTATATACCCCAAATATCCACATAAACAATATCGCAGATAATTGAATTTCCTACAAATAAGTCCCCGACGTCATACATCCAACTTCGATAATCAACGCTTGGGGAAAGCTCGAAAGTCTTGGAAACGTTGGAAACCGCGATATTCGTCACGTTCGCTGCAATGTCATTCCGATTTTTTTTCCGCTCATCCCGATTTCCTCGCCTCACCCACAAACCGATCATAAGGCCCCACATGGGTGGAAAATTTCACAGCCGTAGCCCCAACCGTTCTCGATTTATCCGCAAAAACACACATTCTCTCACATTTTCTCAAAACACGTTTTCCGAACATTCCGGAACATTTTTTCAACATGTTTTTTCACCAAAATCTCGACGAAAAAAAAAATAAAATCCGGTTGGACGGTCCAATAGCAGTCAGGACCTTGTCAATGAAACACAGTTTGAAGAGCCAGGCTTGACACATCGAAAGGAATTAAAAATGGGAACTGATAACTCACTCGGCCAACGAAGAATCTTCGATAACACTTGGCCGTGTCGTCCTGATCGATGCGGGGTTGCCAGGCCGGTTGTGCCGGAAGTAAAGCCCGTCCAGCGGAATCCAAAGTGTGCCGATGATCGGTACCGTCGACCCAGTAACCCGGAGGTGTCACAACCATCGGCGGTTGTTGTTGTTGTTGTTGTTGCTGATGTCCGGGTGAATTACCCGGTCCGACAGTCGTCGGGGTCGTGTTGGCGGCTTGCAGTATGGCCGCTTCCATGAGGGCCCGACCAAGCGGGGCATCGCCGACCGGCGATGGCGACGGGCTGCTCGGTGTAACGTTATGACCACCCGGACTCGTCGCCTGTTGCGCATCCTGATTTTGATGATGTTTCTGTTGTTGATGCTGATGGGATTGTCTGTCTTCTCTCGATGTGTGCGACTGCAAACCACAAAAAAAAAAGAATATTTGAAATTAATAAAATGATTCAGACAATGATAACGAAAATGGTTTTTAAATGGTTTGGATTTTTGAAAAAATAATAATGTGTAAGGAATTTTTGTCTATAAGATATACCATCTACTGATTGAGGTACGTAGTACTTTGATGTGACAACGTCGCGTGTTACGATGTCGATTAGTGTGTGAGAGAGAGAGAGAGAAGATGGGAAACAAACGCGCAACGTTGCCATGTCTACTGGATCACGACCAACTCTTCTCATATTAACTGTATTTTCCCCGATGTTTATTTGCTTATTATTATCATCACAGTCTCCTGATCTCTACTGTCAAGTGCCCAAAATGTTGTCCGAATATTCAACTTGCGGCTCAAGTGTTTTCATTAAAACCTGACGACGACTTTTTGTATCATATCAAATTGAGCGTGATTATCCATAAGGCTCCGTGTTAAACGTGTGAAAAATAAAACGTGTTGATATCTATTTTTTTCTCGCGCTCCGGAAAGCCATGAAAATTTAACCGAACCGTTTTTCTCATCGATACCCATAAGTATGACAAGTTTCATGAAAATCTGACGAGAAACTCTCTAATGGAGGGTACTACCTTCATCGCATTGCAAGGAACGAAGAATTAATATATATATATAGAACGAAGTATATTATACATCCTCAATGCAATAAAAAGAAAAACATTATTTCGTACATGATTTATCGAATAATCGGTAAAATAGTTTGAACAAGTTTTTTCCAATTATTTCGGTCAACACACACAAACAAACACACATCGAAATCCATCATGGCCGGGTGACGCATTGGACAGGTAAAACTTTAACGAGTTTCCTACGGATTTCCATGTCGCACCCGCAGCGAAAAACCTGCACATCGTCCGGCCACCGTGACAACGTAAATTAGAAAAAGGAAAAAAAGGAAAAAAAAATATTACGCACGAGGCATATGGCGTTCGGGCAGGTGCCCCCCCCCCTCGACGCGTGTGTGTCTCGTCGACCCACACCGTCATTATCGCCGGATAAAAAAAAAAAAAGAAATACACATCGACGACGGTTGGAACATTTGAAAAGCGTTGAACGGCGGTGCAACGAACTCATCGCGTCGTTTATGTGATTAAAAATATAAATTTTTCACTTATCGCTGTCGTATGGCGTAATGGGACCGATGAACGTCGGAAAGCTGTGGAATATATTCCATAGCTATATATATATATATCATGATTTTTTGTCACTTCGTTTCCACGATTGAAAATGGAGGCTTTCTTTTTTTTTCTTTTTTTTTCGCGCTTACATTTTACCGTAAAAAAAACCTGAGAGACTGATCTCTCCGTTAAATCGGTTTGGACAAGCGTTTTACGAAATTTCATGTAGTTTCCTGAAAACGTTGCAGCAGAGAAGCTCAGTGGCACAAGCAGCAGCAGCAGCAGCAGCAGCAGCGAGAAGAGCTTTGAGTCGAGAAGTTATATTTGGCAATGGGAGAGAGAAACAGCGGCCGCGAAGATATAACGAGAGACTCGAACGGCTGCGAACGTCTTTTACTATTTTTCTTTTTTTTTTTCTTTTTTTTTATCTTCTTGTTGAATTTCTTCCTTTCGCCTTTTTTTTATTTTTTTGGTGGACGTGATTTTCTAGAAGCGACAAACTTCCGAGGAGCTAGAACGAAAGAGAGAGAGAGAGAGAAAGATAGAAGCAGAGGGAGAGAGAAATAGAACGCCCATCTGCGCACCCTCTTCACCAATTTAGAATCGCTTAAATCAGTGATGACTGTTTTCGAAAGCGAGAATAGTCCGACGCAAAAGCGGCTTGTTTCAGTCCAATCAATTTTTCACAAACCAACGAATTTATTTTATTTTATTTTATTTTTAATATTCATTTTTTTTGTTACTTAATTTATTTGTGTTAATTTTATCGACTGGTTAGTTTTTGATTCTTTAATTGGGCATTGAAACACACGAATTATCATTCTTGTGTGTTTCAATTCGCTCGTTCAAGTCGAATCAATTTTCCACAAACCAACGAATTTATTTTAATTAATTTTATTTTTGATATTCATTATTTTTTTTTATCACTTTATTTATTTGCGTTAATTTTATCGACTGGTTAATTTGTGATTCGTCGATTGGGCATTAAACCACAAAAAATATATCTTTTGGTTATTCGTTTTTTTTTAACCACGAGACTCGCGAACAATTTGATATTTTTTTCATGAACAGCTCGAACGGGGGCCGAGTTTCGTGAATTATTGTTCGGCTGTGATTGCTGAGATATCGTCGTCGTCGTCGTCCACGTCGAGAAAAAGAAAAAAGAAAAAATTGTCCGACCTTGAATGGCCGACCGTCGTCGTTGCGGCGCGATTTTTTTTATTGAGAGTCATTGAAACTCGAGGACAAGACTATCTTTCAGAGTTTTCACAAAACTCATTCGAATTAATAAGATTTCGTTTCGTCGCTGAATCGAAATCCCCAATAGTCCATTTATGCGAATCAGTGTGGTCCTTATTGTAAAGAAAATTAAATTCTCTACATAAAAAAAAACTTTAATAAGAAATTTTGTTGCTTTCCAAAGTTTTTCGAAATATTCGAAAAAATCAAGCGCGCTAAACTTTTGTCCCACCGAGGAATCGGTGTAACACACACACACACACACACACACATGTGATACCTATGGCCAAGCATCATATATAGTCAGCTCCAACGATGCTGCAGAGAATCCTGTAGAGAGTACATCGCGGTTGAGTTAGCGCCATGCACAAGAGATCCCCATACACCGGGGCTCACGAGTAGACACGCAAATTGCATCACAAATATTTAAACACTCCAGGCTCTCTCGGGTATCTCGCTCCTAGCCCCCCCTCCCCCCGCCCCCTTCACAACCCTTCGCCCCTTAACGTTTGGTCGCGATGGAAAGTGCGACGATTACGAGATGCGCCACGGCGCATTAGGGACGGTAAAAAAAGAAGAAAAAAAAAGAAACTGTTATACGGGCATCGAAATTTTCAGTGACGGAAAATTATCCACTTGGCTTTGTGTCTCTCGAGTCGCTATATATATATATATATATATATATATATATATATATATACGTTCATGTCGACGAGTTGAAAACTCTTGCAAACTGGTTTATTAATTTTTCACGGACGCGATGGGAGGGAAAATTTTTCCATGGGCTCGGTTGATAATGCAGCTGCGAGACGAAGAGAGAATGAGAGAGAGAGAGAGAAGGAGAGGGAGAGGGATTGATTGATTTCGATTTATTTAGCAAATTTTCTACTTTCAGATACGTAAAAAGAAAAAATTCTTACAATAGTCGTATAAACTTAGTTACGATGACTAATTTAAGGTATTATCCCACAAACTGTAAGAGTCGAAGTAAGTCTATAAAGATATACCATCTACTGATTGAGGTACGTAGTACTTTGATGTGACAACGTCGCGTGTTATCATGTCGATCAGAGAGAGAGAGAGAGAAGATGGGAAACAAACGCGCAACGTTGCCATGTCTACTGGATCACGACCAACTCTTCTCATATAAAACTGTATTTTTCCCGATGTTCATTTGCTTATCATTATCATCACAGTCTCCCGATCTCCACTGTCAAGTGCCCAAAATGTTGTCCGAATATTCAACTTGCAGCTCAAGTGTTTTCATTAAAATCCGACGAGGACTTTTTGTATCGTATCAAATTGAGCGTGATTATCCATAAGGCTCCGTGTTGAACGTGTGAAAAATAAAACGTGTTGATATATATTTTTTGCTCGCGCTCCGGAAAGCCATGAAAATTTAACCGAACCGTTTTTCTTATCGATACCCATGAGTATGCCAAGTTTCATGAAAATCTGACGAGGGACTCTCTTATTGAGGATACTACCTTCAAATTTTCCAAAGTACTGCTAGATAGAAAGAGGGAGAAAGATGGAACTTGTCGTCACGAGGAAATGTCTACTCGAACGTGAGCATAAATTATTCAACGATAAAACGGTAATGAATTTTTTTTTTCTTCTTTTCTTTTTTTTTTTTTTTTCTAACCGACGAACGAGGTGATCGATGATAAAAGGCAGCGGCAAAAGTCTGCAAATAGAATTGTTGCAACACATTGCCGTGCGAGTTAAACTCATAACCGTGTTCGATAAGGTTTGAATACTTATTTTTTTTTTATCTCGAACGAGGTAACGCGAATCGCTAACACGAGCGCTGGATGCAATTCGTTGTTTTTTTTTTTTTGTTCTTCGTTCTTCGTCTTATCGGCCAATAACGGGCGACAAATATTGAGACACGTCGATGATTGCCTCCAAGTTTACCCGTTCGGCACGAACGAGCGTGACATGGAAAGCCGAGTCCCACACACACACACACACACACAAAAAATAATATGTCGTTTGAAAAAACACACACACACACACGTGTGCGAGCAACGTCGGTTCTGTGTGAATTATCGAAACGACAGCTCTCTCTGAAATACGTTTTCAGAGTAGAGAAAAAAAAAAATCTCATCGACGGAAGTTACGAAAGTTTATATTTATGGATTATTATTCGTCCATTAAATTATTTTTATATTTTTTTATACAATAAAGTAATGGAGGATTGAATTATTTTATTTTACCATCCATTACATTATTTTTATGTAATAACGTAATGGAGGAATAATATTCCGATGAAAATTCGAAATATTCTTCGAAATAATATTCAAGTGCCTGTTTTTTTTTAACCCTTTCACCGTAACGGGGTGTCGATTCGACCCGGGCAAACTTTTTTTTTTTTTTTTCAAAGTTTCCGAATTTTCCCAAAGTTCAATTTTTCATTGTTTATTCTTCACAACGAATGAATAACGATAAATTCGTGTGTGAAATATTTTTTATCGTAAAGTAGAAACCCTTGAGCTACATGCATGAATTTTTTTCCACATTTTTCGGACGCTTTTTTTTTCTATTTTTTAAAGGTGGCGAACAAAAAAAAAAAAGAGTTACACCGAATGGGGTTAAAAACTAATAACATACACGTACGTAATTGTATATAAATATGTGAATAACGATGTGAATGATTAATAAGAAGAAATTGAAAAAAAATAATAATAATGAGAATAAATAATTAACTTCAATCGTTTATAATTTCTAATATTTCGATAATATCGAATAAAAAAATTAACCGACATATACTCGACGAAGCTTCGATGAAATCCAACGTGAAAAAGATTACCGAAAAAAAAAAAAAAAAAAAAAGATTCACGAAACCGCAAATTACATAATAATAATAATAATATATAATAATGCAATGAAGTAATAATATTACCAAAGAACATTCACTCGTCCACTCTCGAACCTTTTTGATCGTTTCAAATTTTATTATCTTCAATATTTTTTTTTTTCCCACTTCGATAGTCTCATCCGATATATATATATATATTTATATAAAATTCGATGAGTTAAAAAAAAGGGGGGGTAATTCATGAAATGATCGTGATACGTATGATCGTGCGTGTAACGACGTAATAACATTGTAATATAGTTATTGACGTAATAATGAAAAAATTTGGGATATAAAATCGTGTTGTTTAGCGTGTATATTACTATATATCGATATGCGTTGCGCGCATGCGCGCATGCGCGCGCGGTGATCGTACATGAAAAATTGTCTCGAACGCGATATGAAACCCCGCGCGCAACGGTTATGTGTGTACTTATGTAATAAAGGCGCCGCGCTGCCTCGCTCGGTCGACAACACACGCATATAACGTTCCAGAGACTGTACATGTATATAACGCATTTTTCTTCATCGATAATGCTTGTCTCTGCCGGGCTGATAGGACACATGTACACACACACACACACACACACACACACATATGAGGATAGTTCGCGAGCTCTTGAACAAATATTGAGACACTTTGGATAGCTCGGTGAGAGAGAGAGAGAGAGAGAGCTTCGTCGATGAAGACGTGGACACACGAACTATTATTTATAGCCACATATTTCGATCCTTTACGCCATTTTTTTTTTTTTTTTTTCATCAAACCGCATTGAGTTGAGTTTCAATTATGAAAAAAAATAAATAAATAAATAAACAATTTTGAAATACGACACACAAGGCTCTAAGTGGTGGAAAAAGATATAAACAATATTGATAGATTATATATATTTATATATCTATATATATATAGAAGTAGGCATATGTTTTTTTTTATATGCAACAAACCTATACATAATCTTCATAAATCATCAAAAATTCATTCTTCTTTTTCTTTCGAATCTATTTGAGTATTCATTTTATTATATTTCATTTTTTTCGATAGATTAATTAATTTGATTGTTTTTTTTTCTCGACGTATGTTTTCGAAATTGGTTTTTCATTCGAGTGTAACGATGATCATGTTGCAAAAGAATTTCGTGAATGGCCAAACCTACAATTTTTCAATGAACGAAAATTTGTATTTGTTTTCACGAAACAATTTATCAAATTTTTTTTCTCCACTTCTATTTCGGTTGGAAATTATTATTTTCTTCGTTTTTTTTTTCTTTTTCAATCGTGTACCATAACGTAATTATACATTCTCGTAGGATTACAGCACAGAGAGTACGTACGATAATGCAACTCGACGATTATTACACGTTAAATAAATTAATACGTGCACAATAACTTGTCCTCGAGGACACGAGCGAAGAAAATATTTTCGTGCTCGTTCGAGTATATTGAAAAAAAAAAAAAAAAAAAAAAAAAAAAAAAAAAACTGCAAATGCATCACGTAGTAAACTGAAGGTAATTGCACAACCTACACGCGCTTTTTCAATGCAAAGCTGTAACGTTGCATTACCGTCAATATTCACGGATGGACAGGACAAAGAGAAAAGAAAAAAAAAAGTGCTCTAGACCTTTAGAAGTGAAGAAAATTTTTAAAAAATGAAAAATTTCGAGACGAATGAAAGTTTGACGAATAAAAAATAAAAAAATACTTGGAGACGAATGAAAATTTGAAGAAAAAGAAAAAAACACTTCGAGACGAATGAAAATTTAAAAAAAATAAAAAAAAATCTTGGAGACGAATGAAAATTTGAAAATAATAAAAAAAATTCTTGGAGACGAATGAAAACTTTAAAAAAGAAAGAAACACTTCAAGACGAATGAAAATTTGAAAAAATTAAAAAATTCTTGGGGACGAATTATATTATTATATAATATATAATAATGTTTTAAATATTATAATATATAAAAATGTTTTAAAATAAAAAAATTCTTGGAGACGAATGAAAATTTGAAAAAAATAGAAAAAATTTTTAGAGACGAATGAAAGTTTGGAAGGTTGAAAAACTGGTGGGGGGGGGGTACCCATCGAGCTATATAGTACGGTTTTACGTTTTACTCGACCGATGGCAATCTGGGTTCGAAATGTACGTGGCGATGGAGAGGTTACGAGATTCTGGACGACCCTATCTCGGATCTTATTCTACGAGTTTTCCCTGCTTCGTAGTCGAACCAAGCCACGGGTAGGGGGGGGGGATGAGAGAGAGAATAACCCAACGTCGTGCAAAACCGAGCGTAAGAGTGCCCCGGAGCGCGAGGCGCACTCTGTGCACGAAGTGACTCATAGGTTGGGTAGGCTTTGCGTGGGCGTAAAAAAAAAAAAAAAAAAAAAACGACAACGACGACGACGATGACGACGAGGACTGAAAGGACACGACCGTCCAACGGCGGTGCGTGTGTGCGACGCAGGAATACGATTAGATCATCGGCCATTTGTGTTTTACAGTTTGTTTTTGGATTATTATTTTTTTTTTTTTTTCAAGTTGAATTAAAAATTATTTTTATTTTATTTATTTATTTCAATTTTTTTTTTTTTCGCTACGGAATTGAGAAAGATTAGTTTGTCGATTTTTTTTTTTTTTGGTGATAATGCGAACACATGGAATAAGAATAAACATGATGATAAATTGATTTTTGATTTATTTCGATTGATGTAAAATTTTGAATTTCGTAACGAAAAATGATTGATCGAACAATTTACGAGAAGGAGATCCCATGTGAAAAAATAATATTTATAAATTGTATGTAATTTTTGTGTGAAATTTGACATGTGTATTATTAATAAAGAATGCATGTAAATCTATAGAAAATTCGGGTCAAAGTTAAACCCAACATTATTTAATATTGATAACATTAAATATGAATTTAATTGATTAATATAAAATTAAGATTTATATGTTTGTGTGTGTGTTTAAAATAAAATTTTCAACTTATTTCAACATTAATATTTCATTCTTCGAAAACTACATCATTTTTCGGTAATGTTAATTTATCAACCAGCCAGGATTATCGAGCAAAAAATAAATAAAACAAAAAAACAACCTTTTCGACCCTAAGTCGCTTCTATGAAGAATTCTCGCCGAGTCACGTTGTCGGGTATCGAAAATAACTTGGGGAACGAGGCACATAGACCGTTGAGAAAGAGCCTGATGCACGTAGAACCAACGACGAGGTAAAAGGAAGAGAGAGAGAGAGAGAGAGTCAGGTTCACCGAACGTGCGGGCAAAAGGAGGCTCAGTCAGTCAGTCAGGAAGGGCTGACTGGCTGGCCCTGCAGCCCATCGAGTCTCGTGGCTTATCTCTTCCCTTCCATCCTTCTCAAATTTCAGGATACACAGAGTAACCGGACGATCGTGTGTTTGCTATATATAGCATATACACACACACACACACACACACACACACACACACATACACGAAAGCCCGAAGAAACGAACGAGCAGGGGTGGAAAGAAAAAAGAATGTTATCGGAAAAAACGCGAATGCATTTGTGTCAGTTAGAGACTGAAAAAAAAAAAAAAAAATATCGTAGGAAAAAAAAACAACAAGCGTTACGTCGATCACAATTGGATTTAATTAATACAATTCTAGTGGCCCGGTAAAATTGTCAAGGGCCGAAAAAAAAAAGAATTGAAGAAAATGGGCGAAAGGCATGAACGAGAAATGAAGAAGACAAAAAAAAAAAAAAGAAATGAAAATAAAAATACAAAAATAATGAAAAAATGGAAAATAAAAAAGTGAAGGTCCGAAAAAAAGAGAATCGAAGGAAATGGGCGAAAGAGACGAACGAGAAACGAAGAAGACAAAAAAAAAAAAAAAAAAAAATGAAAATGAAAATGCAAAAATAATGAAAAAATGGAAAATAAAAAATGACGATTAAAAATGAAGGTCCGAAAAAAAAAGAATCGAAGGAAATGGGCGAAAGAGACGAACGAGAAACGAAGAAGACAAAAAAAAAAACAGAAACCATGAAACTACAAAAAATAATGAAAAGATATAAAATACAAAAAATTACGATTAAAAATCAAAGGAGTTAGTAATCGTGGCTGCGTTTCATCTGGTTATAAAAAAATCTCACCGAAATTCGTTATAATCTGCGAGCAGACTCGAGGGGGGGAAGGGAGAAAGATGTGAAATGGAAACGACAACGAAATATCAACCGAGTGGCTGAGGGAATATTCGATGGGTTTTTTTTTTTTTTTTTTTTCACCGTCTCTTTCGGCGACGTAGTTGAGACGAAGTCTGGGCGAGAGATTACGAAATCCGAGTGCAATGAATGAGATTTCGTAGGACGAGATTTTATGCGGCCTTGGAACGCCAAGGGCGAGAGAAGGGGGGAAGGGAGACCGAAGGGAAGAAGGCTATGAGAGATGTTAACTCGAAGAATAAAATGTAACCAGCATTTGTAGGTGGTTTATCACCTGAGACGAATGCAGACGGTCAAAAATCACAGGACAGAAAATATATGTCGATCACAAAATTTAGCGATTAACGGGAACGTAACACGGATTAAAAATAAAAACTAAGTTTAATCAAAATTTATCAAAATAAATGTTTTTTTTAAATCCATAATTCTTATTTTTATTTTTTTTTGCTCGTCGAGCATCGCGGTTTTCGAAAAAAAAGCTAAAAATTACATTTACGTCGATTTGACGAACATTCGTTTGAGAATATAAAGATTAACAAAAATATATATTCTAAAAAAAAAAAAATTATCGATAAATCTTGTTCGATAGAAAAAAAGAAAAAACACCTAAATTGTCGAAACATCAATTGTTGGATTGAATCGTAGCCAATAAAAACAACGAAAAAAAAAAAACGAAAAAAAAAAAAAAATAATAAAATCATTATCGATAAATAAAAATACAAAAATAGATAAACAAAAAATCTCCAAATTGTCGAGACTTCGATGGTTTGGATTGGATCGTAGCCAATAAAAACCTCCGAAAAAAAAAAACCAAGAAAGAAAGAAAAACAGCAAATGTTTCGAATTCTACGTGATGGTATGAAAAAAAAAAAAAATGAAAAAAAAACGAATAAAAAATATAAAGTGAAACGGAAGAAGAAAACGACGAGACACGAGGGGGTTGAAAGAGCCAAAGAAAACAAAGAGATAACAAAAAAAAAAAAAGGATTGCGGAAGGGTGTGTGCGCATGCGTGTGTGTGTGTGCGTGGACGAGACTGTGGATCGAGAGCCAAGCGCCCGGTGCGTATTAATAACGCACCGGGCGAACGCGACAGACGCGGACAATGAGAACGAGAGAATGACGAAGATGAAGAGATAAGGAGAGAGGGAAGGAAAGAAAATGCACGAAGAACGGACGGGCAACGAACCTGAAACGAACGCGTACGAACGAAAAAGAAGATGGTCAAAGGTTTTCGCAAGTCGAAGTGAGAAAGAAACCCGGAGAAGCTCGGTGAATGTGAGCGACGAAGACGAACGGACTCGAGAGGACGCACGAGGCGTGAGAGAGGGATGCAGGTTCTTTTTAACCCCTTCACAAGGGCATCGGGGTGCTGCGCATGCGCGTGGCGAAAAGCTTCGTGTGCGACGTTCCACCACGAAAAGGGACAAATTTTTTTCTTTTTGTTTTTTGTTTTTGTTTTTTTTTCTTTTCTCTTAAGGACGAACGATTGAAGAAGCGCTCTCGAGTTCACGCGGCTGGCGATTGGGGTGGTGATATAGGCCTCGAAATTTCAACCCCTGCGCTCACAACGACTACCGGGTTTTATTGCCGGAGCCAGTGTTTTCGAACGAGCACTTAATTTTTTTATCTAGATTGGAGAAGAATTTTTTCGGATGATTTTAATTGTATAATGACGATAAATCGATGAAAGTTTGAATGTAGAAAATTAGACATTTAAGACATCGTGGAATATTTTTTTATCTAAAATGAAGAAGAAATTTTAGATAATTTGATTATACCATAGAATAATTTTTCATCTAAAATGGAGAAGAATTTTTTTGGATAATTTAATTATATAATGATAATAAATCATTGAAAGTTTAAATATAGGAAATTAGATATCAAATATATTGTGGAATTATTTTTCATAAAAAATGGAGAAGAATTTTTAGATAATGTAATTGTAGGATAAAATAAATTCTTAAAAGTTTGAATATAGAAAATTATATATTAAATACATCGTAGAATAATTTTTTTTATCTAAAATGGAAAACAAATTTTTGAATAATTTAATTATACAATGATAATAAATCCTCAAAAGTTCAAATACAGAAAATTAGATATCAAATATACATCATAGAATTATTCTTCATCAAGAAAATTTCTTTAATTATTTTCAAAAACAATCGAAAATATGTTTGTTTATTTATTTATTTATTTATTTATTCATTTTTCATCGAATTGACCTTACTGGCCCCTTAATTCCTCAGGCCCTGAGCCTCGAGGTCTCACACAAAAACCCTCGCGTCTCGTTTCCGCAAGATTTCATTTCCTTTCTCCGCCATTCGTCCGTTTCCACCCCCTCCCCCCCATCCCCATTCATTCGTCGCATGTAAAAACCATGACGCTCGCGTCTGTCCGCTCCGTTCTTCGTTGTAACATATTCGTCGTACTTGCTTACACACAAGTCGCGACGGATATTCTTTCGTGGCCCACGGGCATCAGGAACGTGCAAACTCAAAATGTGTGTGAGTGTGTGTGCTAGTGTACATACGCACGTGTGAGAATGGTTTCCGCGCGAAACACGTGGACACGATGGGAGAAGCGAACGAATGGAATAGTGGAGAATGAATCGCGAGGCGAGGGAATATAACGCATACACAGACACACACAAGTGTCTCGGGGGTTCGTAGTTTGCGTTTGTTAAGGGTTGACGAAACGCAATACCGTGGAAAGACCTTCCGTGAAAGTATCGCGAGTCCTCGGCGCATGCGCCAACAACCCCCCGTTCGCTTTTCACCCTTTCCTCGCTTATTCATGGCTGTACAAACACAGTACGACCTCGAAATAAGAGACTCGGCAATAAGAGACTTTCTCCCAGTTTCTCTTTTTTTTTCATTTTTTGCACGCTCTATATAACGAAGTTATTCACAATTGACGAAGCAATCGTTATTATTTATCACAATATCTATCCATCATTATATCAATTGTTTCAATTAAATCATTTTAAATTGTATAAAATTTAAAATACTCATTTTATTTTAAAAAATATTTTTTTTTACGGATTCTTCGAACGAAAACGAAAATTTTGAGACCCAACGAAGCTTTGATCCGACGTTTCGTTCGAAAGTTATGGTTTTTTATTTAGTCATGAAGAACACGTGTATGATGTTTTTTTATTTTACATCAAGCGTGTTCCTCATGATATATATATGTCTCCCAGGGTGGTGCTTCGAAAGGCCTGTTCTCAAATTTTACCGTGTACACCCTTCACACGAGACGCTGCAATTTTTATTTTCTGCATTTAACCTTTTTTTCGGTGACACCGGATATAAATTTCTTCCCACCTTTTTTTCTCATCTGAAATATGTCACGTTACATTGATGACAATTTTGAGAATCTATAGAAATTCAAGTGGAAAAATTCATTTTTAAATTTTCTTTTTTTCTTATAGATTTTTTTTTTTTAGAATATTGAAAAATTCTGTTTTAGCTATTTTTCGCGAGTCCCGGATTCGCGAAAACTTTACGAACCTCGTGTGTGCACGAGGTCACCGACGGCCTTAACAACGTCCGGGGGAATAACGCTCGTATAATTCGTTCCCCCGCGTCAATTTCATTCCCGGCACACCTTCGACGTATACGGGAATCGTACATGGGTGCGTCCAACAATGCCCACCGCTGAATTATTCATTCCCACGAGAGTGTCAGCGACTCTCCTACGGACCTCCCTTGTCTTCGCGCTTCGTTGTCTTCGACATTCTCTCGGACCTCAACGTCTCGGATATATTCCTTCGTTATATTGTAACGTCTATAAACGCCATTGCGTTTTGGAAATATTATATTTCGTCTCTCTCTTTGATTTTGAAAAGGGTTTTTTTTTTCTTTTCTTTTTTTGGCAATTGAGATTTTATTTTTACCATCGACACAAGTTTTTTTTATATGATTTGATTTTTTTTTTTCAATTTATCCGTAAAACAAAGTTGTTGATTGTAAGATCAAAATCATGAATTGAACACGTTGTAAAAATAATATTTTTCTGTCACGACATTTGAAATATAATATAATGTAAATATAAATATATGCAGGTATATATATATATATATATATTTATATATGCGTGCACATACGACGAATTCGGACGATTTCCAAATTCGAAAGTGTCACAAGAACGCACGAACGATCGAACAAGCTTTTTCGTATGGTAAACGGGTCATGGTAATCAACACGTGCACTCTTCACGTGCGTTTACCAATTAATCATGTCGTTTCACTGCATCAATATGCTTGTGCATACTTCGTTTTTTTTTTCAAGGTCGATACATCGTTATTTATTTATTTATTTATTTGTTTATGTATTTATTTATTTATGTATTTATTTATTTATTTATTTATTCATTTATTTATTTATTTATTTATTTATTTATCTATTTATCTATTCAACTATTTATTTATTTATTTCCAACGTTTAATTCAATTTTTTATCTTCTTTAAATTTGCGACATTGTTTTATCATCAGTCGATAACTTTTTCCCTCGAGCAGATTATTTTTTTTTTTCGATTTTTTTTTTCGAATTTCACTCAATATTTCACTCAAAATTATACCTAATTTTGTTTTCTAATCTCATTTATTCCATTCAATATTTTCTAATTTTCCGTCTTCGTACATTTATCAACGATCGTGAATTTGTTTGTTTGTTTTTTTTTTTAATTTCTTTCGACGCGTTGAGATAATTCGTTGTCCCTTCGTGTTATGTGTCTTTCTTCATCATTATTTTTATTTCCTTCTTCATCTCCGCGATTGAACACGTTGGTCGTGTTCGGTGGGCTCAGCCGCAGGGGGTGAATAATTTCGGAAAGGTACCGGATACGACCCTGTGGCCTATGAGGGTGGCTGAGAAAAAAAAGTTTGGAAATGGATATGAGCCACGATGACGGGGTGGAAACCACGACGACGTGTGTCTGTGTGTGTGGAATGGCGGGGAGGGTGACACACGACGCGAATGTGTATTTTTAGGGTGGACCGGGGGGGGGGGGGGATGAGAGAGCGTGGAAACACGAATTCAAAGTGTATTATGATGTCGTGGGGGGTGAGCTGTGGGTGGTCGTCGCGACCCAATTATATCATTCACACGTTTCGCGTTTAACTCATCATATTTATTTCTTTCTGTTTCAAATCTTTCTCTCTCCTCTCTCTCTCTCTCTCTTGTCTCGATTTGTTCACTCATTTTTTTTTTGTCACGAAAGAATGAAAAAAGAAAATCCTGGACGTTTGAGAAAGCAAGAGATCTATCTTCAAATAAAACTTCAATAATCAACAATCATGAAAATGAAAAAAAAAAATATTAATGGCGATAATGTTTACTTATTTTTTTTCTGTCACGAAAAAATGCAAAAAAGAAAAATCGAGACGATTGAGAAAACGGGAGATTTTTCTTTAAATAAAACTTCGATAATCAATAATCATAAAAAAATATATATTAATACCGATAATAATGATAATAATAATAATAAATAACGATAATGCCAAAAATAATGATAATAACAATATTATTAGGCATTAAACATCACCCAAAATTGATGAAATCAGATTATCGATTTTTTTTTTTAAATCAAAGAAAGCGGAGAAAAAAAAACACTTTCTAAAAATCAGGTCACGCGAAAATTTCCAACGACAATCCCAAAAAAACAATAACAATTATCGATAACAACAATATGAGTAGACATCGAACATCACCCAAAATTTGTTGAAATCAAATTATTTATTTTATTTTTTGGAAAAATAAAAAAAATCAGAGATAAAAAATCATTTCTAAAAATCAGGTCACAAAAAAATGTCAAAGATTCTCAAAGCTCATGGAAATATTTGTCGACGACGTCGACGAATCATTCATTCGTAGAAACGATTGGCCAATTGGGAAAACCACTCGATCCAACAAAATTCCCACGGGCTCAACTTGTTGAAATAAAATTTTTTTTTCTGTTTTTTTTTTCTCATCATTTCTCTTGGGTAACCGTGTCTTTGCGCATGCGCCATTGAATGCTCCAGGTGCAACGGTTCACAAAGTGTGCTGGGGGAGGAGCGACCATGAGGGGGTGGGGGGAGCGAAAGGTTCCGGCCATCCTGCTGGTTTTCAACATTTTGCACCTGGCCTAGGTTGTGCGAGGCTCACGACAAGCCGGTTGGGTTTCCACCCAGCCGATTCTCATAATCCTGATGGCAGTTGCCGAACCGCGATAAAGAAATAACAGCAGCAGCAGCAGCAGCAGCAGAACGACGAGAGCACGAGAGCTCGAAACGAAGCGAAAAGTTCCTCCCCGTTTTCCGTTTGAGAATCTTCTGGACGAGAACGCACAGCACCAGCAGCAGCAGCCCACCATGAAAGATGCCACAAAAGGCTGGAATGCGTTAACCGAGGTCGTTGAGAAACTCAAGACTATAAGTTCCGACCAAACTGCCACGAACCCAAAACCCCACGAGATCCAAAAATTCAGCGTTTCCAAACCGTCGAAAAATAGAAGAGATGTTAAAAAAATGAAAAGAAGAAAAAAAAGTAACTGGTCAAGTGTGTGAAATTAATTTGTGGAGTAATATGTACCTTGGTCTGGAAACCTGGGTCGTTTTCGTCCGATATTCTATATTTTTGTCCTGCATATTTTTTAATAAAAATATATATATATATATATTTGAAAGAATTGTATTTTTTTCACAATTTCGTAATTGAGACTTTGAATTCAAAGTCTCGAAGAAACTTCGTGAATTTTTTCATTCAAATTTTCTTGGAGCACTCTGACAGTTTGAAAAAAAAAACCCAATGACACACGATGGCTTCTTAAGATTAATTTCGAATGAGTCAATGACGTGTGGTTGCTTCGCGAGTCCAAGTTTGGGGGAATGAAAAACGATGAATCACCGAAAAGGGCTCGATCGATAATTCCTCCCTCTCACTCTTTCTACCTTTCGGGTGCGTTGGCCAGCGCATTGTGCAGTTACGAAAAAAAAAACCCAGCTTACATGAAATCTACCCAACTCTTTCAACCTCCTTCGTCCTAAAAGTGATGTTGAAGTAGTTAGAAATAAGGGTGAACATTTGGACATTATGCCGGATAGCTGCCAACAGTTTTCCGCTGTCTTTGTGCCATAATTTTTTACAACATACATTTTTTCAGATTTCTGTTCCCCACATCTTTTTCGTAAAAAAACAAAATAATAATAATAATAATTCTAAAAACTTTCAAATGAATTCAGGCAATGCAGAGGGGGAAATTGAAAAATCGGAAAAGAAATATAAAAAATTTATTTTTCACAGTCTAGAATCATTTGTAAGATGGGTATAGCTATACTCTTTTTTTTAATAACCACCATAATATATATGTATATATGAATATATTTATATGTACACGAACTTTTCTAGACTTTGGTTTATCCAGGCTTGAAGATCTCGAGCACGTTGGTTCTCATTCGATGACAAGAGAGCGTGACACGAATGCGTGCAACGAGTCTCTAAGGATGAATCATTATATATATATATACATGTATATACAAAAGTGAAGAAACTAAACGACCGAGCGGAATGATAGTTTTATTTCGTTCTGTCGTTTCGACTGCTCTTTCTCTCTCACACACACACACACACACACACACACACACACACACACACACACACACACACACACACATTGACCGATTCTCGAGAGAATCGCGGCATGTTCAACCGATACACATTCGGTCGTGGCCCCGCAAGCCGAAGCTGAATGTTTGCTTGTACAAAGATGTATGTCCTCGGTGTCGTGTATATACATATATATATATATATACATACATATGGATCGTTTTGCGATGCCATTCTCGACGCACGCGCACTCGCGATTCACGCTCGTTTAAAAACCCGTCAATCGTTTTCAATCGGTTCGTCGAAAGCATTCGAGATATCACGAGCTCAAAGAGAGAGAGAGAGAGAGAGAAAGAGAGACAGAGAGAAAAAAGAGAGAGAGGAGGGGAGACCCTCTTGAGATGTGGGCCCGAACTATTATGCGAGGCTCCAGCAACGCCGCGCACGAATTTATTTATACGAATTGGTTCCAATTACGATGATCGTAAATACAGGACATGAGTGTGTGTCGTACCACTTGCTGATGTTCATTTCACGCGAGGATCGTAATTGCGGCTTTTTGGATTATTTGCGAGCAACCCTATTGCTCATCTGTGGTTTACGGACTATTTGTTTATTGCAATTAGGAAACGATGTGCACGTGTGTGGATAAAGAAATAATAATGATAATGCAGGGGGTTATGATATTTGTAGATTGAAATTGTATGGGCGAATATTGGGGTGGTCCTTAGTGGGGGTGTTGACGAATTTCGACGAGTGCACCCCCCAGATAGGTTCGAAACGAATGAATGAGAATATGTGCGAAACCCCAGCACTGTGGTGCAATGAAAAGACGTGGCTGTGAGCTCGTTCAGTTTCCTATTGGAATAACATGGGATTTTCCGACTAATTCGGTTATTATTTTTTCGAGTTGTCTCTGAGCACGCGAAAAAATTCTTCATTCACACGAATCCATTGTCAATGGGTATAACTACTCGTACGATTTTTTTACAAGACACAAACACAAATGAATTTGCAATTTGTGTTGAAATCGTTTATCAGTTGTTATCATCGTTCATCGGGTTCGCCGTTATCGATAATAGACAGGTGAGGTCTTGTAAAAAAAATCGTACGAGTAGTTATACCCATTGGCAATGGATTCGTGTGAATGAAGAATTTTTTCGCGTGCTCAGGGACAACTCGAAAAAATAATAACCGAATCAATCTGAAAATCCCATGTTATTCAAATGGGAAACGAAACGAGCTCACAGCCACGTCTTCTCATTGGACCACAATGCTGGGGTTTCGCACATATTTTTATTCATTCATTTCAAACCTATCTGGGGGGTGCACTTGACGAAATTCGTCAACACCCCCATTAAGGACCACCCTAGGCAATATACGAAAAAAAATGCACATCTGATTCCCCACCAGTCATGTGCAACATTCATATACATATATATATATATATATATATATATATATATAGATGCGTGTGTTTGTGTGTACCTACTTGGAATGAGAATTTCGGTTTTATCTCAAAGCTCAAGACGCAGTGGGTGACGTTTATGACGTTACATCTGGGCTCTGGTGTGTCGCGCACGATGGCCGAGAGAGAGCCTCGCGGCACACAACGTGACGCAGTTGTGTGATATTGTGCATATCGTTTGAAAACGTTTTTTTTCTTTTTTTTTCTCATTGGTTTTTAATGACCAGCCGTGTAAACGACAAGACGACGAAGAAGAAGAAGAAGAAGAAGAAGAAGAAGAAGAAGAAGAAGGAGAAAAAAACTTGTATATTCATCGCCATGGAAAATCTACGAGCTACGGCTGGTACAGAGCAATCGTCGTTGGGTTACTGTTTTTTCATTATTTTCTTTATTCAACTTTCAATTTAATCAAACAGCGAAAGTCCAATTTTTTTGTTTTTTGTATTTTTTCGTAATTTTCATTCAACTACTTTAAGTTTACTTTCGTTTGATATGATGCTAAAATAATTTCCAAACGACTTTCAATGATTGTTTTTAAATTTCACTCGATTGAAAAATTTCAACCCGATTACGAGTTGAGAAATTTAACAAAATTACATTTATATAATTTTTCACGACTTCTCCTAATCAATATTTTCAATTAAATCGAATATTTACAATTTTATCATAACTTTTCATACTCAATTTCGAATTTTGTTAATTTCGATCATTTTTTGGATTTTTCACGAGCCAACAAAATTATTTACTCGTTCGTTTTGTTTGTTTTATTTCTAATTGAAACGTTGTTTCGTGAAAAAAAAAAAAAGAAACAGTGTCGTGAGTGGAATATTCGATGGATTTATCAGTAGGCCGCGAGACTATCGCGAGAAAGTAGGGCTTTGGAATAAGGCCCTCGTGTAAATAAAGGCTTGAATCCCATTCCCGTGTGTATGTCTATACATATATATGTATGTATGTGTGTAACGGTGTTGAGGTGCGACGCACGAGTCTAGAATCGAAACGAGAGACGGGTCAGAAACATCGAACCAGATAAGCAGCAGCACGAACCTATTTGGTAAGTACGGTTCGAGACAAAACGAGCCGGACGAGTTCTTGTCGTGACTGATGTGAGTGAGGAGATGTCGATTGACCTCGTGCCGGTATATAGAACGCCATGAGAGCGTCCGACGATTAACCGGTCGAGGGGGAGAGGATATGGAGGGGGGGGGGGCTCGGATTAAACGATATAAAAAATTATTATTATTTGTTCGTTTTTACGGTCGTCATAGACGAGGGAAAATGCAAGGAGAAGGAGGAGGAGGGGCGGGGGGGGGGGGGGGGGATTTGTTGAAAGGTGGAGAGAGCGGCACACCGGAGACGTCGACGAAGGTGAGCGATGAAACGAGTCGTATGGTCGAGGTAACGGTCCCGAGGAAAAATTCATTGGAGAGGGGGGAAGAAACTTTTACGTGAATCACGGTGGAGGAGAGTTTTACCTTCGAGAGGAGGCTTGTCTGCCTTCTCTATCCAAGTACCTCCCCGCCACGTCTCTAGCTCTATAAGGACAAGATGACAAAGACGATATATAACTCTACTCCAACTCCCTTCGTTAAAAAATAAATAAAACAAATTATTACTATTATTGTTATTGAAAAAAAAAAAAAATTAATAATAATAATTATTATTTATTTGTCAGTATCATTATTATTATTATTATTATTATTATTATTATTATTATTATTATTATTTCAAAAACGAAATTATTAATAACAATAATAATTTATTTATAAGTATTACTGTTATTATTATTATTTGAAAAAAATATTAATAATGATAATGATTGATTTACTAGTATTACTATTATTATTATTATATTATCATTATGATGAAAAATTATAATCGTGATAATCGGTTTCTAAAACTCATGAAAAAAATAATAATCATAAAATCAAAAATAATAAAAAAAACCATCGGATCCCATTGACAATCATCTTCTCACCTGTGTGACTAATTTAGTGAGAGTATTCGTGTGCGACTGTCCAGCGTTTCTCTGTTGTTGCTGTTGTTGCTGTTGCTGTTGCTGTTGTTGCTGTTGTTGTTGGCCGGCTTCCGATCTGAGATCGTGCCTCCACCTCAACACACCCATCATTACAATATCCCGCGATCACTCGCGCACTCGTATCAGTCAATGTACGAAAAAAAAAAACGTAACTTTTTCTAACGAAAAAACATTTGCGACAAAATAAAAAAACAATAATCACGAAATAAAAATCATAAAATTCAATTCGTCTGAATTACGTTTTGAAAAAAACGCGATTTAATTATGGGATCACTGTTGGGTGTTCTTCTTCTCACGATCCTCACTCCGGAGTCAGGGGTAAACCGACCGGAAGTACCCCCAGTTGCATTCTGCACGAAATTAATATATATATATATATGTACTCCTTTTTTTTTAATTTTATTTTTTTTTCGTGTCTTTAATTTTTTTTTTTCGTTTTTCACGTCTGACAGAGTGATCTATAGATCGCCCTGCGTGATCGAGATGAAGAAAAAAAAAAAAACAACAAAAAAAATGTTTTGCTTCGTTGTTTCGTCGAAAAAACGTGAAAATATAATCACGATTGGGAAATTTATTCGTAACCGAACTTTGCGTGGCCCGTAAAGTTTTTTTTTTTTTTTTTTTTCAACGGTTCTCGTTTTATCTTATCGCTCTTGAATGTGATTCGTTCGAAATCGCGTTCGAATGTTTTTCATCGTCCATTACTCTCGCAATATCCGAAATGACGACCGACCTCACGATTATATATTTGTGAATAACAGCAGCTGTATATAGAACACTCGTGATGATTGTTGTTACGATCCAAATCGATCAAATCGTTGTTCACCAAAAAAAACACGTTAATCCGAAAATTCGAAAACTCGAAGAAAACGAATATTTCGTCGACGTTGTAGAAAAAAAAAAAACGTCCAAACTGAAAAAAAAAAAAAAAACGTGATTTTTGTTGATAACTGTTGAATTATCTACGTCGTGTGATAACCGTGCCAAAGATAATTATTCTCGTCGTTAATTCACTGGCTCACATTTGCATTGAAACGTTGAAAACATTGTTCATCGATTTATTCTCTTCTCGTATTTTTAAAAATGTTTTTTTTCACTTTTCAAATTTTTTAAATCTCAATTAATTTTCCTTTTAAATTAATTTATCTGTGCGTGTGTTTTTTATCTTTGAATATAATTTATTTTCGTTGTATTTTCAAACAGTCACGTGGCGATTATTTCCCGATGGCAATTTCTCGTGTCGATTGTTTTTTTTTTTTGGTTTTCTTTTTTTTTGTTTTCGCTCGACGAAAAAATGTTTGCACGATGATTATTCATCCGTGGCATTTTAATCGATCCATCGTTATTGTCCAACGATCCGCAAACGAATCATTTTTCGGAGCAGCTTGGTGTGAAATAAATTCAAGAAAAAAAAACAAAAATCAAGAAGAAAAATTTCCCTGATTTTTTTTTTTTTTCAGGCGATTTCGATTATATCCGTCGATCGAAAAAAACGATGAACGACACATAAACGTGTGTGTGTGTGTTTGTGTGTGTGTGCGATGCAAGACCCGAGCCAATCCGTTCGCCAAAAAAAAATAAACCGAGAGACAAAAAAAACAAAAATGAAATAAATAAAATAAAATAAATAAATTTTTCAGATATTCGCTCGTTTCGCCCACGCGCGAATTGTTTTTTTTCAAATTCACGTCCTCTTCGTCTCTCTCTCTCTCTCTCTCACGCTCGTGTTCGATGATTGCGCGTCTCTTCGTCTTATCTTCGTGTCGAGCGAACCGAGGTCAGAATAGAAAGTGTTAATCCATCGCGCAAGTCCCTCTCTCTCTCACACACACACACCTACACAAAAACACACATACACAGACACAAGTATCTAACTGCGCGTCGAAACTCTCACAAGTTGAATTTTATGCACACGTGGAAAATATCTTCGTGGACCATAAATTCCCTCGATATTAATTTTCCTCATTCATTTCCTCTACATATATATATATTTTTTTATTTTTCGGAGTAAGTTAAAAATTACACGTGCACAATTTTTGCGTATCCGATAATTTATCAAATATTTGTCATTCAATTTTATTTATCACGATTATTATTAAATAAATAAATTAATATAAATATATGTTTTTGAAATAAATAAACAATGTTTGTTTTTTTTTCGTTCTTTTTTTTTGGGGGATTTTGAATGATATATATTTGGTTCGCACGAGACGCACGAGTCGCACGCAGAAGCGTTACTGAGAGCCTGACTCGTCGAGAAGCCTCCGAGAGTCGAACCGACGTCGGACTTGCACGCAGAGAGAGAGAGAGAGAGAGTCTCCGAGAGCGCCTCCACCATCGCCACTACCACCGACACACCGTTACACACACACCTACGCTGGTGAAACGTTTCACGTACTGAGGAACCGTGTGCGACGAAGACGAGGAAACCCAACGCACTTGCGATGCCATGACTTTTATTCCCCCTCTCTCTCTCTCTCTTTTCCTTGCTCTCTCTTTCTCTCTTTTTCTCTTTCTTTCGCTCTTTCTCTGGGTCTCTCTCTCTCTCTCTAGCGCTGTTTTACACACATGTGCTCGACTCGTTTCACAGTCTGCTGTTTCTTCGACGACTACTTACGTAGTTATGCGCTTCGCCGTCTACCGGCCGACGACGGTGCACCAAACCGCATCTCCCCGGTAATCCACAAAGTGACATACGGAATAATGTTTTTTTCTTTTTTTTTCTAGTTTACGTTTTTTTTTTTTTGGGGAAAGGGTCTCGTTGAATTTGTGGGGAATTTGAATTCACGTTTTTGATGATTTTATGAGCGTTTTGAAAATTTTCTTTTATTTTTTAATGACAATTTTATTTATTCATTTATTTTTTTAATGATAATTTTTATATTCCGTTTTTGAATGAATCTACGTGTCCGGTTGGTCTCGAATGCTTCAAACGCGGTTCCCAAAGTTGTGAAATTGGAATATAGGGGGAAAAAAAACATCTTTCAACCCTCCACAGTAACTTGAAACAAAAGCATGTGACATAATTTTTTATAAAATAATAAAATACATTTCTTTTTTCCATAAAAAGTTTGGCGAATACAATTTTTTTTTCAATCCCCCCCCCCCCCCCACTCAAAGTTGCAGAGTTAAGCAAAAAGAATTAAGATAAAAAAGAAAAAAAACCAACTTCGGTGCAGTGCTACGGATTAGTGAAACTATTATCGGTGCACCTGGGGATTTTCGAAGAATTTTAAATAACAATCAAATTAATTCCGTTCGATATACCGTGCCAACGGATCAAAAATTATCTCGTCCTGTGTGGGTGTGTGTGTGTGTGTGTGTGTGTGGGTTCATTTCGTGTTTCGAGCACACACGAGAGGGGCGACAGGTGAGAGTCCCCCGATTTCCCGGAAACAATTAATCAAGCCTCAATTATCAAGAATTTCTCACAACTTGTGTATTACAAACGAACGAGTTGGGGGCCACGAAGCCGAACGATAATCGACCGAATAATCTTCGCTCCCGAATAAATTGTTTCGTAAAAACTTTTTTTTTTTTTTTTTTTTTTTTTTTCACGTTTGCATTTTCACGGGTGGGCCAGGTTAGCCGTGTAAAAGCGCGGCGCTTATCGCACATTTTGATACGGGGTCATGGAAATCTTTCTTCCTGTCTGAAACCGTGGGAATTTCCGGTACGTCGTACACACCGATACGCACGATATATATGTATATGTATGTATGTATTTTTTTTTACAACGAGGTCGATAGCGACGGGTTAATTTCACGAAACGGGGTTGGATGAACCGCGGGGTATCCATGTGACCGAAATAACAATAACCCAAGTGTGAATTTCGAATCTCATCAACCCCTCATTATTCGTTAGTGAGTACTCGCAATCAAAGATGATCATCTATTCGATGAAAATGTATTTTTTAATATACTTTTTTTTTTTTCAAAATGACGTGAATTAACCCTTCAAGGTAACTAGGGGTCCCCAAAATGACCCCAAAATGAACCAAAATGCAACTTCGAGCCAAACGATTTGTTTTTTTGTTAATTGAAAATTGATAAAACAGTCATGATTTTTTTTTTTAAGTAAAAAAAAAAAACGGATTTTTCGGGCATTGATGATTTTTTATTCCTCAATGATTTTTTTTTTCTCGCCATTTTGAAAATTCGATACAGACATTATTTCATGATATCCTCATTCCAAATCGTTCGAACTAATATCCCGAAATTTTTATGAGTCGCTCGGAACAATATTGTCAACGCGGCAATTCTCGTTCGTTGCCAAAAAAAAAAAAAACCAAGAAAAAAAAATTGTTTAAAAGAAAATGAATCATAAAAAATTTTCGTTCGTTGCAAGAAAAAAAAAACAACCGAGAGAAAAAAATCGTTTGAAAGAAAATAAATCATAATTTCCATAATCCGCTTGTGGGAGTATAAATGATTGGTCAAAAATCGAACATCCGGCCGTCTTTCGTTGTTTAGTTTATGCAAAAAACGATTTTTGTCTGCGCAAAACGATAAAATATTTTTTTTCTAAAAAAAAGATTATTTCATGAATATGCGAGAACGAGATGGCGAGAACGAATTCGAAGACTATATATGGGGGTCTGTGACAGGTGGGTGAGGTGAGGGCAAAGCGAGAGTGACAGGAAGGCACGTGAGAAAACGTGTGAGAGAGACGAGGACACACGAGAAAAAGAGTGTGTGTGTGTGAGAGAGAGAGAGAGAGAGAGATACGAGGGGGCAGACCTTGGCATCGAGTCTCGAGGAGCACAAGAGCAGCGGATGTAGTTTCGTGGTCGACTTGTTTCGTTGCCGGTCTGGACAGAAGCTTTTGTCAGTCTCTTTCTGCTATGGGTTCGTTGGTTTTCGTATACGTATATATATAACACATTTATATATATATATATATATTATATTATACATTCTATATATATATATGTACAGGTACGAATGGTGGTCACCGGCTTTCCGTTCCCTTTGTGTCCTCCAGACTTAAAGTCTCGTCGTCTCGCACATAAGTCCGCGTTATTCTCTCTCTCTCTCTCTCTCTCTCTCTCTCTCTCTCTCTCTCTCATGAAAGTCTCTCTCATTAAAGTCCGTCGAATCCCGCTTCCTGTTTCAGACGATTTCTCACTAACGCTTCCCCATCGTCTTGTAACGAATTTTACACGGGGACCGTGTGCAACGGTTCGACAATTCTAAAAAACAACAAGAAAAAAAAAAAGAACAACCGTTGACCCAACGATTTGCTCCAAAAAAAAAAACGTTTTTTCGTCGCTTCTTTTTGTCACGACTTCGACGGTTTGGATGTAAAAAACGTATCTCCGAATGATTTTTTTTTTTCATATCGTTAAATTGGAACGAATTTTTGGAGCAATTGAAATTTTATGGATTTTTCCAAAGTCTTTGGATTTAATTTTTTTTTATTTTGTGAATTTTTTTCATCTCTACTGTGTTTTATATTAAAATATATGAATTAATCAACGTTTAGAAATGTTTAGGAACGAATTTGGATAATCATCGATGAAGGCATTCGAGTTGCAGAAAAAATAATAAAAATAATTCTGGATAAGATTCAATCTTTGAAACCCAACTAAAATTGCTTCTTACTTAATTTTTGCTAATGCACGAATTATTTTATTTTTGAGAAACTATATTTGTCCATTTTTTTTTCATAATAATAGCCCGAGTGAGACACGTGAACTCTCTTTTACTATTATCATGAACGAAAAAATTGATGAACCTCGTTGTTCAGAAATAAAATAATTTGTGCATTGGCGGAAATGCGAAAGAAGCAATCTCTGTTAGGTTTTAACTTTTACCTTTATTTTTCTTTCTCCTACTTATATCTTCAATGTCGATGATTCAAACTCTTTTTTTTTTTTTTTTTTTCATCGTCATAAATAAATTCGATGACTGTTGTTATCTGCAATGGGTAAAACGTGATAAACGTGACGTAATTGAGGATCGTAAAGAGTACTGCTATCGGCTTCGACCACACGGTAATGTCCCGACGATACGAAACAAAAAAAAAAAAAAAAAAAAATCGATTCGGTTGGGCTTCGACCGAATCGTGGGGGGTTTTTTTTTTTCTTCTCCGGCTGGCCGAACGGGCCGTAACGCGCGAGTACAGTGGTGATTATTATACTTGACAGTCGGCACATGACGACATTGTTGAATTTAGAAAAAAAAAAAAATAAAAAAAAAAGGATTCAACCGATTCAACGTGCACAATAAGTCTCATTATACTTTTTTAGTTCACGCATCCGGCTTCGAATCTCGCAAAATTATATCTCTATAACGCTTGATTTAAAATATTGGTGACACACGTCTCCCGAAATAATCCACATAAAATGTTTATCAAATGTGCAAAACGCGATATGTGTATATATATATATATATAGAAATTGAACTGAAAATATACCCCGCAAAATCTCATTATTCACGGTATATACACTCAGAAAGGTACGATCGTGCACTTGGATTACGTGCCTCCATCGCGCTGCTCCTGCCGCTGCCCCCCCCCCTCCCCCTCCCCCACCGAACAGCACATCATTGTTACATTTTCAAGTGCCATACCGCATAACAGACATCCTCGCTATTACAGTATTCGCCACAAAACACAATATAATCCACGAGACTATATATATATACACTAGGGTGGTCCTTATTCGGGCTCCAAAAAATGAAGCGCTTCATTATTTTCAAATATTTCAAAAACTTTAGAAAAAGGAAAAAATCTTATTCAAACTTTTTCATAGAGAATTCAATTTTCTACAAAAAAGGTTATCTGCATCATCGCCGTATCTCACATAGTTTCCGATTTATTACGAAATTTATCGAAGCTTTTGAGAAACGAGCTATATCAACTTGCCGATTCCCCGCCGAATTCAATTACTGAAAAATGTTAAAAATTGGCATCGAAGACCTACTGCCCCGAGTGAAAAATGTGCGGAGTTACGGATTTTTCGGTGCAATACTGCGGAAGGAAAAAAATATAAACTATCAGGTGGCAAAAATCCTGTGATAATCAAATGGCGAAATTCAAGGGCTTTGGGGAGGTAATTAGAATTGGCCTACGAGGCTGGGCTTTCGGCTACTTTAAAATTTATTTTTTTCGAGTCATTTAAGCCCATGGCAGCCTAAAAAATGTTCTGACCCCAAATAAGGACCACCCTAATATACATACACACACACATACATATATATATGTATATATAACAATCCACGTGATTTAACGTTATGCGCGTGCATTATGTGCACGCGTCCGAAACGCGCTAGTCTCACACAATTGTTATGAGAACCCATAGCGCTAGTTTCATTCCCATGCTCCCCCCCCCTCCTCCCTCCCCCTGCGCCCCCAAAGGGTGCATAAGACAAGTCTGCGTGTCGTGGTTCTCTTCACGGTTATAAACGTTACCTACACGACTTACACACGCATGCGCAAGTAAAAAAAAAATAATAATAATACAAATAATATTATTATTAATAATAATAATAAGATGGAGAAGAAGCAAAAAAAAAAAAATTGCAACGCATTGGCCGTGGCGCGAATCCAACGACGTACAAAGTGCAATGCAACCTGTGCACCGTTTCCTCACTTCGTGCGCCAACGCATATGTACAAGATCGTGCGTTGTTCCACAGGACGCGAGAGAGAATTATATTCTCTCTCTCTCCTCTCTTCTCGTCCGGTGTGTGGCACTCCGGTAACGCATTATATATATATATATATACCGAGTGTCTCGTTATCATCTTACACCCGATCAATCCTCGAAGATTATTGTTTCGATCGAGTACATCGAGTTTGATAAAACTCGGAAGGTTCGAAGAGGAACATTCAAAAATTTTGTTTTTGTTGGTTCCAACATTAAAAATGGCCATTTTAAGATGGCTGACATGGTTTTTTTTTCGAATGGAACCGTGATTTTTTCCTTCGCGACGAAAATGTCGTCGTGTCGAAGATGACGAAATTTTTGTCATCTTCGACGAACATTTTACGGGCGAAATGTAATGACAAAGATAATTTATCATGGTCGTCAATTGCCGAAACCGGGATATAATACCCAATTATTCGAACGACCGAAGCAAACCAATACCACAAAAAAAAAAAAAAATATTCCTACAAAACCTTAAAAGATAAATCAGGTGCAAGATTGTAAAATGGGACACCCGGTATATGTGGCAACGGGAAATCTACAATCTTCGCGGTATTGCGCCATTATTATCCAGTGAGAACTGGACTTCAATGAAACGATAGCACCAAATAGTTCGGACAATGACCATGACGGACGAAGCTGAAGAAAGATCTCAGATTACATTATTTATTAAAAAAAAAATGTTGTTTCAATGTTTCGAGCATCGAAGTAAGACAGGTGGCAGAGCCGATGGAGGTGTTAAGGATGCATGACACACGTGTCAAAGTATCAAGAAAATTACAAAATTTTTACACTATCTTTTATAATTTCGAAACAAAATGAAAAATTTCAAAACGATCGTCCGTCACGTTTGAAAGTCATGGCTGTGTGAAATTTAACTTATAATCGAGATTTATCAATTCGTTGTACTTTTGGCTGGGATTGTATCCGATGTTCGTACATCCTTAATTCAACACCAGCGGCAGACGGATAAATAGAATTCTCTCTCAAAGCGGCTTAGCAGTGTGAATTAGTTGAGTATGAAAAAAAAAAAAAGAAAAAAAAAACTGCGAATAGAACGCAGACGTTATACCGAACGGCTTTGCCATGTGGCTGAGGTAGTTGGAGCGGGACTTCCGGTACGGGTACCTGATGCCCGACCGGAAGTGCGGCTTTGCCCTTCTCCCCCCTCCCCCCCTCATCGCGTTCCCCTCATCCGTTTTCTCGGTCTCCAGCTTTTGCCTTCGAACACCAAGCCACTCGTTTGCTCGCCAACATCCTCCTACATCCTGGCAACGTCCTTTCCAATATAATTTCATTTTGCCTTCATATATATATGTATATACATATATATTTTGTTGTGCAACGTTTCCAACGTCGGATCAAACCGCCGGAAGACGTGGTAACTCGCTTTTCAAACGTTTATCACACACAAAACCCTCTCACAAACTTGTACAACTGCAAACGCAATAAAACCGAATCATTTTGGCCCGTCAAACAAAAAAAAAGAAATGAAACTCGAATAATCGAATTGGAATTATAAACGAAAATTTCGGAACCAAAGCTTTGCCAATTACTGCTTTCTCCGAATCGTGGATAGCGAAAAAATATTTTTCCATTAGTAAGTAATTTATTTTTTATTTAATAAATTTCACAACTTCAATTTTAATTGTTAACATTAACAATCGTGATTATTATTATCACGTATCTTTCGAGATGAAAGTTACGATAACTCAGGAGTCACGTCGGATTTTTATCCTTCCAACGGAGATGGAACTCGTTGAAATGTATTTTTTTTTTTTTGCAATTTTTTTAAATATATATTTTTTTGCATTTTGATTGGATTTAGAAACCTTCGTTCATTGTTATCAACAAAAAAAAGAAGAGAAAAAATCGCCGGGCTCCATCAGATTAGGATCCTTTTTCCACGCCAAGTGGAACGCCGTGTGTGTGTGGAACCCACCATTGTCCCAACTTGATAATTATCACGAAGTCGACCGACGTTAGGTTTGTTTTTTTTTTTGAATTTTTTATTTTTTTTATACATGTGCCATTGTTTCCTTTCGTTCCGGCTGCGAGATTCGTCACGGTAAACGCGATATCGAAGCGAAACCTTTTTTTTTTTTTCGTTCTCACTGCCATCGCACGGGATATGAAGAACGCTGATGCATTGGTGGATATCATCGTTTACAGAACACAGCATCGTCGATAAAATATTTACCAGGCACTGCACTGTCGATAACATCGGTAAAAAGCGCTGCACTGTCGATAAAATAGTTACATAACACAGCATCGTCGATAAAATAGTCACGAGACACTAAATTGTCGATAAGGTAGTTACAGGACAACTCTATTGTCGATAAGGTAGTTAAAATTCACTGCATTGTCGATATCACGATCACGGATAACTGCATTATCGACGTCTCCCCGTTACAGAAAACTGCATTATCGACGTCATAGTTACAGAAAACTGTATAATCGATATTCACGATACAGAACACAGCTGTATCAACGGCCGACGATAGGGAAAAAACAGTCGAGCGACCTTTCTTATCGATTATCCGTCGATGGTACGGACGATTGTCGCAATACCGACGGCACTTGGTCCATTACCGAGCTGACGTGAAGTAAAGTCAATCGCAATTTTACCGATGGGACGAAAAAAAAATCCGTGCCAAGCGGCGGTGACGATTTTTCGTGCCAAATGTGGCCAAATGTTCGAACGAGAAATATTTGGAGAAGAAAAAAAAAAAAATTACAGTCTCACACGGTCGACAGATGAAACCATTTTCGTATTTTGTACTGGGCCTATATGCGAGAGACCGGATGTGTTTGGTGACAAAAAAAAAATAAAACTCGTGGGAACGAACGTTGTCCTGTCACGATTTTTGCACTTGTTTTATTTATTATATAACTTTTTTTGAATATATTTCTTTTCTCCGAATATATTTCACACGTGTTCATTCCAAACGTTGTGTGATTGCTTCCTTTATAAAGTTCGCAATACGGAAATTCATAGAAAATTCATAAAAAACGATATTGATGTTAAAAAAAAAAACAAAAAAAAGGAATGAAAAGAAAACGATTGTCCAAAGCGTAAAATTCGTTATTAATTATTTCTTCGATTTTTTGTCCCCGAAAAATTCGAAAAATCGATCGAAAAAACGAAAATAAAGGAAACGTTCACGTGAGATGTGAGATTTTCGCAAATGCATGGAGCCATCCTAATTTCACATGCACAAGAGGGTGCCAATCGCGTTATCCGATAATCAAATCCGGAAGTCATTCGCGAAACTACGATGTGCCGGTTATCAGGTCATGGACTATATATATATATATTTACGTATATATAGTCCATGATATATATATATATATATATATATATATATATATATATATATATATATATATATATATACATAAGTTTCTGGTGAGCTTCGATCGTCCCAATTTAATCGCCGGAAGCTCGACACACTGACGAATCGATTATTCCACTTTCGACAATGATTCTCATTTCGCATTGTTTCCACAATCGCGAAGCCGGGAACAAACCCCGATTGTCCTTCGATCCACAAATCCATCAGAAATAAATAAAAAAAAACCAATAAAGAAAAATTTAAAAGCAAAAAAAAAAAATAACAAAAAAAAATGTTTTATTAATCACACTTTCTAAAACGTCCCCATCGATTTTTCTTCAGCAATGGCGAATTATTCTACGCACGATGTGAGACAATAAAAAAAAATAATGATAAAAAAATAAACAATCCGCAAGGGAAAGACAAATTGCCAAAAAAAAAAGAAGAATAAAAAAAACCATTATTTTTTTTTTTAATTTATCGACACCTTCGGTCGGAAAAAAGAGAGAGATCAGGGGGTAGAAAAAAACGCCCCAGCCATTTAAATACTTGTTATATATGCTTTTCACGCGAAATCCGGCAATTAATATCTTTTTTTTTTTTTTTTCAATCATTCTTTTCTTTCGACAACGACACAGTTGGAAAATGTCCGGGGGGTGCGAAAACACGTTTCGTGGGGCGAGAGGAAGACGGAAAAAAAAAAAAATAAAATACGTGCGCGTGACTGGCACGTTCTCGAGTCCCGACCAACCAATCCGAACGGCCGCATGTGCGTCACACACACGGACACACTGGTCAGCATCCCGTAGCTTCCGTTAGCCAAGACCGTGTCCCAGTGAAAACGATAGGGGGCTCGACCGTCACGAGGGACGAAAAAAAAAAAAAAAAAAAAAAAAAGAATTCCTAAAAAAAAATAATAAACCAAGCGGGAAGAAAAATGAAAAAAAAAAAATCTTTATACAAGGATTGAAAAACCCAGAATCACGCTTCGAAGTCGCTTAACTGCCCGTGACGAATTGATCAGTCGCGTCACAGTCGAAGTGACTGAAAAAAAAAAAAAAAATAAAAAAAAAATAAAAAAAATTAAAAAAAAAAACGTCGTGCTGCGAAACGTTTAGCCCGGGCATCCGCGTGAAAAATCGACTTCATTAATCATCGAAGTCTTCGGCGTGAGACGTGCGATACACACACGCGAAACCATATTTTTTCATTGAATATATTCCGTATATATATATATAGTCGAACACCGGACGTAATCGACGTCATTCGTTTTCGATGGACTCGGCGGGTGTATCGTGTGGGTTGTTGGGCTCGGAAATTCCGAACGAGGAATGTTCGGAAAGGCCGAAATTCGGAACGCGCAATGTTTGGAACGCGCAATGCTCGGAACGGTCAACATTTCGAATAGTTATATATGTATATAGGTATAGTTGGCGTACCTCGTCCGCCGGCCGCGAGACTACATTCCCCGACTTTCGAGCTTCCCCACGCGTAAACTATCGACGTTACATATATGCCGTCGCGGACTTTTTTGTAGGAAATTTAATTCTCCGTAACATTGTTCATGTGAACTTTTGGTCTATATAGCGTTGTTCAGCCAGCGTTTGGACAGGAAGATAAAAATATGTTCATTGATTCAATAAATTTTTATCTTCCCGTCCAATCGCTGGCCGAACAACGCTATGTAGACCAAAATTTCACATGAACAATGTTGCGGAGAATTGAATTTCCTACAAAAAAGTCCGCGACGGCATGTATCTAACGTCGATGGTTTACGCGTGGGGAAGCTCGAAAGTCGGGCGATGTAGTCTCGCGGCCGGCGGACGAGGTACGCCAACTATACCTATATATTGATTTTCCGAATCTTGACCGTTCCAAACATTGCGCGTTCAGAATTTTGGCCTTTCCGAACGTTGCTAGATCCGAATTTCCAGCCCGACCCTCATGGAGATGTTTCCACAACCGGTTTTGTTACAATTTGTCACGCTGAGGGAGGGCTATCATAAATTCTCATCATAATTTCCGTCGCGACTCCAATCAATCGGGAACTACCCTTCTGTCGGGGATGGTCAGTGATACTCCCGGGAAATTACACGAGAACCATGGGCGACCGGGGAGAGAAAAACCTGAAGATAGGGGAGACGGTTTCGCGCGTTCTCGTTGATGCTTTGTACGACGAAAATTATTATCATACGGGCGCCTGTATGTAAACCTTTCTTCTCAAATTATTTCCATCTCCCCCCCCCCCCTTCCCCCCAAATCCATTTTCACAATATTCACATCGTTCAGCTTTTCCACGAAGCTTTTCCATACGACAATTCAATTCCAAATTACCACAACCATAATTTATATGAATTTTCACGACAAAATTATTATTACTATTATTATTTTTTTTTTATTCGTGCAGTTGAGCAGGACGTACCTGGGTGAAGTAGGGAGGCAAAACGCAGCGTTGGTCGTCGAGTCGAGAACTCTGGACCCTCTCGAGAAGCTCGAAAAGATCCTGCGTCGTGCTCTGAATCCATTCGGAAAGAAAAATGAAAAGAAAAAAAACATGAATAATGTGATAATTTTTCTTGGTCTTTGATGTAAATAAATTATTCGCTTTTATTATTTCGTTGTATTTTTTTTTTTTTTTTTTTGAAAATTGCATTTCATACCTTGTCTGCACTGCCACACGAGTCGTTGTGACGATCATCCTGATGTACGTTGCTTCTTCGAGAATCCGTCTGCTCGCAATAAACCGACTGATCGAGTTGTTGCCTCCTAAAAAAACATGAATAAAAAAAAAATAAATAAATTGATAAATAAATATAAAAAATCGGTAAATCCATCATTTCAATTATCACAAATACATTTCTTTATCTATTTCAAAATGATATATATATATATTTTTTTCCCTTTCATTATTATTATTATTATTATTATTATTATTATTATTATTATTATTATTATTATTATTATTATTATTATTATTATTATTATTATTATTATTATTATTATTATTATTTATTTTTAGATTATTTTTTTCCCAATTATCGATACAGCTACATTTTTTATCTATTTTAAAATAAATTAGAAAAATGACAGACACGACGAATGAATCCGAGGGACCGTTCGAAAAAACACACATTGCAACCATCGGTCGCGGCTGTGGCGCCTTCGAAGATTCATGTCCTTTTTTTTTCATGCTAACCGAAAAGGAAAACGAAAAGTCTCAAATATCGATGCTGCAACTGGAGGCGCGGTCCCCCACGAAGAAACCTCGGCAGAGGAAAAACCTCAAGAGACACAAATACACAAACCCGTTGGCGACAGCTGCACAGTCGTCGTCGTCGTCGTCGTCTGTGTCTTCGGCTGTCAAGTTTCCGTCAGAAATTACGACGAGAATGTGACACGTGGTCAACTAGCACATTTTTACGACCTTTTTACTTTACCCCCGGAAATTCTGGAGGACGCTATTATGGTCGTCTATAACGCATCGACCACGCCACGCGACTATCCAGTTTACAAAATGTAAAATAACTAGTGAAAAAATACGTATGTGAATGCCTACAATATTATTCATATATTTATGTATATTTATAGTTGTATTTATAGTTATAGTTATAGTTATAGTTGTAGTTATAGTTGTATTTATAGTTATATTTATAGTTATAGTTATAGTTATAGTTATAGTTATATTTATAGTTATAGTTATAGTTATAGTTATAGTTATAGTTATAGTTATAGTTGTAGTTATAGTTATAGTTATAGTTATAGTTATAGTTATAGTTATAGTTATAGTTATAGTTATAGTTATAGTTATAGTTATAGTTATAGTTATAGTTATAGTTATAGTTATAGTTATAGTTATAGTTATAGTTATAGTTATAGTTATAGTTATAGTTATAGTTATAGTTATAGTTATAGTTATAGTTATAGTTATAGTTATAGTTATAGTTATAGTTATAGTTATAGTTATAGTTATAGTTTTAGTTATAGTTATAGTTATAGTTATAGTTGTAGTTATAGTTATAGTTATAGTTATAGTTATAGTTATAGTTATAGTTATAGTTATAGTTATAGTTATAGTTATAGTTATAGTTATAGTTATAGTTATAGTTATAGTTATAGTTATAGTTATAGTTATAGTTATAGTTATAGTTATAGTTATAGTTATAGTTATAGTTATAGTTATAGTTATAGTTATAGTTATAGTTATAGTTATAGTTATAGTTATAGTTATAGTTATAGTTATAGTTATAGTTATAGTTATAGTTATAGTTATAGTTATAGTTATAGTTATAGTTATAGTTATAGTTATAGTTATAGTTATAGTTATAGTTATAGTTATAGTTATAGTTATAGTTATAGTTATAGTTATAGTTATAGTTATAGTTATAGTTATAGTTATAGTTATAGTTATAGTTATAGTTATAGTTATAGTTATAGTTATAGTTATAGTTATAGTTATAGTTATAGTTATAGTTATAGTTATAGTTATTATAAAATGAAATTTTATATAAAATTTAATTTTTTTCTCTCGCTATTAACTACATGGAAAAATAGTTCGCGTCTTACGTATATATAGATATACACACACACACACACGTAACATCGTAAGCATTTTTCAAGGTGCAAGAACGCGTGGCAAGCTCCGATGGCATATCGTATACAATTCACACCAGGCGCCAACAATATTTTTCTTTCTCCATCCTTTTATATATGTATTTTTCCCAATCTCAACAACACAATCGTACCGACAATCGGTTCAATCATGATCGACGAAACCTGAAAACGATTAGACCGTAGCGAACACGCGCCCATCGTTATCCATTCGACGACAAAAAAAAAAAAAAAAACAGCGAGTCGGAAGAAGAAGAAGAAAAAAAATCATATATAGGTATATATATATATATTTTTAAGACTCATCGTGTAACTCGTTGAGCCGAACATAATGTTCGGACGGTCGGTAACCACGTGGGTTGATCCCCGATCAATAATCGATTAGTCATCGATTGTCGGGACCGAGGTGAAAAATTGTATTCGATAACTACGAGTCATTCCGGTGAATATAACCGAGATTTCTTTGACGTCGAAAAAATTCGTGTGCACTTTTCCGTGTTCCCCCACGACCCCTGGTCACACACACACATATACACGCTTGCCACGGTTCATCCGGTTACGGATATTTACATTCGACAATGAAATCGTGTACTTTTATTGTACAATCCGGCGACGAGATATCCGAATCGAAAACTAGTCGAATCGTTACGATATACAGATATACACGTGACGTAACTATTGATTACGTCCGAATCGGATGGAGATATTATTAAATTCGTGTGCGACGATCAATTATTGTCACGAGTTTTGAACTAACATAGTAGTTAATGCTACATTGTGATTTAATCGATATTTTAATGCAATACTTGAATATTCGTAAAAGGATAATCGTTAACATGATATTTTCATCTGTTATAGCTATTTATATTATTATTATTCATATTATTACGAATATTTGCTACAATGTAGAATTATGGCTATCTTTTCACTCGACGTGATTTTTATTATTATTATTATTATTATTATTATTATTATTATTATTATTTACTCTACTATCATATTATCATTATTAATTCATTTATCTCATCAAAATCGTCATAATTGCAACAAATATAATGTGTCTTTGTTACTCCTGACACTGATAGACATCTATTTAAACGAAAATATATTTCAAATACTTTATGAACCAAATGATAATTAATTTTAACAATATTATCGAATTACTTCAATCCATTGTATAATAATAATAATTCACTATAAATGTTGGAAATAATTGTTACAGCAACGTGGAAATATCGATTCTCTCATAATAATTGATCACAGTTATTCATTTGGGTTCTAAAAAGTATTTGAAAATAAATTTTCATCGAACTAGAATGCCCCCATTCCTGACTCCTGACTCTCATATCGCACCCACGCGGTCCAATGAATATTCCAGAACCGGATAAATTTAATATAATTGTCAATTAGCGAGTCCATGTAAATTGAGCCAGATGTGGTCTCGACATATAATAATGAGCGAGACCTCAATATCGTGTTTGAAAATTCTTGCTGCACGTAACACGCTAACGTTCATGTTTGTGAAAGCTGTTCGCACCTATTTGACTTTCGTTATGCTGACTTCTTTGACAATTGGATAATAATAATAATAATAATAATAATAATAATAATAATAATAATAATAATAATAATGATAATAGAAAAAAAATTCGTTCCTCTATGCATATGCGATGTATACATATAATCCTACACACACACACACACAGGACATACGCACACACATATACAGCTATATATATAATCGCTTTTTAACCCCACACAACGATATAATCCGACAAAGAAGATTATTCGATTACAGGGAGACCCTGCTGTTGGCCATTATAGCCATGACGTGTAGCCGGGCCTTATCTCGACGAGATATTATCAGACGATTTTGTAGTGTGGTCACAACCCCCCGAGTGAAAACCAAGCGACTACGATTAATATATACATGTATATATGGGACATTCCATGCCATTTTGATCAAGTTCTGGCGATCATTTTTCCGATCGTTTTCCCAATTTTTCTTTCGACAGTACTCATCGAAAAAAAAAACGCACACCATTTTTTTTTTTAATTTCTTCAAACTCTATTTTTTGAGATATATTAGAAAAAAAAGGTCGTCTGTTTTCTTTTTTCACTTTGAAAAATACATAAAATTCTTAAGAATTGTACAGAAAATTTTGCAAACGCCATTGTAAGATAGAGCTTTCAAAATTACCGAAAAAAAAACGCACCCAGTTTTTTTTTTTTTCAATTTTTACATGTAAATACTAAAAAAATGTTTTTTTGTCATACAAGTCGGAAAATATAAATAATACAAAATACAGAGTTACGTATGCATAACTAAAAAAAAAAGTTTGAATTAAAGTTCAAATAAAAATAAATTTTCGTTGAGTAATTTCGAAAAAAAAAAAATTATGAAAACGATCTGAAAAATGATGAAAATGGAATGGAATGCCCCATATAATTATATATATATATAATATAGTTGACGTTGCCACAAACCGCCACGCGCATAATACAAATCTACCGCACGAGGCGATCATGCACCCCCGGAAACCGTGCGTTCACCCCCGTCCGAAGGTCCGACATACCGACGGACGGACAGACAGACAGACAGACATAACCGCATGACACACGCTCGCTGTCCTTTTCCCGCGCGGATGGTATCGCGTTACGCGGATAAATACGCACGTGTTCACACATATACACACTCATGCGTGGCCCCATTTAACCAACCCCCCCCCCCCTTCCCCCAATTTTTTTTGTTTCTTTTTGGTTGTTTTTTTTTTGGTTCCACACTCACGCCTCGCACTCACCGCACATTGTTACGGTATGATAATATATACCGTAACATATGTGTATATATATATATATATATATATATTGTTTCGTAAAATTTTACGACTTAATTTGATTAAATTTGTAATGAGTGACGTCACGGGCGTGTCTGTGGTGTGCGATTACGAAGTGAGTTAACTCGTCATTTGTCGGGATAATCGTTATTTGTAATTAGACATTGTGTTTTTGAATCAATGGCGTCCAAAACGTCTATTCATTATTTCACGGGTAATTATTTGTTGTTTCGTTTATTTTTAAAATTCAATTGTCGTTCGTTTGTCCGTTTTTTTTTTTTTTGCATTACATAGAAATATATATATATGCCCATAAATATTTAACATTTTTTATTATTTTTCAATTTCGTCTATACAATTCTAGCATTCACATTTTTTAAGAAGATTATAATGCAATGTAATACAATATTATAATCTTCTCAAATATGAAAAAATTTTGCAAGCCATTGAATTTCCATCTCCATAATACTGAATATGAATCACGAATCAAAGTCCATCGATAATTTCTCGAAAATTCATTCTTTCATCTCTTTTTACGTCCCCCGAATTTCACCATATTGGGAATACAATAGAGTCACGGTCAAGCGATGTCACATGGCTTGATATGCCTTTAACGACGTAAAAAAACGTAGAGAAAAATGCAAAAAAAAAAACTTATCGCTGAAACGCAGCAGGGGCGCTGACTGTAGCTCCGAATGCAAAAAAGAAGGGGGAAAAAAAACAAAAATGGACGAAGACATGATTTTGACGGACAGATGTGCCCCCCAGCACCGCCATCGCGATTTTTCCCGGTGTTCCTCACGTCCCCATTTCTCCACTCTTTTTCCGCGGGCGCACGCACGCGCGTCAACTTTTCGTCACGCATGAATATACATATATGTTTTGATACACATATGCGTGGCCAGGGCAACCTCGAACGCATGATTGATTGCGGTGTGCTCCGCAATATATACATATATGAAGAAAATAATAATAATAATAATAATAATAACAATAATCAAAGATAAAATATATATACAATATATATATATATTTATTTTTCTCCCATCATTATTATTATTGAAATTGTTATTAAAAATAAAAAATAAATAACAATTATAATGATGTAAGAAGACATATATTTTTTTCTTCTATCTTTTCACATTCTTTCTTTCTTTCTTTCTTCTTTCATTATTATTTTTACACAGAAATTACGAGGACGAAAGAGAAAAAAATAATAATAATAATAATAATAATAATAGAAGATATATGTATGTATATATATTTTTTTCTTCTTCTTTTCTTATTATTATTGATATTGAAATTATTATTATTATTAAAAATGAAAAAAAATAAATAATAATAATAGTAATGAAAGAAGATATATCTATATATATTTATTTTTTTCCTTCTTTTATTATTATTATTATGATTATTTTTTTTTTTTACGATTTTTTTATGCTCGTCATTGCTATCGCCTGGGACTGAATAAAGCCGACAACCACGCCCGGGATTTTGCATTGTCGACAGTGGGCAATGAGCTTGCCGCTGCTGCAGCCGCGGGCGAAAAAAACGATCGAACGATCGATCGATCGTTCGATCGACGGCTCCCGTCGTCGTCGGTGCGCGAAGGGTCAAATTGTCGAATCGATTTACGACCACCACGAGGGTCTGTCTCACTCGATCTCACGCGTTGCCCAACGAAGGGCTACGCATAATCATCGCGTCACACACACACACACACACACACACACACGTCGACCGTATTTCTATATGGGTGACTATCCGATGACTTCATTTGGTGCCCTATTGACGATACCGCGCCGGACCAAATAAATCAATAATCCCTAGGGGGGGCATGTCCCGCGGCGTTTGGCTCATCGATCGACATTTTACCGATTGACAAATCGCCCACGATTACATTTTTTATTTTTTTTTATTTATTACTATTTTTTTTTTAACGTGTATTTGTCTCGCAAAGCGAGAAGAATGAACGGACCTGTACAGATGTGGTGCCTTTTCACGCGAAACTCCACATACAATGAAGAAATACATTTCCAACCGTTTTTTTTTTTATTTAGTTTTTTTTTCAGTTGATTTGAGTTTTTTTTTCGATTTTTTTCTTCATCGATTTTTTTTTTTTTGCATCAGACAGAATTTAATATATATATATATATTGCTACGAGTCGATGTATCAGTCTACCGCCGACAAGCTAACAACGTTGATAAGTCGTAAATCAGATATAAGAATGAAAAAAAAAAAAAAAAAAAAAAAAAAAAAAAAAAAAAAAAATTCAATAATTTCATTTCAACGATTGAATTCTAGGTAATGGAAAAGCGTACACGAAGATTCTCGTTCTCGTATAATATGTGTCTGGGCGTGTGTGTGTGTGTGTGTGTGTGTACAAACACGTATAACGATTGTATTGGGAGTGGGTTATAATCGTTATCGCTCAGTCCAGACGACTTCATTGTGCGAATCCGACCGTCGGTTGTTGCAGAAAACTGATTCCTGCTCCGAGAACCACATTAACGAATCCATTGTTAGTCGCGGTTTTATCGTTATTTTTCTACAATAACAAAAAAATGTAAAAAAAAAAAAAAAAAGAACAAGCAATGCAGAAAGGCCGATCGCGTACTATCAACAATATAAACGTGATCGCAGAGTCGTTACAGTACATCACACCAGCCTCATGATCGTGTTCGAACTCGTGTGTAATGCATCCGCGTGATAATGCATCGCCCAAGTTGAGAGACGATACATATCGACAATGTTAAAGCACAATTACCGATTGATCATGATATTGATCATGATGTTGATCATGATATTGATCATGGTATTGATCATGGTATTGATCATGGTATTGATCATGGTATTGATCATGGTATTGATCATGATATTTATCGCGATATTGATCATGATCTAAATGATATATCAGATCGGAAATGAAAAAATACATCTGCATCGATTGAACTGATTCAAACGAAACTTCGAAATTGAAAGATTGTAAGATTGAACTTTTCAATTCAAAAAAAATTAAAAATTAAGGTAGAGATTTTCCCAAACGAGACCAGGACCAAAAACTCGCAAAAAAAAATCACAAAAGTTCTCCCGATACAATACTCGAACGACAAATATGAACATCAGTATCATCCACTAAATCCCAAAAAATAACTCAAATAAAATTCAACCCTTCACAAAAAAAAAAAACCGACGTTTAGTGACCACAATTCTCATATTTACCCAATCGCATCCCCGTTCGATCGAATTCCGAACGAGCAAATGGAAAAATAAGAGAAAAAAAAGCGGCAAAAACAAATATCCAAAATGAAAAAAAAAATTCAACGCAGTCTCATTTCGCACAATGGCCATTCAATATTTTCCAGGTTGGGAAGGTAAAAAAAAAAAAGAAAAAAAATAGAGTAAATTCCAGTGCATTGTATCCCGGGACTGGGAAATAAGAATAAGAAGAAGAAGATGAAGGGGTGGCGCGTTGAACGAGTACGTTGGTTTTTGCACCGAGCAAACGAAAAATAATAAAATAAAAAAAATAAAAAAAATAAATAATAATAATAAAGTGTTGGGGCCAAAGCCAAAAATTCAGGGAGATGAGAGCAGAGATCGAGGGGCTCCGTGGACGAGATCGAAGGGTGAAAAAGCACTACGACGGGGGGGAAAAAAAAAACAATAAACAGAGAGGCTCTCGTGAGTTCGAGAGAAGGGGGAGGAGGGGATGGTCGGGGGGGGGGGGGGATGGTCGACTCGAGGGGGCTGAAAACGGCGTGATGTGTGCTCTTCAAATATGATCTACGTGAACTGTGCATATGTTGCGCATCGGTTCGTACGAGACAACCATATATCGTAATTATATATATATGTATATATACAGGGTGTCCCATTCGAAAAGATGCAGTTGACTGACTCTTCGGCAAAAGGAGGAGATAAAATCACGTCCAATATCACCCAAACTAATATAAGAATTATTATCATTATCAGTTCATATCACTTTAAGTGATACTGGACACCATTTGTCACATCACACATAATTTCGATAGAATCGATAGAATTCGATAGAATCGATTTTTTCATGAAAAATCGATAATAAATCCTTAACACAGGGTATCGTTGAATTTGTATCGAAAAAAGGAACAATTTCCGGTGATTCAAAAGTATCGTTCCCACTCGAAAAAAAACGGTCGTTATGCTTGCAGCATGAAAATCATAAACGCCAAGAGCATAGATTTCATCACACTTCGAACCCTACAAATTTCGTCCGACCCATTTTGTTGTCACTTCTTTTCCCGTAGAGTTATTCGACTGTACAATTTTTCAAATGGGACACCCTGTATATGAAGTTGGATGCAGGCACAAAAGTTGGACAACGCGTGACGCATGGAGTGCGTTATACATCGGAGAGGGGGTTGGGGGGGTTGGAGAACACACAGATACGAGAAGATGTACATGGCAATACCCCCCCCCTTTCTGACCATCCACACAGTGCCAGGCTTCGCGATACACCCATATATATATGTATATAAACGACGGGGTGCGAAAAAAACGTCACCATTTGCATAGCCCATATATTTCTCTCATCATTTACCATTATCAAGAGGACCCACCACCGGACCCCCATTGTCACTATACGTGCGACATAATGCGCGGCGGCAGCATTTGGTACATCCGCGTTTTGACATTTGCATCATCACAAAGCCAGCCGCATTCACGCCTCTCGAACCTCGTGGGGTCTCCTCGTCGTTTTTCTCGTCGAGAGACTCGGAAAGAATTAATGTGTATATATGTATATATATATATATACGAACGAGATATAAATGTGGATAGGAGCGATAATGACGGGGGATGCGATTATTAATGATGAGGGGGATGAAAAAGCGTTGGAGCGAAAGAATGAGAGAGAGATTTTTCTTCGTGGAAAATTATAACCGTAAAATTGATAAATGGACGTACATAAAAACAATGGAGAAAACAATGCGGAATAATTTTTCAGTTTCATCCTTATTTTTGTCCGTGTTACATTTATCCACATAAACGAGTCGAAATTATGGAACTTATTCCACCTCACAAGTCTGAATTGAAAGGCCGCAGTTTCGAAATTTTCGACTCGGAAAAATTATTTCGTAAATGAAAAATTTATGAGATATCAGATGATAATAAAATAGAAATATATATGTACATAAAAAAACAAAGGATAACCAGAATTTTCTTTCATCCCTCTTTTTATAAAGAAAAGAGCCTCTAAAAACTTCTCCCCATCTCATTGCCATATATATATAAACAAACATATATACATATACATAAGAGATGATAAAAATGCGTGAGTGAGCCATCAGTCCCCGAACAATTTCTACGTCCATTGTGAGAATCGATTTATTTTTATTTTCCATGAAAGAAAGAAAAAATGAAAAGAAAAGAAAAAAATATATATATATGAAAATATATTATAATGGTCAGTGGCACAAGTGGTGTGGAGGCACTCGAAATTATATTGTGCGCGGACCGTATAACACAATGGAGAGGCCAAACGGGATAGCCGACCGTGTAACTCGGGGTCCCAAAGAGAGACAACGAATCCAGCCCCGCATATATATAATATATAATATATATATACATTTTTTTTCTCTACAAACGAGAATATAATATTGATGGAATAGTTGAATATACACCCAAGCATGTATAAACGCTTGTGTATATATCTATATATATATATATGGCACGTCCAACGATAATGCATGCAGTCTGTCCACTTATGCATTTTCATGCATTCACGAGTAATGTGCATCGAGGGTGCAGTTTGTGACGCGCGCCGAATGGGCGATGCAATATTACGGCATAATTTATATATATATATATACCGACTGACTGTTTATGGTTTACGGCCAGAGTTGCATGAAAAAAAAAAAAAAAATACGCTCTTCGACTCACCCCCACTACGCCCCCCTCAATGGTTCAATCTCGCTCAATTTAATTCGTCCAGATGACGATACGGACGAAAAAGCAGAAGGGGGCCGACGACGACACGTGCGTCAGTTAACCACACACGCGCCACTTTCGTCCTATCTCTGGATTAGATCGACCCAAACACTGCATCGTCATATATATATATGTATGTATGTATATATGTAGCGTAACGTAACGTGTAACGAAAATAGACATAATAGCTTATTCGTGAATTAATTAACGACGATAGATCGAAATCTTGACTCGAGACACGCGACCCCACGCGATCTTATAAACTTTCGAGCGATCGAATTATTATCTCCAAATCCATTACAATTTTCATTCATTTTAATCTTTGTATTATTTTAACATTTTCCGTATTTCGTTGTGCTTTCACGTAACACTCGGGGAACAATGTTCCATATGTTGGAATTTCTTGATCGGAAGGCTTTGTGAATCATGTGCAATCCGCTTTTTCGTATTAATGGGCATTGGAAATTATTACTAATTAATAAATTACTCTTTTCTTTTCGTTTTACATTTTCGGGGGTTGGAGATAAATTTTCATTTTGTATATTTTTGAAAACTTTCGGTCGGTGACCATTCCGTTGAATAAAATTAATTTCATTGTATATTTATTTATTTTTTATTTTTTTCGTATTTTCAAGATAATTTCGGAGAACAACGTGACTCATTGATTTTTGAAAATAAATTCGTTGAAATGTTTTTGATGAATTATAAAAAATTAACGGAGATCGTCTTCATTAAGATTATTATCATGATCGACCATCAATGAAAAAAAAAAAAAAATGAAATTTGAAATAATCATTCAACTATCATTCAACAATTGAAAATAAAAAAAAATAAAAAAACAGTTTAACGGATAAGATAACTAATAATAATAATATAATAAGATAACTAATAATACTATTATTATTATTATTATCATTATTAATATTGCCAACCCCAGTTGGATCAAAGGATATTGTCGACAGGGGTGTCTGCCGTTGGCCCCGGGCAATAAGCAAACCAAATATAAGTTAAAGCTGTGTAAGCATAATACGCTTGTGAAAATAAATTCGAAGGAATTTCGATCCGAAGGGAGCGAAACGTGAGGAGAGAGAGAGAGAGAGAGAGAGAGAGACAGGGGGGCTGGCTGCTGGCGCATCACAGCATCACAGCCTAACCCGACAATAATCAAACAACATTATAGCGATGTAAAGATACAAAATATATCGTCGTAGATTATAAACGAAACGTCAAAGTTCCGTGACCAATCGCGTCTCCCCGATCGATCCACGACCAAGCCGATATAAAAAAAAATCCATCGGGCTCGTCGTCATAATTATACCAACCGACATGACGTTCACGACGGATGGCTCCCTCCCAGCGGCGCAAACGCGAAACAAACACCCGTAAATTAAGGTGCCAAACCCATATATAATCACTTATTGTGTGTTAACGTGTATCGTTATACGTTAAATTCGCTTTATTAACACGCTGGCACTATTATTAACACGTGTGCGAGTTTGTGATAACAAAAAAAAAGAGAGAGAGAGAGAGAGAAAGACAATAAAAACAAACAAAAGTAATGGAAGTGGGTTTGAGTGGCTCGAGAACGTTCGGAACGATAAAATTACACGCGTACGTCGATGACTATGTAGCGAGGATATGGATATTCGACGTGCAATAATTTTCACTCTATATATATATATATTGTGTATTTTATAGATATTTATTGGGGTGGCTCGGAAAAACACAACTTTCTTCGACTTTCGTGAACCTCATTCGCATGGAAGTGTCTTGCATCTGTGAAATTCTGCTGAAGATAAAAATTTCCATCGGGTCCATTAAGGGGGCTGAGTCACCTTAAAGATTGGAATTTTTTTTTTTTTTTATTTTTTTTTTCGTGACACGATCGATCCAAATTGAAAATAAAAGTTCCGCAAATAAAATTCATACTACTAATGGTGTATCTGAATATAAAAAAAAAAAACCATAAAATATCACTCTTTCCCGTCTCGATCCTTTTCCAATACAATCCCCCCCCAAAAAAAAAACCAAAGACCTAACCGCAAAAACATATCGCGCAATAAGCGCATTATCGTAAAAAAAATTGAATAGAGAAATCGGAGAAGTTTTTTTTTTTTGGGCGTCGAATTCGCAACGTGTCTCGAATTTCCGTCTCATTGTGGGAGGGAGAGTGTGTTGTTCATTGTGCCTAAGGGTGTCTCATTGTGCGAATCTCCCTCGAAACGTTATTTGTGTTTGCCCTCGGGTCGTTGCATTCGCATTCTCGTGATTGCATCGCATTGCGAACTCGCGGTCATTATCACGCGGAAGGATCGTTAAAAGTTTGCGAGAGGGACAAGTCGAAACGACCCTTCGTACATGGGTTTTAATGGCAACAGCCATTTATATTTGCCGGCAGTGAGAAAAAAATCATTTCAATTACTTTCTTCGATTATTGAGAAAAAAACATTTCAACCTGTTTCACTATTTGGCCGTTCTATTGCATTTTAACGAAATACCAAATGATATACACATTTATATATATATATAAATATGTGTATAAGCCTTTGGTTATAAGCAGATGGAAATTATGGAACCGCATTGACCTCTGACACGGTCAAGGCACCCCCCACTGTCAGCTGACCGATAATCCGTTACTCGGCCATTTCTGTATTTCTGCCAGTAAATCTGCTTTGAATAAATCCGCTCTCTTCTCTCTCTCTCTCTCAATGAAGTTTC